>PVIW01000797.1:5897-393506 GCA_004026585.1 Noctilio leporinus
AGGTGAGGATTAAAAATAACTCTCCAGTACAGGGATTTCTGACAAAAGATTGCTATATATTGAAATATATTTTATATCTACCTCAATCATTCCCTTAATAATGTTGAATTAAAATTTGGGGAGATCAACACCAAATGAACACTAAGTCCTACCACTGAGAAGTAAATGTTTGACTTTGACATTTTATACTTTAAGCCAGGCTCCTAGGAATTGGGTGTATGTATTGACAAGTTACTATGACACACAATGTCTGAGTAATGTATTAGTCAGAATGGGACAGCATGCTGCTATAGCAAACAACTCAAGATCCAAGTGGCTCACAACCAATAGGTTGTTTTGTCATTCACAGGAGGCCTTTGCCTAGTTCACTGATGTCAGTTGGATGCTCTGTCTAACCAAGCTCCTTTGGTACTTACCTCAGACTACACCGATATGCGCAGTAAGGGAGAGGATGTGGAAAATGGATCACCAGTTTTTAACTACATCTGTCTAAAAGTGATATATTTCTTCAGCTCACAAATTTTTAATGAAAGCAGCACAGGCCACCTGTGACATCCAGGGTGGGGTGCCTGGAGAGAATCAGGGATGATTGGCATCTGCTAACGTCTCCCACTGGTTTATTCTCCTTTTCATACACATCTAATCAACACTTCCCCTCTCAACAAAGGTCCTAAAAGTCCCAAAATAGAGAATCAGGATAATAACTCAAGAGTGATCAATGGAATGCTGGTTTGGACAGTGTTAACTGAGCAAGTGACCAAAATAGCAATTAGCTGAGCTATCAGGGATGGAAACCCTACCACCTGAGCTGCCCTCCAGTGAAATCACCATTACCAATTACCCCCAGGGCCCCCAGCTCCCAACAGAGTAGCAGAAGTTCATGTTAAAAATGCTAACTTCCACAGCTAAGTCAAGACAGTGACGGCAGAACCATGAGCTTCGTAATTGCTGCTTACAGGATAATTAAGAGATTTATATGTATTACACTCTGCCCGGGGAGCTCAGTTGGTTCGAGCATCATCTGGATATGCCAAGGTTGTGGGTTTGGTCCCCAAGTCAGGGCATGTACAAGAGTCAACCAATGAATGCATCAATAAGTAGACCAATAAATTGATCTCTCTCTCTCTCTCTCTCTCTCTCTCTCTCTCTCTCTCTCTCTCTCTTTCTCTCTCTCCCTTCCCCCCCTTTCTTCTCATTGTCTAAAATTCAAATACAAAAGAGATTAATATTATGAGCATTAATTATGAAATGATATTAGTTACTACTTATAGCCCAGTGGTTTCTCTGGAATTGATATCTGAGGAGAGCACTCCCCAGAGAGGCCCCATGGAAAGAGCAGAGTCAGACGGGAGTTTGCAGGTCCAGCCGGCACCCTCTTGGGCCTCAACCCTGAATCTGGAAACTCAGAAGGGACATAAGGTGAGTGCAAATGTAATGATTTCTTGGGCGCCTGGGTACTGATGGATGAGGACCAGCTCTCAAAGGTGGGTGACTGGTAACAAGAAAATGCTTCCAAGGACCAAAAAGTAAGCCTTATGACTGCTTTATAAGCTTTATTAGTCTCATGTGTACAAGTGGTGAATTTCTTTATAATTGTGATCCTTCCCAAATGTAAGATCTGATGATGCATTACCTATCCAAATGACTGCAATAATGAATGCTCTCTGGTCCATTTCGAACATCATTTCCAGATCTATAGTATGGAGGGTCAGCTTAATGCTGCCATAGGCACCAAGCCTGCGGTTTATCCTGGTGACTCAAAGCATCCTCACTGTGACATCATCTGCTGTCTGTCTTCCTCCCTAAGATTGATAAATGGTTTTGTCTGGGTTTGCTTTTCTTCCATTTTAAGGAAGACCTTCAATTTTTTATTTTTCAAGGGAGACAAGATATCTGCAAGCAGGATTAATGAGGGTCTGAGACATCACTGTTTCGCGGTGGAGAAAACAAGGATTTGTTTACATGAAACCAGTGATTTTATCTGAAGCCAGTGACTGTCATATATCACGGAAATGTGTCACCTGAGAAAAGCAAGGGCAGACATAATAACCTAATGATTTCACCCTGAGCCCGTGTAATTGAGGAAGTGAGCACCTTGGGTATAGTTAGGAACACATGCTCTTGAGAAAGCTGGATGGAATTTTCCCCAAGACAGGTGTACCGAGGTCCCTAAGCCCACCTTCAGGTTCAATGATGTAACAGAAGGACTTGCAGGACTCAGAAGAATCTGTTACACTCACCATTATAATTTATTATTGTGAAAGGACAAAGATTAAAACCAGCAAAGGGGAGCCCTGATCAGTGTGGCTCAGTAACTTGGACATCATCCCACAAAAAGCAAAAGCCACCAGTTTAATTCCTGGTCGTGGTATATGCCTGGGTTTTGGGTTCAGTCCCCTGTCAGGGTGTATGTGAGAGGCAACCAATCCAAGTTTCTCTCTGACATAGATTTTTCTCTCTCTTTTTCTCCTTTCCTTCCCCTCTCTCTAAAAGTAACTAAATAAAATCTTTAAAAGAAAAAACAGCAAAGAGGATATGCGCACAGGGTGAGGTCCAGAAAATAAAGCACAAGGTTTTACAGGAGAGAGCTGTTCTCTTCCTATGGGAAATGCATGATTCTCACAGCAAAGAGGTGTGACAACACCTGCAAAGTGTCACCAACCAGGTAAGCTCACCTTGGTGTCCAGTCGTGTAGGTGCACAGCAACTGGAAGGTGGACCTCAGCTATTCAGTCTTCAGTGCCCACAGAAGCCAAACTGGTACAATGTGCCCAACACCTTAAGAAGAAGCCAACTATCTACCAGACTGGTACCTTCACATAAGCCCTGTGACCCCAGCATGACAATTAAGGGGCAGCTTGACATTTCCTGGAGTTGGGGAAGACTTTCAGCACTGCCAGTGCATAAACTTGGGCCATATTTAACTTACATGATGTCAAATTTTCTTTTGTTGAAACCTCTTTAGGAAAAAATTTTTTAACCACTTTTCTCTTCTAACCTTCTTAGATACCCATGATCAAAATATGGCTTGCTGCAAACTGGGAATATCTTAACTGTCTGGAATAGTCTGCATATTAGAGCTACACAACCAACATGGCAGCCACCGGTCACATGGGGGCCATTGAAATTTATGTTGAGATTAAAATTCCTTTGGGTGCATTTCAGGTGCTCAGCGTGGCTGTGCCTCCTACAGTGGCAATGGGACGGACATGGCTATCACTGAGGGTGGCCCTAGTGATGGCTCTATTTCACACAGGTAGCTGATCATATCTATGTCAGCTGAGTAGCATCCTGTTAGATTTATCACCCAGTGACCACTAGGGTCATAGAGTTATTGTCCTCCTTTCTATGGTTTTAGAATTGTTTCTCTCTTCTGTTTTGCTCTCTTCTCTCATTCTTTCCTTCCTTCTTTCCTTCCTTCCTGGTAGTTCTAACTCATATTTGTTCTTAAGACTATAATTTTTCCCATATTCTTCAAATACCATAAAATTATACCATATCTAACATTTGTTACATTCAAATCAGAAATGTTATTTCTGAAAATTTTCAAGCATCCACATTCTAAATTTGAGTTTATTGAACTAGGATCAACTTGTGTTTATTAACACACACTTTCAGTGATTTGTTGAAGTTGATATTCCCTGTCTTCTACTCTTGTCAAACACCTTGCTGGTGATCCTTGAAAAGAAAACTCTCCTAAGTACACGGCTGGAGGTCCCAAACATTGTGTCTGTGTCACTACAGAGAACACATACGGATGTATTTTTAAGCATTATATCCATAGTAGTGGTTTTTATTCAAGTTGCATACTATGAAGTTGGTCTCTTTAGTATTTGTTGGAAAATGTTTTCACTTAAATTTTGCTTTAGTCCAATAGTTAATTCTTTTTTTTTATTTTTGTATGGGTTCACATGCCAGAATATTGAGTAATTCAGCCCATCGAAAGGTCTAAACTCACCCCAGGTGACTGATTCACTAGAGAAAATAGACACTAGAGATCAGAGAGTGGATTTTCCATGTCAGGCACTGCAGTACCACTGGCTCAACCTTTATTCCATTCCTGCAACCACCATCCTGGATTCACCAAATGGATGAATTTAAATTTCTTCTATGACAACAAGCTCAAATATGACCCTTTCTTGGAGACCTTCCTTCATCTTCTTCCTTTATCAGACTCCCCACACCACACTCAACTGTCCTCCAGACAAAATCCATTCTTCCCTTCTCTCACCTCCCCCAAAGCTTGAAACACACTTCTGTGTATCCTCTGCCCCATTTATTACAGTCATGTTCATTTCTCCAATTGGGTGACCTTTTGGAAAGAGGAGAGAAGCCACTCCATGTCCCTGCGGAGCACCTGGTGGCAGTCGGTACTCAGATTAGACCCTGGATGGTACTGACTGCAACCGGGAGAGAGCCCTGCTCTGTCTGCCTCAGCCCACCTGCGTTCTGGTCTCATTTTTCCAAGTTAGGCAGGGTGAGTTTCCAGCAAGCGATAATAACAGGTGGCCCTCTGGTGGATGAACGTGAGATGAATCAATTCTTACTTTAGTGAAAGGGGGAAGGCTTCCCGGTCAGACACACACCAGAGCTGGGCTTGCCATCGCTGGAACTGTCCCAGCCGGTGTTTCGGTGCGGAGCCCTCCCAGAACGCTGAGGAGTCAGCCCATCAGCTGGCGCCTGTGAGCGGGTGGGTGTCTGGACTTCCAAATAAATGGATGTTTTGGCCACAAAGAATTTTTTCTGCGCTTGCTCGGGTGCTAATAGGTTCAGTCAGTTAGCTTAATGCACGACGTCCCTCATGTTCTTAAAACTAGCCCCAATCAGAGCAGTGTTGCATGCTAAATGGAAGTAGCTACCAAATTTAGATAGGCAACCCAATCCCCTGGGCCAACCTGTCCACAAAATTCAACATAAACAAACGCCTTATCTTGGGCTCATCTTGTCCTCTTTCAGATTATTTGTAACACAGTTCAAGAAACGGTACGTCTTTCTCTCGCGTTTCAGGCTTGTCTCTCCTCTTTTGGGAATATCTCATCCTTTCAGGCCATGAGGGGTGCGGAGATTGATGGCAAAATTAAATTTTAACTTAGGAATTCTGGGCATGGCTCCGTGTGCAAAAGGAAATAACTGCATTTCCGGCAGTAACATGAATCTGAAGTCTGTCATGTGAGTGAGGGTCTGTCTCCTAGGAGACCCAAGCGTAAATCGTCACCATGGAGACCAGGGAGGCTGCTTCACCTTCGCATTGAAGCCATTAGCATGGATGATCTGCTGGGCCTTGTTGGGGACTGGAAAGGCTACAAGTGAGTGGCCAAGTCTTAGGATGAGCAAGCACAGTCGTGTGCCCACCGGTGAGAAGTGGGACTTCAGGTCCCGCCCTCTGACAGGAAGCTAAGCTCATGGCTGTGATCTTAAAATGCCCCTTGCCCCTGACCACAATAGGGAGATGGAGCAATCATGGAAATGCAAATGCACACAGGAGAGATCAGACGTAACAGCCGCTCCAGGCAAGGCCTCTCCATCCAAAGACAGGCCTTGGGGAGACACCTCTCCAGACAGACAGCCCTTCTTCTGTCTGCCTACGCCTAAGATAACATAGAATCCATGCAATAAAATAAACATTCCCTTTAGCTCAAAGAATGGATGTCATGTTTTAGAGGCCTGGGGTACAAGGTCTCCATTTTAAAAGGACTTTGTGACATGGAAAGCCTTTTGTTCAGACAGATTCTATGTCCTTGATTTCAAACAGCCACATCCTACCTGCCGGGTTCACTGTTGAGTTTCTTCTCTAAATATGTCCATGGCTCATTGCTCTCCTGTGTTATCTTCTTATCTATCAATTTAACATCATTCACCTTTTCTAACCACTGTTGGAAAAGTTTTACCGCTGTTAGAGACCTTTAAATGTGGAGGCCACTGTATCAGCTTCTGTTTACCTAATTTTTTCTATCTGCTTTGTAACAGGATTTGTCTCAACCGGTTCTTGTACCATTTACTTCCCAGCTCCAGAAATTGCCCTTGTTCTAATTAGAAACTTGGTACCTTTGGTTCCTCAAAGCACCCTTCTGTCTCACTTCCTCCCTGGTGTTTGTGTATAACCACAATGGTCCTATGGGTACACGTGTGTTGGGAACACATTCAGATGAGAAAATATATCCATTAGATGGAGAAAGCTATAGGGATGGCAGCAGACATGAGAAATGGAACACAACTGGAAAAAAATCTCCAGTTACGGGGTTCTGGACACTCCGGCAGGCAGAACTCCATCTGAGTGTGCTGGTGAGACAGCGTGGATCGCTGTGCAGAAGGGCAGCATCCCCCACTTAGGGACAGTATTTGGTCACCACGTGTGTTCCACATCACAGCAGACATGGAGGAAAAGACGGAGTGACCTGTGGTATGAAATCAAGTACTTCACCCTTTCTCAAAATTGGTCCTTCCCAGCATTACAGACTGGGGCTAAAGTAGGTTTACACTTGTGAGTACGTGAAAGACAGTTTACACTAGCATTATTATTTATTAATCATTGTATTATTTTCCCTATGAACAACTGTAAACCTATTTTTGCTGCACCTGTATAAGATGCCAAACAACAGATGGGAAGCCAAACTTTCCTCACAGAGGAGAAAAAATCTGATCTCACTGCTCATTTAACTCTCTCACTTCCTGGTTCCTGAAAAGTGGATTATTTCTTCCGAATTCACCATTCAAATTAGCCACACCCCCTGCAATGACCGTCAACCCAACATTTACACCATAAAGTCCATGGGCAAGACTTTGACCTCTGACTATTTAGCATTTACTTCAGCCTAAATCTTGGCCCAAAAATAATCTCTCAGAACGTCATCAGAAAAGATAATGCACAATGCGAGGGTGAAAATGTTGTATCTAACAGATTTCACAATCATGTTGAAAATACAGAGGTACTGCTTCATGCAAAAAGTAAGTACTAAATAATAAAGTCTAATTTAAATGTGTTCATTAGGTAATCAAGCAGAATATGCACATCACTTGCAAAAGGAAGGTATAGAAGTCACCCCCTTAATTATTTTATATCCTGGGCTCCAGTGTATTAATTGCATCTCGTTTATAGCCATGATTGTTACCATCTGCTTTCCACAGCTCCAACACTGTCATCGCCATAGTAACTAATGTACTTTAATGACAGCAAAGCGCAGGGACATGAACATGAAGTCATAAAAGTAAAACGGATCAAGCATGATTAGGTTGAATGAATACCAAGGTAGATTATGCTAGGATGTATTATTGATTTTGTTACTGTAGAAACACAAAGGCACACTGAACTCATATTTAGTCACATTATGTATTGCCCACATGAAATCATCAAAATGTCACTCATGTTTCTTCTTTGAAATGCAACTTTCCAAACTGATAACAGTTTTTATTTACTTTTTCAATTTTTTTCAAGTGAAGTAATTACTTGAAATTTAGAAATATATCCTTCATGTGGTCATCATTTCTTTTTCACCCACACACTTAAAATAAGGTCTAATATAATTCAAGCATTGTTATATAATCAGATTTATCTGTATGCAGTGCTAGAGTTTTGGAGCAATCTTTTTTAATTATTACCCTCACCCAAGGACCTTCTTTTATTGCTTTTTAGAGAGAGAGAGAGAGAGGAAGGGGGAAAGAGAGAGAGAAAAACATCAATGGTTTGCCTACTTGTGTACAATCTCACCAGTAATCGAACCTGCGACCTTCCAGTTTATGGGGTGATGCGCCAACCAATTGAACCACCCAGCCAGGGTGCTGGGAGCAATTTTTAAACAAAAGCAGAAAAATGGAAACAAAAATTAGCTTCAACCGGGTGAATAGAACCATGTAAAAGGAGTCAAAATGAGGCTGCCTGAAAGGGCATAAAATAAGGAAGAATAACACAGAAGGAGAAGATGGTGCCAGGGGAGAGAAAGAGATGGAGAACGGTCTGGAAATGCTTTCACGGTATTGACGTGAGCCAGCTCAGGGGCCACCACACTGATGACCCATTGCATGCCAAGTACAGGCAGCACACAGGTGCCTGAATTTCATGGACATGGTGCCACAGGGAAGGATAGGCAGGCAAACAAGTTTCTCCTAACCTTGGCCATTGTGGTCAAAGAACTGCTAGACCAGACTTGGCAGTATGTTTCCATTTCCACTTTTTTTTTTTTTTAATTTAAGATTTTATTTATTTTTAGAAAGAGGGGAAGAGAGAGGGGCAGAGAGGGAGAGAGACATCAACGTATGGTTGCCCTTCACCTGCCTCCAGCCACAGACCTGACTGGAGACCTGGTTTGCAACCTGGTTATGTGCCCGGCTGGGGAATCGAACCTGCAACCTTTGGGTTCGCAGGCCGGCACCTTACCGACTGTGCTACCAGCCAGGGCCATTTCCACTTTTTTAATTGAATGTATTGGGGGAACGCTGGTTAATAAAATGACATAGGATTCGAGCGTACAATTCTACAACACATAACCTGTACATGATACAGAGAGACTGGACTAAGGTCTCTGGAGCGAAGTAGGAGGGGCCATAGGAAGAGGTTGCCAGGCAATGGAAGGCAGTCTAGGACGGGATTGGCTGAGAAGCTGAAGCCTCCAGAGCCAATGGAAATAAAAAGAGGGCGGGCTCTTTGGCTGAGGAACTTGGGGGTGCTCCTGACCTGGCGCTGGCTCTGGGGCTCTCTGTCTCCTGGGCTGGCTCTCAGGCTCTTCGTCCTCGAGGATGCCTGGATGATGGTGCTAGATCTTCCTGCATTTGCCAATGAACAGAAGGTGTTTTGGATGGGAAGGAACTCTGGGCCATAGCCTAGGGTCAGGCTGGCCTGGCAGAGGGTGAGAAGTTAATGCTTTGGGTGTTCTAAGGGGAAACGGCTCTAAGAAAGAAGCCTCCCATTCTTCCGGAATTGTGTAGCTTGTGTGTATTATGCTGTTTTAGTTTGTAAATTAACCCTACCGAAACTAACAGGGGAAAAGCTAACAGGAGAACTCAGGTGTTAGAATTTAGTCTTAATTGATAGGCAGACCTCAGACTTCACTGAGCGAAATGTCAAAACAGCACGTTAGCTGAATGCACGCATGTCCCCCAGCAACTTACACTGAAGACTCACCATAGCCCTGGGGCGGGATGTGGGGTTGAAGGTGGTTGGCTCGCATTTTTATCTCACAGCCCTCAGATCAGGAAAAGATGTAATTGTCCCCATTTTACAGGTAAAGAAACTGAGCCTCTCACAGCCCTCAGATCAGGAAAAGATGTAATTGTCCCCATTTTACAGGTAAAGAAACTGAGACTCGCAGAGGCTAAGTAACTTATCCAAAATTACCCAATCAGTAAGCTGAAGTTTGGATTCCAACACAGGCCCAAACCCTCGTTACCATCGGCTGTACTTGAAGAGGAGACCTGTAATTAGAATGGAGTTGAACGGATGGGGAGGTTCCTTGGGGGAGTTGCTCTAATGAGTAGGTAAGAGTGATTCGTAATTAGTGTTTTAACAATCTCCAAGTAAATTAGTGCTTCCCTGTTCTGAGGGGGCTTAAAAAGTGAGCTTGGTGAAGTGGAGCTCTGTGCTCCGCCATCCCATAAAAATGATCAGAACACCCCATAATTCTGCACCTCACCCTGTGAGTCAGCCCACACCATCGTGGAGGTGAAATTAATTAGATTTGATGACAGGCATTACTTCAAGCCAGTAGAATAAAAAACATTAATCACCACCCTTTTTTCCTATACTATCAATTTAATTAATTTGGGACTGGGTTCCTGATGATTAGACTCCCCACCTTCACCAAGCTCCACAGGGGGTGGGATCCTTTCTGAGGCATCTGTTTACACTGACAGGTGTCTGGACTGCACCCCAGCAAGGGAGTTCCCTGCCAAGGCTATGGATTAATCCCACCCACCCCTGGGGCCCACCCATCCTACACACTGAAAGGTTACTTATTCTATCCCCAAGGCAACTTTTTTTAGTCTGAAAAGCAGGGATGGTAAGAGTTCCTACATCCTGTAGTTGATTAGAACGTGAAAAGAAGTAACACTTGGCCATAGTAGAGTCTACCTATCATTATATTACTAGGAATCCTATACAGATCATTCAGTTTGGGGATTGGTGTGGACTGCAGGTTTATGTTGCCCCAAAATCCGTATGTTGAAACTCTCATGCCCAAGGGCTTTTTGAACTTGCAGCCTCTCTCTCTGCCCTGTGAGTCTGCAAAAAGCAGATGGCCACTTGCAAACCACCAAGTGGTTCCCACCAGACACGGGAGCTGCTGGGACCTTCATTTTGGACCCAGCCTCCAGACCCGTGACACATGAGTGTTTGTTATAGAAGCCCATCCTGACCAAGACAGAGGTCAAGGTTAGGAAGGCAGGTATGTAGAAACCAATCCTTTCTGGGGAGAGTTTAATTTCACCCAGAAAACTCTATTCCATAGAACTCAAATGGCTTCCTTTTGCTGTATATCCAATAAGGATCCTTTTTCCGGCACATTATCAGGAGAACTCAGGTTTCTCCAGGTCCCGCCAAGAGGCAGCTCCCCCTGAGGTTAGCTGGGCAGCCCCTGGAAAATTCTTGAAAGTGGGCGGGTGCAGGCCTCCAGTGGGTCTCTGGGGCCGCCAGAACCACCCTGGATCATCAGCAGACTTCACGCTGGTACTGAAGCTGTGTGATCTGAGTAGCAGTAACATTAGGAAGAAACCCTGCATCCTGGTACTATGCCAACAATAGGGCACTGTCATTGCTATAATTAAAAGCAAATCAAACACTGCAGCCGAAGTAGGTCAGTCATGCCGCATGGTGCAATCTTGTGGAAAGTGGGGAAAAAAAGTAAAAAATAAAAAGTGAAGGTAAACAAGTTTCTGTAACACTTGAGCAAAGCATAGAAGTGTATCTCAGTGATCTGTTGGGTAGTTAAAGGAACCTCGTGGGTGCAGATCATGTCCAGAGCTCAGGTGCTGGTTCATGCTCGTTGTTCAAGTAGCAGACACCTTATAGGGGGTGTGGTTCCCTTTAAATGCAGAGAAGGAGAATGGCTCCATTTGCAGAAGTGATGTATCTTGACAGTCTTATCATTACTTCTGCAGTCCTGGGCCCATGGTGTTTGGAAGCTGAAGTCCAAGTATATAAGGTTTATATACAACAAAGAAGCCATGAAAACGGAAGCCAGGTTACCAGTAGGGAACCGGGGAAACACATTGGCTGTGCATCACCCTTCTGTGACGTTTCTTGCAGGTGGTAGGTAAACTGTGAGGTTTGTGGCAGACAGATGAACTGGGAATCCCAATTCCAGCCCTTTCTACCTGAGTGAACTTGGTTGGGTAAGTTCTTTATTTTCAGAAGTTTTAACACCTCCTCTATGAACTGAATGCATAGCAATATATTAAATGAGAAAATGCAAAGTATTTGGCACGTCGTTGACGTTTAATAAATGGAAACTATCTCAGTGATTTATTCACGTTTCTTAGGAATGTTAAGTGTCGCTAGTTCTTTTCTTTTCCTACCTGTGCAAACCAGCTGGACAAGGATTTCGGGAATAAGAGAAGCCCACCCTGCTTGACAGAAGAAAAAAATAGAACAAAAGCACCCTTTTTTACCAGCAGGATGGCCAGGAGGTATTGAAAGAAAACCGGAGTCTAGTGGTTGCCATGGCAGCAAACAACACACTTGTAACTCAAAAGAGCACAGACCCCCTTCAAGGGGCGGTGACCCAACCTCAACTAGAATTGAAGCCCCTTGGCCTGTTTTGTAAGGACGTGTTTGTAGCAAAGTGAGCCCCTTTCGGAGGAGTGAGCCACTTCTGAGAGAGTGTCAATTGCCCCTCTTTTCACATTTAATGAAGCGTTTTTTTGTTTTGTTTTGTTTTTTGGTTTGATTGTTCTACCTTACCTCGGGCATGTTGGAGAAGCCAGGGATGAGTTTTTCTCTCATGGTGATGTCCATCCCTCTCTTTCTTTCTCCCTCCCTTCCCCTCTCTCCAAAAATAAATAAATAAAAGCCTTTTAAAAATGTGCAATGAGAAAGCACTGAGCACTTTCACAGGCAGCCTGTGTCTTTAGGAAAATTCTGGTGACCGGGAACCATCCTTGGCCTCTTTCCGGAGCCCTGTGATTAGAAAAGGCCAGTCTAGTCCCCATCATAGCTTTGGTGGGTACTTGTGGCTGTTTTGTTTTATTTTGCTCCAGGATAGAACCCCTGAATTCCATCCAACGGGGTCATCTTTCCTTGCTTCTAGAAGATTCCAGGCAGCTTTCAAGGTGTACGCATTTTGAAGATCCTTGGGAAAACGGGGACATTATATACTTTGGTGGCTGATTGTCCTACCCCAGAATAGGTGCTAAGTAAACACTTTCTGTAAGTGGGAAGTGGAGCTCACCTTTGGAAAAGTCCCACCCACCCAGTAATCATTGTTCTTCCACTTTGCATTGAATTACAGTGAAGTCAATAATTAAAGAAAGGGAAATAATGCCTTTTCCTGAATTGGGTGGAGTTCTGTTATAAGAATTCCCCTGGCTTCCAGCCTTTGCCCCTGATATCATTCTCATTCGATGTTTTTGTTCATAACCTGCTTTTCATTGGAACCACCAAAGGTTCCCCTGGATCTTTCCATTTGAAAATGAACTTTCCAGTTTTAAAGGGGCCCTCTTCCCACAAGTAAAGGACATTGTACCAGAATTTAAAAAGCAAGCTGTTCCTTCTGGTTTGGTTTTGTTTGTTTTTAAATCCTCACTCAAAGACCTTTTTTCTTGCTTTTAGAGAGAGAAAGGAAGGGAGGGAGGGAGAGAAACATCGGTATGAGAGAGAAACATTGACCGATTGCCTCATGTACACACCCCTATCAGGGATCAAACCTGCAATCTAAGTATGTGCCCTCACTGGGAATCAAGCCTGAGAGCTTTTTTTTTTTTTTTTAAGATTTTAATTTCATTATTTTTGGAAGGAGGGAAAGGGAGAGAGGCAGAGAGGGAGAGAGACATCAATGTATGGTTGCCTTTCACCTGCCTCCAGCCACAGACCTGGCTGGAGACCTGGTTTGCAACCTGGTTATGTGCCCTGGCTGGGGAATCGAACCAGCGACCTTTGGGTTCGAAGCCTGAGACCTTTTGATCTATAGTTTGATATTCCAAACCAACTGAGTCACACCAGCCAGGCCTATTTGTTCTGTTTTGTCAATTTTATATGCATCTTATCCAATTGAATTTAATACCAAATAAAGCTGTTTGTTTTTTTTTAAAAAAAGCAATTTTTAAATAGTAAAGGATTGGCTATTGTAGCAAATAATATCCTCATTATTTTAAATGAAGACAAAAGGGTCCCACAGGGATTGATGGTGAAACACAGGGTCCATGGCATATGTCTTGACATGTCACCCTGCTCTAGCTCTATTTAACTGAATATACTTAAGTGTCAAGGATGTCCTTCTTAGCGGAACTGGGAACAAGGTAAACCCAGCAAATAAGACCTGATGCAATGGGAAGGCCCCCGACAGGTTCACTGTTGTCATGGTGATAGTGGAAGGAAAGGGATGCGTGTTTACCAATGCCTTAAATCTTTTATAAAACTAGTCCCAGGACAGCTGCCCATCCTTCTCCTACCTCCTACCACCTTGAGTCCCTGCACAGAACACACAGGAGGTATGACCAGGACAACGGGCCCACAAAAGCCTATCTTGTGAATAGTTTCTACCAAGTAGTGGTGATTCCTATAAGCACCTTTGAAGTAAGTAAATCCTGTCCATGTATAGAGCAATTAAAAATAATCAGTTCTTTAATGTACTAAAGGATTCAATTGAGGTTCAATGAATGCCCATGCTAGTACAGGTGGTTGGGAAACAGGATATTTACAAGATGCCAGGAAGTCCCTGCTGATACAAAAGGACCATATATCTTCAGGATGGAGGATGCTAGCCACCACCTGAGGGAGTCAGGTGTTCTGGGCCTCCCACTGAGCTGGAGTGAGATGCATACAGCATCGTCCTATGGCATTCTTGCCAGAAGTTTACCCTAAATCTAAAATAAACTCATGTAGAATACAGAGAGCAGACTGATGGTTGCCAGGTGGGTGGAGGGTTGGGTTGAGAGTTGGGGTAAAAAAGGTTGAAGGGATTAAGAAGTACAAATTGGTTGCAAGGTAGTCACAGGGATGCAGAGTACAGCATAGGGAATATAGTCAATAATATTGCGATAACTGGATGTAATACAACAACAATAAAATTAAATTTAAAAAAATATTGTGATAACTATGTATGATACCAGATGGATAGTAGAATTAGTGGAGGTATCACTTTGTAAAGTATATTAATGTCTAACCACTATGCTGTACACCTGAAACTGAGCTAATGTTGAATGACAACTATAATTTTTAAAAAATTAAAACTAATAATAAATAATTTTTTTAATTATCTAGACCTAACTCTCAGTTCACAGAAAACAAGGAATAAAGAAACATGTTAAATATGCCTAGATGAAAAATAATTTCTAAATCCAGAGTGTTGGACACTGGATAAGACCACTAGTCCAGACTTTCCAAAAGTAAAATTGATAGGGAAAAAGAAGCATGGGTTATTCCACATTAAAAGAGATAGAGGCTCATAAAAATCTTATGTAATGAGTAAACTTTGAATCAACCTGATTTGGGGGAGGAACATTCTAGGATATTTTGGGGATAATAACTAAAATACACTATTGTCCAGAAGTAAGATAATATTCAGGAATTGTTTATTTTCTTAGCTATGATAATGTCATTGTAATCAGATAGAAGAACATCCTTATTCTTAGATGTGGGCTGAAATAATTAGAGTTGAAGAGATCATTTCTTACTTGCAAATGGTTTCCACATAAAAAGTTCAAAGATATTATTAACAATTGTTAAGTCTATTTGGAACAAGGATTCAGCAAACCGAAGCCCAAGGACCAGTTCTGGTCAACTGCTCATTTCTATTCATAATCAAAGAATGGATTTCACCTTTTCCAAAGGTTGAAAAAAAATGAAAAGAAGAACAGTATTTTCCGGTACATGAAAGCGATACGAAATTCCAACTTGAATGCCTATAAATAAAGTTTTATTGGAACACAGCTGTGCTCGTTTCTATATTGGCTGTGGCTGCTTTTGCAATGCCAGCGCAGAGCTGGGTAGCCAAGATAGAGGCTGCATAACTCACAAAGCTTGAAAGTGTAGCACCAACCTTTTACAGAAGAAAATGCGCCAACACTTGACTTGGAATATCTGGTGAAGCACATCTTTAGTGCATGATTATTTCAACTTTTCTGTACGTTTGAAGTTTTTCATAATAAAAAAAAATCAGCTTCACAATCAACATGTAAGGCTATTGGGAAAGAAATATTTTACTAATGCCTTAAAAGTAAAGAAATTGAAGTCCAGAGAACATAACTGATTTGCCCCAAATCCCCTATAGTTAGTGATGCAATTTATATCAATATCCAATATTATAATACACCAATATTAAGTCTATATGGAAAGTGAAAGAAACTAGAATATCCAAAATGATTTTGAAAACAAAGAATGTACTTGGAAGATTCTCACTATCTGATTTTAAAAGTTAAAAAAAACTTACCAAAAAGCTAGAATAACCAAGACAGTATGGCATTGGTGAAGAGATAGACACAGAGAACAAAGAAATATAGTAATGAAGTTCAGAAATAGATCCATATATAAACATATAGGCCCTGGCTGGTAGCACAGTGGATAAGGTGCCGGCCTGCGAACCTAAAGGTCGCAGGTTCGATTCCCCAGCCAGGGCACATAACCAGGTTGCAAACCAGGTCTCCAGTCAGGTCTGTGGCTGGAGGCAGGTGAAAAGCAACCATACATTGATATCTATCTCCCTCTCTGCCTCTCTCCCTTCCCCTCCTTCTAAAAATAATGAAATAAAATCTTAATAAATAAATAGTCAACATCCACACTTTTTGACAGAGGATAAACGGTTAAAATTCTCAAAAAATAGTCCTAGGACCATTGGACTTCAATATGCATCTGATACTAAAATATACTGAAACCAGAGACCTGATTCAGGGTTAAGCAAGAATCTCTTACATACAGTATCAAAAACAGAAACCCTTAAAAATAAATTAATAATTCAGAGAACATCAAATGTAAAACGTTCTGCTCAGCAACACATGCAAGTAAGAGAATAAAAATACAAATCATCACCCGGTAGATGCTACTTACAAAACACATATGACAAAAACTTGTATGTAGGATATATAAAGAGCTTCCAGAACCCAGAGAGAAAGCCAACAACCCAATAAAAAATGAGCAAAGGATCTGAACAGCCACTTCACCAAAAGCATATCTATATATAGGTATGTAGATATATGTATAAATGGTGTGTCAAGTAGCATATCTATATATAGGTATGTAGATATATGTATAAATGGTATGTTAAGTACATGCAAAAATGTGCAATACCATTCATTAATCATGAGGTAAATACAAATTAAATCACAATGAAGTACCACTACTACATACTTAATAAAATGGCATAAATATATAAATATATACACACACGTACACACACATAAATACATATATAAACTAGCTTATGAGTAGGAGAGAAATTTGTGCAATATTTTTTGGGGAACAATTTTGTGAAAGCTATTAAAAATGCAATGAACACAATCTTAGATGCAATTAATTCCACTTCTGAGAATGAATTCACTTCCATGCATCTAAGCAAAGATGTTCTAGAAAGTCTGTTTAACACGTATATCTGTGTGAGTGCTTTGTATCCATTTGAAAAACATCCAGGAGCGATTAACTGGAGATCTACGTAAAGATACTGAAAGTAGGGCGGGGAAAGCAAGCATTTCCTTTTTAATTGATACCCTCAATGAATGTGTGATTTCTTTTGAATGCGCGCAGTATGTTTGTATTTCTCCTATAACTAAAGACCTAAACAACCGAGGTGGATGCAAATTAATATGCAGCAAGATGGGCAGGGTGAGTCGCCAGCATTTGGCAAATACAAGGATTCTAAGTTCCAAGTTGAGACCTACCTCGTAGGGCTGAGTCCAGTAAATCACATTATCCCTTCTGGTGTTGGCTGCCTGTCACTTGCAACGTGGCCCCTAAAATAGTGTCCCTGTCTAATCAGTGTAATGTCATCACCTGAAGCTATGTTCTTTCTGTCACGGTTGCTGTAACAGGCCCTTCCCCCAAGTTCTGAAGCTGGTTTCTCCACAGTGGATATTACTGTCTGTCGTAAGTTATGTTACCCATTCTTGTTTCAGCTGACTGTAACTTTCCGAAGAGAAAAAATCCGGTGGCGTCTTTTCTGTTCCGTGTTTGTTTGGATGATATGCCTATTGACATGCACCCAGGTAAGAGAATAGTATCACCCGATCCCTCCTCTGGATCACACAATATCCAGGTATCACCCCACTTTGGAGGCCTCGCCAACCGTGTTGCCTGGACTATTGCAGAGTTGAAAACACGTAGACACAGACGACAGTGTGGTGATAGCTGGAAGGAAAGGCGGCTCTGGGGTTAGGGGGCGGTGGGCAAAGGGTGCGAGGAATGGGGACAGAAAGAGACTTTGCTTGGTTGGGGTGATGTGTGCACAGTACAGTGTGCAGATGATATTTTGTGAGTGGTACACTTGAACCATGTACCCCAATAAACTCAATTTTATAAAACTAGTCTCAGAAACTCTAACACTTTAACATACCCCTCAAACCGGCTATGAATAGGGCAGCCAAAGCGAGCTTGCAAAAGTATCATTATAGCCATGGGATTCCTCCCCCTTTGTATTCTATAGATCTTAGCTCCTTAGGGTGACTCCAACTTCACCATTCATCACACAAGTCCCATAACAGATGCCAGTGTACAGAACTCCCCAGTCACAACCTTGCCTTAAGGCAAGGGGCAGTCGCCTCTCTCCTTCCTCTCTCTCACCCCCATCCCAGCTCCTGCTGCTCCTCACAAGATTCCTTCCTTGACCTATCTGAGCTCGGAGGCCCTCCTAGTGTGTTATTGATCGCCCTGTGCTTTCATCTCTCTTGCACTAAACAAGGTTCACTTGCGTCATCCAATTACATGCCTGACCTCTCACTACTGTTAGAGTTCCAGGGGCGGGCACCCTCTGCGACTCATCTCGCTGCCTGCTGTGCATTGCACAGTGGCATCTGGAACAAAGTCAATAGGCTAAAAATGCTGGCTTAATTGAATAAGGGGACCGCCCTTGGTGCTGGAAAAAACATTTCTTTATGTGGATGTTGAGTTGCCTAGAAATCATTGTGAGGAGGGTTATAGGAATCATATTCCAATCAATAGAAACACAAGTGGCCATGGATTGACTGATTTTAATCACACACATTTCATATATTTTTTAAAGATTTTATTTATTATTTTTCAGAGAGAGGGGAAGGGAGAGGAAGAGAGGAGAGAAACATCAATGTGTGGTTGCCTTTCACCTGCCTCCAGCTACGGACCTGGCTGGATACCTGGCTTGCAACCTGGTTATGTGCCCTGGCTGGGGATCGAACCAGCGACCTTTGGGTTCACAGGCCGGCACCTTAGCCACTGTGCCACCAGCCAGGGCTACATTTCATATTTTAGAGCAAGAAGCAAATGGAAACAAGTTGGACTTGGGACCAAAGTGTGTTCTTTAGCAGAAGATGATCCAATGGCTGTGTCTGCAGTCAATGTAATTTATCTGCTTTGAGAGTCAGTGGTAAAAAATATCCTGGGCTTTACTCACCTTCCAGTTGTAACTTCTACTTTTACTTTGCAACCTTTGTTTGTTCCTTTTTTATTAAATTTATTGGGGTGACATTGGTTAATAAAACTATGTAGGTTTCAGATGTACAATTCTATAATACATCATCTGTAAATTGAATTGTATGTTCGCAATTCCAAGTCAGGTCTCCTTCCATCACCATTTATCCCCACTATAACCTCTGCAACCCTCCACCCCACCCTGGACAGTTGTCAGTCTGCTCTCTATCTGCGAGTCTGTCTCTATTTTGCTTGTTAGTTCATTTTGCTCCTAAGATTCCACATATGAGTGAAATCATATGGTACTTGTCTTTCTCTGACTGGCTTATTTATCTCATTTAACGAGAATGTTCTGCAGAGCTGAGAAACAGCAGGGAAGCAAAGGTCAGTGTTTCCTTGATTCACTGAATATCATGAATACTCATGCATCTTCTTTATCATGAAGGATTTCTGGTCTTCTTAAAATAGAGGAGTGCCCTGATTAAGACCCCCTTTGCATCACGAGACTTTATAATGATTCATGAAAGCTCATCTGTAAAATGATGTGTGAAGTATAGTTCCACTATCTGAATGTAAAAGCAGTATTTTCAGCCCTGGCAGAGTGGCTCAATTGATTGGAGCATCATCTCATGCACCAAGAGGTTGTGGGATTCGCCCTCAGTCGGGTAGGTATGAGAGGCAAACAAATAGTGCTTCTCTCTTGAATGGATATTTCTTCCTCTCCTTTCCTTTCTCTCTAAAAGCAATGAAAAGGTATCCTTGAGTGAGGAAAAAATAGATAAATAAATAAAGTATGGCACTAAAACCTATAACAGCAAAGCACAGAGGACTTTTATAAGTTAATCATACACAGAATTAGCCCAAGAGTGACTAATAAAAAAAAAGTAGAAAGAGGAATAATTAGGAGGCCAGTTTTAATAAAGAATCCCAAGCCAGTACACTTTAGACCATCTGAGGAGTCTGCCCCATCCAGCTGTCCCCAGAAAGCTTCACTGTGTGAGAATGACCTTGACCACACTCTCCTGGCATTGTGACCTCATGAGTCTCAATATCCAGAACAAATATAGGATGGGGGCCCAACCTATCTCTATAGAGTGACCTCCAACACCAATGAAAATAATAAGTACCGAAAATTAAGATAAAATTGTGATATTTGAGCCATGGCTGGTGTGGCTCAGTGGACTGAGTGCCTGGGTTGCGGGTCAGGTCCCCAGGTTGGGATATGAAAGGCAACCTGCTATTTTTCTCACATGTCATGCTTCTCTCCCTCTTCCTCCCTCCCTTCCCCTATCTCTAAAGATCAATAAATAAAATATTTAGTAACAAAATAAAGGCAGCTTACAATATAGTTTCAAATGATTGAAGAAAATATTAAGAGAATTATAAAAAGAATCACCAAGTCCACAACAGTGGGAGATTCTAACATGCCACTCTGTGACTGATTTAAACAATTATACCAGATACAAATAATAGTGGAATAGAAAAGATCTGAACACCAATATTAGTAAATAGGAGTTAACAGACATATAAACTACATTCATTAACTACAGAATACACATGCAATCAGAATATTTAACACAACTAACCATACACTGTACCTTAATTTTATAAAATTGAAAGCATACCGAATACTTTTGACCACAATGCAATTGAACTGAAAATCAATTACATATGTAACTAGAAAATCCACATATGGAAATTTAAAATATCCTTCTAAATAAATGCATAGGTCAAAGAAGAAATCCCAACAGACTCTAAGAAACAATTTGAAAGTAATAAGGATAAAACTACATATCAAAATGTGTGAAATACCGAGGAAATCTTATCAAAAAGAAAGTAGACTGAAAATTAGTGGGCCCATTACAAGAAGAATTTTAAAAAGCAGAAATTTGTCTCCCCCCAAAAAAGAAAGTTGGAAATAATAACTATAAGTGCAGAAATTAATGAATTAGAAAGCATGTATATAATTAAAAAGATCAATAAATCTGAAATTCCTTGGAAGGCTAAAAACATTGCTAAATCCCAGTTGAGGCTAATCAAGAAAAATATATAGCAGGAGTAATGAAATGATAATCACAAATATCATGACTTTTAAAATGAGGACATCAAGAAGAAAATATCATAGGAGAGAATTATAACACTACAGCAATGCATTTGAAAGTTGAAATGGGCAAACAATAGAAAAATACAACCAACGATCGAAAAATGTGAAACCTTATAATTATTAGAGAAATTCAAACTGTGATTATAAATCTTCCAACAAAGGAAACTCCAGGTCCAGATGGTTTTACCACTTAATTCTGTCACAAAGTTAAGGAATAAAACCATCAACCTCGTTTCATGGACTAGAAAATAATAGATTATGTACAACCTACTTTATATAAAGTTAGCATAACTTTGATCAAGATCTGATAACAAAACAAAAACAAAACAAAAAAAAAAGAAAATTAGTAGAAAGGAAAATTATAGCTCTTCTGAATTCAGCTGCAAAAATTATAAACAAAACAATAGCATCCCTGGCTGGTGTAGCTCAGTTGGTCGGAGCATTGTCTCAGGGATGGAAAGGTTGCAGGTTCAATCCGCCATCAGGGCCCATATGGGAGGTACTTTTTGAAATATGTTTATTTCACTTTCACCTTTGAGAAATCATTGTTCTGGGATTTTTTAAGATTTGTTTTAGAAAGAGAGAAAGAAACATTAATTTGTTGTTCTACTTATTTATGCATTGATTCTTGTTTGTGTCCTGAACCAGACATAGGACAACACTAACCAACTGAGCTTCCCAGCCTGGGCAAGAAATAGTTTAACTAGCTATAGAATTCTAGGTTGCCAGTAATTGCCTCCTAGTATTTTATTTTATTTATTTATTATTTAGTTTAATAATGCATGCTTTTATAAAAACTTTTTGATTTTTCAATTATCATCAACATACAATATTTCATTCACTTTAGACATACAACATAGTGATTAGACTTTATATATCTTACAATGTGATCACCTTGATAAGTCTAGTACCCATCTGACACCATAGTATTATTAAAATATTATCGACTATACATCCCCATGACTATTTTCATAGCTAGCAATTTGTACTTCTTGATCCCTTCCACTATTTTAATATTTTAAATATATTATTTCATTTTGGTCCATCCCCTATACCACAGGTCAGCAAACTTTTTATGAAATGGCCAGATAATAAACATGCTAGGCTTTGTGGTCTATATGGTTTCTAACGTAACTGCCTGGCTGTGGTGGTCCAGTGTGGAAGCAGCCATAAAGGACCTAAATGAATGGCTGTGAGGGACCATGTTCCAAAACAAAGTTACTTGCAAAAAAAAAGAAAGAAAGAAAGAAAGAAAGAAAGCCTCTGGGCCAGGGGCTGCAGTTTGCTGCTGTGGTTAAAGCTAAAAGTCTACTCAGAGTCTTCTCTTGTTAGAGTAATCTGCCTTAAGCTCCCTTCTTTGTCTTTGGTGATCAATATCTTGATGAGATTTATTTTATAAATGAATCCTCCTCATAACCAAAGCTTCCCAAATCTGAGGAACAACATCATTAAAGACTTCTCAGTGCCCTGGCTGGTGTGGCTCAGTCAGTTGGAGTGTCATCCCCAAAAACCAAAAGGTTACGGGTTTGATTCCCAAGAAGGCAATCTATTTGATGCCTTCTCTCTCTTTCTCTCTCTCTCTCTCTCTCTCTCTCTCTCAAAGCAATGGAAAAATGTCCTCAGGAGAAGAATTTTGAGAGAGTTGCACATCTCTCAAATGTTACCCACCCTCTGGCTTTTTGCTTTTCCCTTCTGGAACTCTTATTAAATGTGTGTTAAAAATGAT
Organism: Noctilio leporinus; assembly: GCA_004026585.1. NCBI lineage: Eukaryota > Metazoa > Chordata > Mammalia > Chiroptera > Noctilionidae > Noctilio > Noctilio leporinus. Next base: position 28,460 of record PVIW01000797.1, read on the forward strand.
CTCCCAACCAACATGTCATTGCATGCGTTCGATCTTGTTTTCTCTGTGCTGCACACTTTAAATGTGTCTTTCATTCAGCAATTCTTAAGCTACACCTAACATGCTGTTTCATATACTGAGTGTTAATTTTCTATTTCTAGAAATTCTCTTTAAAAGCCTACCATTCTGTTCATAATATGTTGTTCTGTTATGTTTTTTTTTTTATTTCACTTGTATGGCGTCATTCATTTTAAGAATATTTTATAGTGTTTATGTGATAGTTTTATCACCTGACAGTTTCGAGGGTCTAATCCTACAGTATATCATTTGCACTGACTTTTATTCATGGTGAGTTATTTCCTCCGGTGCTTTACGATTATAGATTTTGAGTTCATCATCATTGTGTTTTATCTACGGGAATCACGTGAGAATGTGTCCCCCTCAAACACAGCTTGCATATGCTTCCTCCAGGAATCCCATGAAAATGTGCCTTAAAACCATTTTGCACAATAGTTTTGCACCTTGGAGATTACTGGCTTATTTCAGTGATATGCATTTGAACCCCAAGTCCATGTTTGCTGCAGACAGAATATTGTGAATTCTAAGACAGGTATTTTCTCCATTCAGAGCTAATACTAATTCAGACAGGTTTCACTGAGGGTGTAGGCCTTGTGTTTCTGGTTTGCTATATGAACCTCTGTTTCACATATGCACCTGCCTGGGGCCCGAAGATCCCCGCTTCCCCTTACCAGGTATGGGCATTGGAGCCAAAGCAAAGCCCTCGAACTACAAACAGCAGCAACTGAGTCTCTGTCACAGTACACACTCCCTGTCTGTCATTTTCTCCTTTTTCTCAGTCCCTGTCAAGTTCCCTCACATTTTTGCCTGGTGTCTATTTTTTTTCCTAAAAGAAAACCATGCCATTTATAGGGGTTTTTTTGTTTTTATTTTTGTTTTTTTCAGGATCCTACCTGTCAGGAAAGACAGGGTTATCCAGATGTATATATATAGACAGGTCTGTCCCGAAAGTATTAGCTGCACAAACTGTTTTAATTATTTGACATTGACTCTATACTTTCAGGTCAGACCTTATAGTCTGCCTTTTTCCCAGAAGAGGAAGTCCTGGGTCTTTTTCTATCATTGGCTCATACTTGGGTGGTGGGTAGTAGTTTTTTTGTTGTTTAAAAATGTATTGAGAGAGGGAGAGAGAAACACTGATGTGGGAGAGAAACATTGATCAGTTGCCTCCCGTACATGCCCTGATCTGGGATCAAACCTGCAGCCTACTTTTATACGTCCTGATTGGGAATTGGACCCATGACCCTTTAGTACACAGGATAATACTCCAACTAACCAACAATGGCCAGGGCCACACTTGCTTTAGAAGTAACCTAAAACTAATGTCTACATGTTCTCTTTCGCTATAACAGGCCTGGAGCTAAGGACAACCACTCACACCCACTCACTGATCATTCTTATCCTTCCAGACCCCCAGTTCCCTCCTTCATGAATCAAAATAATACATCCGATCTATGTCCTCCAGTTCCGTTGCAGAGGAGAATATTTTAACCATCTACAGAAGTAAGGAATTCCATGCAGAGAGCTGGATGCTACAAAGAGTTGGCAGCGCCACAGAGGCTGGCTGTGGACTCTGTCTGGGACGGATGCCCAGAGCTGGAGACGGGGCCATTGGCAGCATGATGCTGGCTGTGAAGTAGGATCACAACGCTACTGCACCTGCAGGTCTGCATAAGCAAAACACAGGCCCCCACAGACACCTCAGCCTTGCCTCTGGGCGCCCGCTAGTGACAAGGCCAGCAGTTGAGCCAGGAGGGCAGGATGCACACCACATCTGCCCTCCACATCTATGGAAGGACTTCTGATTTGGATAATAATCGTGAGTCCGGCCTTTGTGGGACAGGAAGCTGAGAGAGTTGATTCCTATGCCCACCCCAGGCTGAGTGGGGAACCGTGAACCAATGTGTGTAAAGTGCATGGCGCTGAGCCTGGCATGTGACAAATGCCTTCTCAGCTGCCAGGGTCCCAAGTGCTTCAAGACCATTGTCCAGGAGACAAAATTCGTGCCGTCTAAAAGGTTCCTTGGGTTTGAACACGTGGGGCTCACACACGTGAGTGGGTGTTAATTCTACCCAAACCCCATTACTTTTCTGAAAATAGACCTGAGGTGGTAAATCAGAAATTCAAGGTTCACCTCCATGACGGGTCATTACTTGGCCCATCTGGGGATTAATGTACCAGCTACAGCAGCCACAACATTAATACTAAGGGCTGTCACTGTGTCCAGAAATGCAAAGTGTCACTATTGCAGGCGGTGGCCACACACAGCAATGCAGAGGACAGCAGTATGTCCCCAACAGCCGCTGTGGTCATCCACATCCAGAGCTGGGTTCATCTTTCCTTCCTGTTGGTATGAAATGTTGCCCCGAGTACCTCACTTTACTGACATATTCTTTCTTCATTGTATATAATGTGAAATTCTGCACAAAGGAGAAAATGAACCAAAACATGCAACGTGAGGGTATTTGTTACAAAAAAAAAAAAAAATTAAAATAATACATTTAAAATAGTATGAAATGAAACTTCCTCACATACCCTTCTCCTGACACTGTGAAGTGCATATTAGCAAATTATGAATAAGTAGGCCAGTTAGACAATTATGTATATTATGCAATTGTACTCTGCCGTGTTTCGATGGAGGAGAATTTTAAGTGGACATGAGGGACAAAAAGAAGAAGAGGTTTCTACATTGCATGACTCAGCATGGCCTTGCCTGTCTCAGCTGTCACCCACCTCAGCAGCCATCCAATCGGAGCTGTCGCAGTGAGTCCCCCAGTTCAACATGTCCATGTTCTTCTTACCTGATTCCTACTAAAATGAATGAAAACAATTAGTCATAGGTATATGTTTTGTGAGGACGGATAAAGGCTTTGTAGCCAAAAAGATACAATAAATGTAACATCATCTTTTGAGGGGACAGAGAATGAGAAGGGCTATTGTGCAGTTGGTCTCTTCTTTCTATGGCGAGGGCCGCAGGGCTGGATGGAGAGGGCTCACGTGACAGATAACCCGCTGGTGCTTGACCAGGAAATTTCAGACTGGTTGATTAAGATGGCATTTCTGGAAGGGGTTGAAACTCCAATTCAATCAGGTATTAAAGCTGGGCCCAGTATCTTGGGCTGTTAGCAGGAGTGATGCCCTTTTGAGCCTGTGCTTTTCTCTGTAACAGTAATTTTCAGAGTTAAAAGTGGCCTTCCATGGATATATATTTCTCTTCTTAAGCCTTTCCGAGAAGTCCTAACACTAATGAAGTGATGCGATTTTAGACACTTGATAGTTACTGATGAACTAGTAGATGGGGAACAAAAAGTTAAAAGACAAAACCTTTAAACTGTATTTCCAAGCAATATACATCACCCGCAGTTTAAATTCCCATCTTATTACCTTACTCTCCACAAAATAGACCGGAAAAGTAGTAATGTGTGAACAATGGCATCTAAAACCCAAACAGCCCTGGCTGGTAGCACAGTGGATAAGGCGCCGGCCTGCAAACCCAAAGGTCGCAGGTTCGATTCCCCAGCCAGGGCACATAACCAGGTTGCAAGCCAGGTCTCCAGCCAGGTCCGTAGCTGGAGGCAGGTGAAAGGCAACCATACATTGATGTCTCTGTCCCTCTCTGCCTCTCTTCCTTCTCCTCTTTCTAAAAATAATGAAATAAAATCTAAATATATATATATATATAAATAATAAAACCCAAACAGAAGGCCAGGGGCTGCTGAGCCACAAACCCACAGCCCAGCACCTAAGGCTGAAACGTGAAATTATTGTCTTCTGTTTGAAATCATGTCCAGCCATTGTAGAGGTTCTTAATGAGAAGTGTTTCCTGGCCCTGGCCAGGTAGCCCAGCTGGTTAGAGCATTGTCCCAATTTGCCAAGGTTGCAGGTTCAATCCCCAGTCAGGGCGCATACAAGAATCAACCAATGGATAAGTAAGTAAGTGGAACAACAGATCTCTCTCTCTCTCTCTCTCTCTCTCTCTCTCTCTCTCTCTCCCTCCCTCTCAAATCAATAAAGAAAAGAGTCTCTCTTTTGAAGTTAACAGTAGCCATGGAGGTGTAGTTAATGTCAACACATTAAAACAACTTCCTCAGTGGTTCTGTCAAAACTAATAAACTTAGAAATAAATGCTATAAGAACTCAGATTGTTAAAAAGTACCAGGATGAGTACCACACGTGTAACATGGGAACCTTGCGGCAGGGTTGAGGAGGAAACATCTGTGGGAAAGCCTTGCTTTTTCTTCTTTGAGTCAGTATGATGTGGAACTGGGGAAGACGGAGGCGATTTGCAACCTTGTGGAAGTCTTTAATTGCAGGCCAGCTTCTGGATAATGATAGCCTGCTTCCTTGCCATTCCTAGGGTATTTTTAGCCATGAGTTTATTTTTACCACTTTTGTTTTAGCCATTTCAGTGGGAGAAAGTTGTCTTGTGTGTCCTTTTAAGATTTTCTGTGATGTGTTTTGGAGAAAACAGTCCAAATGTTTTTTGTTTTTTTTTAAGATTTTATTTCATTATTTTTAGAAAGAGGGGAAGGGAGAGAGACATCAATGTATGGTTGCTTTTCACCTGCCTCCAGGCACAGACCTGACTGGAGACCTGGTTTGCAATCTGGTTATGTGCCCTGGCTAGGGAATCGAACCTGCGACTTTTGGGTTCGCAGGCCGGCGCGCCTTATCCACTGTGCTACCAGCCAGGGCCCCAGATGTTTTTTGCAAGTGTGATGTTTATGCTTGGAAAGTACCCCAGGTTGTGGAAGGCTCGGTGGCTACTCCTTCAATGAGGGGCCTATGGCCCCTCTCCACAGCCCTGCTGATGTGGAGACTCCCTACTGTAGAACATTTCTCCCTCACAGAGTTACTTGACATTTACCTTATTTTAGGTTCATGGAAACTTTGTTATTAATACTTCTGTAGTGGCACTGGCTAGGTGGTCCTATTGGTTGGAGTATTCTCCCAGTATACCCAAAGATTATGAGTTCAATTCCTGTTCAGGGCACATGCCTAGGTTGTGGGTTCAATCCCTGGTTGGGGCAGGTACTAGAGGCAACCAGTTGATGTTTCTCTCTCTCTCTCTATCCCTTCCTGTCTCTCTAAAATCAGTAAACATATCCTCAGGTGATTATTTTAAAATATTTCTGTCCTTCATTTGATTTATAATTTTACACTAATAATAGTTATTAAGCACCTATCAGTTTCTTCCATTATGACCAACGCTGAGATTCAAAAGTGGGAAATGATTCTGGGCTTCTGCCTTCGAGGAACAAATTCACATCCTCTCGTTTCACTTGGTACTGTTTCACCCTGTTCAACACAGAGTGGCCCTGGAGGTGAAGATGCTCCTACACAGCATGACATTGCAAGTCAAGTAACCCTTGCTAAGATGTTTAACTGGCGTGGCATGAAGGCATCCTGGCAAATGTCATGGCCCATGTCTCGGGCCATGGTCACCATCACATCAGGATAGCACTCCCCTTCCCCGTCACCCTGAACTTGGCCATGACCTGGCCTATCCCACCTTCAATAGCATCAGCATCTAGAAGGACTGCAGCCTTTCTTCTCCCAACCTCCAGGCCCCTCAGGTCCCTACAACCCCAGCAAGGACTCTGCTTTCTAAACCCTGCTCTCTCTCTACCTTCCTGCTTACAGACCATCAAGTCCACGGTTCACTGGTTCAACAACCCTAGTGTGTGGCTTGCTTTTGGTCTTACTGTCATAAGAAGACACACCCCTATGGCACCATGACTGACAGCTAGAATAACAAAATCTGGCCAGAGCCAGCCTGAGTCAGATGGCGCTGAATCTGACCTCCAGCAGACCTTCAACTTCAATAGACACTGATCATACTACAGGAGCCTGCTGAGACCCACCCCCACTGTGCCAGGTCCCACTTGGCCCTATTAGGGAAGAAAGGGGATGGTGCCCTATTTCTGGGAAGAGACTGGCCTAGTCCCCAAAAACTAATGCACATGCCCCCCTCATTATGCTGCCCCATAAAAATCTCCCCCAGATTTCTCTAGGTAGAGAAGCTGATCTATGAGTCTGGCTTCATTCTGTGGCCACTGAACCCTCAGCTTTGGTTTTATTCATGGCTCCCTGGACATTTGAAAGTTGCTAAGAGAATGACTCCTTGAGCTTCGTATCACAAGGGAAAAACACTGTACATGTGGTGATGAATGTTAACTAAACATATTTTGGCAATCATTTCTCAACATATGTAAGTCAAGTCATTGTGCTGTATACCGTAAACTAAATACAATGCTGTATGTCAATTACATATTGATAAAGAAAAAAGAGTTAATACTTATGTGCTTCCATTTCAATGATTTCCAAAAATATAAAAAGTTTAACCATGTGTTGTTTAGGGATGCACGTGTTATAATTTTATACAGAAAAGCGCTATAATAACTTCAATATATATAACTCCAACTTTTACATAATGGTAAACTTCATCACACATCTTTCAGAAAAGAACGGATTAAATAGATACAATAAGGATAAAAAGGCTTGGAATTCACAATTAATTACCAAGTTTACATTCACTCATGAGACAATATGCTTTTCAAACACACCTACAATTTTCCAAACACATTTAATCATATTCTGAACTACAATAGCAATTGTCATGTTTCTGCGTTCATTTGCTTTTTAATGTAAAGCTATATATACAAATGTCTGATTTTTAAATTTTCCTTATTGTATTGCTTTGTGAAAATCAGTGTGATTTGGCAAGAACTAAGAATCGGAACTGCTTGGTCATAGCACGGGTAGGAAATCCTGACCTTTGTGCCTCCCTAGTCAAGCTTCTAAGAGCTTCCTTCCTCCCACATGCTGGGTAACTGCTGCGATCGTCAAACTGTCGCTTTTCGGCCAAACCGGAACCGGGAGCCAGCGAGGCTGAGATTCCCTTTTAACTGTGTCTAGACTACTGGCCTGTTCCCAAGTGCTCCCGCTGACCTTGCAGGTTGTCTGTTTACAAACCCTGAGTGATTTTCACGTAAGTGATTTTCTTGCGTGGCTTGTACCGGCCTATCTCCCAGCCCCTGTGTTTTCGTTTGTTTTTGTCCCCCACCACCAACAAATAGATGAGAGTTAATGTAGCGCAGAATGCGGGTTTCCCCTTTAAGGTTTGGGGTGTTTGTTTTGGTGGCAATTTTGCCCCAATATGTCCCCACGGGCATACTTTCACCCATCCGGCCTTGTAAATGCAAAATTCCAGCGGCTGCAGTGTCCTCTGATCTATAAGCTTCTCGTTGGAAAATCTGGTCGCGGTGACACCCTGAACTGGGGTCTGGGGGCCCGGCTCATGACTCTCGGAGCCGATGGGCCCTTTCGCTCCTCAACCTGCATCACGGGTCTTTGAACAGGGGATTTAAGCTCAGGCTTCCGCCCAGGGGTGGGTGAGGGGTCGGCACCCGCGATCCACACCAACACCAGTCACAGCGCCTTTGCGACTGTCTGGAGGAAGCTGCGCAAACGCAGTAAACAGGCCCAGCAGCCGCAGCCGCCGCAGCGGGAGGGCGGAGCCAGGCCGGAAGGCGGAAGCAGAGAATGCTTCAATTTGCTTGCATTTCAAGTACCTCTCGTCGTCTCCCACATGGTCTAGCGGTTAGGATTCCTGGTTTTCACCCAGGCGGCCCGGGTTCGACTCCCGGTGTGGGAACGCCACAACATTTTTACAACCCAGTATCACGAGGTCAATGTACTTTGGTCTAAAAACCCTAAATAGGATTGCTAAATTCTTAATTCTTTCCTGAGAATGTGGAGGCACTCTTGAATGTGCTTGTGTAATCAGTATTGGTATTTTTGGCTTATCATATAATTTACTTAAAAATGTCACGATACATGCTTGTAAGTAATATTTAGTGGTGAAAGAAACCCTATGGGACTGAGGCGGACTCTTCTTCTCCAGCTTTATTGAAATAGAATTGATATCTAATTCTATGGAAAGTGTAAGGTGTGAGCATGATGGTCTGACGCACGTGCATATTGTGAAATGATCACCGCTGGAGGTGAGTGAACACCTCCATCACCACACATAATTACCATTCCTTTTAGGTAGAAGTGTTGATGTCTGGCCGCTTCACTGCTGTCTATGACCCTCTAGGTGTTTCTGGCCCGAGAACAGAGTGGTGCACACAGGGAAGAGATGACCGGGCCTGGAACAGCAGCACCTGGACCAGCTGGTGTTTAACTCTAGTTGGGGAACCGAAGGGGTGATCCCTGAAGGAGGAGCCACAAGGGCTGGCGCCTGGCACAAGGTCACCACAGAGGTTTGCACAGCACTGTGCCCAGTGAGGGAAGAAACCAGATCCATTCGCCTCGGCAACTGACATGGACTACAACATGGGGAAACTGAGGTACGGAGTGAATACTGAGAGATCTGATTAAGCTCACTGGGGAAAAGTGGGAGGGGCATGTCCCTTTGTCAAATGACTTTGGAGGCCCACCCTCAGGCAGTTCCCTGGCCGAGAAGTCTCCCTCTCCAGTTCTCTGCACTCACTTAGGAGCCATCCAGGTGCTAGAAAAACAAATCTGCCAGCCAGGTTCTTGATTTCCACGCTCATCTATTATTCGGTAATAACATTCCTCACAAATCGGCATTAATTAAAAGTAAGCACCCCAGGAAACCTGTCACTTCAAGTGTCATTTGTCACAACAACCCAATGTTCTTTTCTTCCTGTCATTTTTAGAACTTTGGTTACCATGGCAACTCCTGGCAGCTTTTATATATAGCATCACTTATATTCAGTTGGTTTATTTTATTTTATTTTTTATTTTTTTACCACCAGGAAGACAAGCTGATTTTCTTCTTTTAACAAAGCTTGTAAATGTGGTGGAATAATGAGGCATAATTTGATCCATGAGGGAATATTACCTGCTAAATGAAAAATTATCATCTCACATCTGTGTATGCGAATGCTCTGTTTTAAAAAATAACATCTCTAAGAAAAATCGAGTGCCAGTTACTGGCTCCCAGCTACTGGCTCCCAGGTATTGGCTCATTAAAGGTCATTAGCCCTAGGATATGATTAGTATTCCATAAAATAGCAGACAAAAAAAGCAACAGGCGGTTTCAAGGGAAATCCAGGTGCACAGCCTAACAAGAAACACTCTGCTTTAAGCTGTCCCATCCCCTCAGGGGTCCCACGGCTCCCTGACCCAGCCCAGGCCTTTTCATGGTTCTCAGTGCTCCTTCCACTTCCCAGTGCAGTGAGAACGAAGCCTGCCTAGGCCAAACAGCTGGGGAAAAGCAGCTTTCTGCAGGGTAATGGTGGTATTCTAGAAGATTCCAAACTACCTACCAAATAGGAAGAGACTGGGGAGGAAATATCACAGGCAGGGACTGTGTGTATATATGCTACAGAAGCCACCAAACATCCACAGGCAGCCCACCCTCCACCCACAGCCAGCTCCTCCTTCACCCATGGCCACCCCATCCTATATCCCCAGACAGCCCACCCCACACCCATGGCCAGCCCACCCTACACCTACAGCCAAGCCCACCCTACACCTACAGCCAGTCCACCCTACACCCACAGCAAGTCCACCCTATACCCACAGGCAGCCCTCAGTTCTCCTCAAGCCCTTTTCCTCTTAATCCATCCAGTCTAATTTTTCCCAAGACATTCCAGTATCATCTTATTTTGCTTCACCTTCCCATTGTAAGCCCCTGACCTGAACTAACCTTTTCTCCTTTGTTCCATCCAAACCCTACTTTGCCTGAAGTAATCCTGGCTCAACATGAAAATCAATCGATGCAGTGCAATGTATTAAAAACATAAAGGGAAAGAACCATTTGATCATTTCAATAAATGCAGAAAAAGCATTTAGCAAAATCCAGTACTCTCAGGATAAAATCATTTACCAATCTAGGTAGAAGGAAACCACCTCATCTTGACAACTCACATTATATGTGCTGGTAAAAGTCCAAAAACTTTCTCCCTAAAGTCAGAAACAAGAGTTTTGCCTCTCAGATTCAGCACTGCAGTGGAATAAAAGATCCCAGAAAAATCCCAGGCTTGGAAGACTTTGAATTGATACAACCCCAAAGAATTTTCCTTGAAGGTCTGGGATACTAATACTAGCATGTACTCATCACCCCGCATACTGAGAAATATATGTAATCTATTCCCTTGTTCTTTTATGAATGTATCCAGGGCCACAAAGCTGAAACCTGGGCAGATTTTACTTGCAAAAGCACAAATCTGGTATTGAGCTCAAGACTGTGGGATCCAAGACTTTCTTTCAGAGCAGAGATTCCATTCCCCCAACTTTGCATCCCCTGTGGTAAATAAAATTGCTTTCACCTATCAGGTGCTGTTGAAATTATGTTAAACTGAGCTGGTCACTGCAGTCAAGTACCTCCAAGAATTAAAACACATGGGTATGAAATACACAAAGTCATCGTTTGCTTACTATGCCCAGCACTACCCTCTGATCTTATTTCATTCTTGCAGATGGATTCTAGATAAAGATGTTACCAAAGTCCACAAGCCTGACACATCAAAAAGCCAAAACTCAAAACCTCAGAGAAAAAATTCTATTGCTCAAGAAGTCTCCCACTGAGAAAATGGTAGCCCTAGGGGTACCTCAGACCCATCTTGCTCGCTGGACCAAACCAACGATTTTTAAGGGACTAAGGGAACAGGGATTCAGTAGTGCCAGTGGGGCAACTTAAACTGGAGGAACTTGGAGTTGGCCATTTATAGTAAAGGGGGTCAATACTGGTCTTCCTGGACAAGGGACCCTATGCTTCTGAAAAGTTTCAGTGCCCAACTTCGGTTCTGTCCTGGTCCTTTGGTTCCACTGAGGGGTTGGCCGGGGCGGGGGGTGGGGGGGATATCTGAGACTTTGGTTCCCAGCACAGCTGGAGGTCAAAGCTCTCTTCTCTGCACACAGCTCTCAGCTGCATGATGTCTTGGTTCCCTTGCTGTCCTAGAAAAGCAACTTAGCATCTTGGTCAATAGGACAGGGTCATTTGAGCTGGTTTTGTGGTTTTATAGAGCAGCACATCCCTCTTTCAGACAAGGGTTTTCCCCATGCACAATGTAAAATGACAACATAAAACTCATCGATTCTGGTGGAGAAGGATGGATGGATATATGATGGTGGGAGCGTGAATCAAGTGCCCTGGTTCTGTTTCTACCACATCATTCAAATGTTTGCCTTGTTTACCTGCTGTGACATCAGAGTAGTATTTGTAAAGCCACACCAAGGGGGTTGACAGGTCTCAAAAGCAAATGAGAGGATTCTTTTTTCTACCCACAAAATAAGCAGAAAACTTCCATAAATTTCCTCTCCAGTCAAGCTCATAGTCAATATTCCTGTCGCAGCAGCCTGAGAACCTGAACCACCCCCTCGCCAGGAAGACATGCGCAGCAGGTACAGATTTCCTGTAGCAAAACTGCTTTTCAAAGGAGCTGACTTCTCATTTCATACTCAGACTGGAGGCAAGTTTCAGGATAGTTTCCGTCACCCCAGAACTTTCATGGCAAGAGATAAAGCTGGATTCTGTAGCCATATATATAAATTAAGACTTTATTTAGAAGGCAGCCTAGTTTCTTTTCATATATTATTCAGGGCCAGATAGTAATCTGTAGTTTGGCATTTCTTTAGCGTTTTATTTTAGTCCCTTTTGTTTGAAATGAGGATGTATTTTATTATGTTTTAATGTCTCTGTTGATCTTGTTGGTTGGGTCCTTTTTCTTCTTTTTTCCTTTTTACTTACCCAAGGATATGTTTACTGATTTGAGAGAGACAGACTAACAGACAGGCAGAGACAAACAGAGAAATTGATCAGTCACCTCCCATACACACCCCAACCAAGGATCAAAAGCAAAACCTTGGTATGTGCCCAGGGATCGAACCTGCTACCTTTTAGTGTACATGATACACAGAGATCTGATTAAGAACACTGGGGAGAGAATCCAAGATGGAGGTGCACTGTGGATAGACACCCCGCTTCTCCCTCCACAACCAAAAACAAATACACCTACCTCAAAACTAGAGAAAACTAGAGACAACCAGAAATTCCAGAATATTGAGCTGCATAAAAGTCCAACAAGCAAAAGATAGAAGGAAGACATACTCATCCAGACAGGTAGAAGGGGTGGAGCCTGGGAAGAAAGGACAGAGTCTGGCAGAGTAGTTTGGTGGCGCAGGTTGGCAGCACAGCACTGTGGTGAGACTGCGACTGTGGCCAACTAGTGGAAAGTGCAGTCACAAGAGGGATACCTGTTGAGTGTTCCAGGCCACACAGCTCATGGTTCCAGCTCAGGAGAAGAAATAAAGCCACATCACTTCTGATTGAACACAATTGGGAGTTGGGACAGAGGGAAAACAGCAGTGTCTGTTTATTTAGAGGCCCCCACTGGTGATAAAGATGCTCACAGACTTGACAGACATGCTTAAATACGGCAAATGCAGGAGGAAAAAAGTGAAGACTAGGCTAAGTGAAACAAAGAAAAATACACATGAAGCCAATGGTGTAGGGAAGGAAAATGGGGTTCAAATCAACAATATGGAACATAAAGAAGAAATAAACAGTAAATTAGTACATAAAGAGGAACTAAGAATTGAGGAGCAGATTAGGAACCTCTGGGATAACTTTAAACATGCCAACATCCAAATCATTGGGGTTCCAGAAGAAGAAGAGGAAGAGCAGGAAATTGAGAATTTATGTGAAAAAAGTAATAAAAGAAAACTTCCCAAATTTGGTGAAGGAAATAGACACACAAGTCTGGAAAGCACAGAGAGTCCCAAACAAGCTAGATCCCAATCGGACCACACCAAGACACATCATAATTAAAATGCCAAAGGTTAAAGGTAAAAAGAGAATCTTAAAAGCAGCAAGAGAAAAGAAGGAAGTTACCTACAAAGGGATTCCTAAAAGACTATCAGCTTATTTTTCAAAAGGAACTTTGCAGGCAGGAAGGGGCTGGCAAGAAGTATTCAAAGTGATGGAAAGCAAGGACCTACAACCAAGATTACCCGGCAAAGCTATCATTTAGAATGGAAGAACATAAATTACTTCTCAAACAAGGTAAAGCCAAAGGAGTTCATCATCACCAACCTATTATTATATGAAATGTTAAAGGAACTTACCCAAGAAAAAAAGGATCAAAATTATGAACAATAAAATGACAACACACTCACAACTATCAACAACAAAACCTAAAAAGTAAAAACAAAAACAAACTAAGCAAACAACCAGAACAGGACCAGAATTATGGGTATGGGGGTCATTGGGAAGGCTATCAGCTGGGAGAGGGAAGGGGTGAAATAGGGAAAGGGTGTAGGGGTTAGGAACATAATTGGTAGGTACAAGATAGATAGGGGGATGTTAAGAATAATATAGGAAAGGTTGAAAGCAGAGAACTTACATGCACAACCCAGAGACATGAGCTAAGGTGGGGGTGGGACTGTGGGAGGGAATGAAGGTTTTGGGTGGAGGGGAGCAAAAGAATTTGGGACCATAAAACATACTTTTAAATAAATTTAAAAATTAACTTGTACTTTAAAAAAAGAAAAGACAAGACATACTGGAGAGAAGTAGGAGGGGCCATAGGGGGAGTTTGCCAGGCAATGGAAGGCAGTCTAGGATGGGATTGGCTGAGAAGCTGATGATGCCAGAGCCAATGGAAATAAAAGGAGGGCGGGCTCTTTGGTGCAGGAGCTTTTCTGGCTCAGGAGCTGGCTCTGTCTCAGACTCCGGCTCAGGCTCTCAGACTCTTCTTCCTGGATGATGATGGTGCAGCAGCTGCTGCCTGCATTTGCCAACAGATGGTATTTTGGATGGGAAGGAACTCTGGACACAGTCTAGAATCTGGCTGACCTGGCAGAGGGTGACAGGTTTATTCCTTTCGTGTTCTAGAGGGAACAGGCTCTGAGATAGAAGCCTGCCACTCTCCCAGAGTTGTGTAAGTTTTGTGTGTTGTGTTGTTTAATTTGTAAACTAACCCTATAGAAATCGGATAAGTAAAAACAGGGGCGGGGGCGGGGGGCGGGGTGCTGATCAGACAGCCCAGGTGTTAGAGTTTAGCCTTAATTAATAGGTTTAAGTGCTTAAGTGATTGCTTTTGAATAAAAATTCCTTTATCACCAGACCTTTCCTTCTGGAATTTTGCTTAGAAGGTAGTAGTAGGCAGCAGGACCCAAACTTAATGTTCTCGAATAGGCTAGGTCTTACTCCTTTGCATTGTGGATACTCAACAAATGCATTTAAGTCAAATTCAAAGATTTTCTGAAGCTCAGATGGTGCCTGTTATATTCTGGCATTTGCCCCACACATTTTATGTTCGCTTTTCAATGATTCTGTGATGGTGGACGATGTGAAATAAGGAACTGTTTGGAGTCAAAGGCAATTTAATAGGCTTATATTTATCAGTCGTTTTCTCATAAAAGACTCAAGAGCCTAGAAGGATAAAGGTAGGAAATACAGAGGGTTCTTTGACGTAAGTCTCTGTAGATAAATTACGCTTTTCCTGTATACGGTATACATCAATTTAAATAATATTAGGATTTTTAAACATTTCATTAACTTGGCAGAAAATTTGGGGCAGCAAATAAATACTAAGGAACTTCATATCACTTGAAGGAACTGTGCATAAATCATTCCATTTTCAGATTGGTACAGCCTGTTTAAAACAACGCCTGCACCTTCAAGCTCAGAGAACAGCGACCGTGGGGCGGAATCTACTATTTTGGGGCTCGTCACTCTGTAAACTGTCCTGCAAATTGGAGCAAATCAAGCAATGTGTTTCTTTTCTTTTCTTTTTTTTTTTTTTTAATTTTAAAGTGATGTATAAGGTAGAGCTGTTAATGAATTTTTTTATGAAAAAGTTCATAGAGCTCTTGGGAAGGTAAATTATAACAATTAAAAAGATAATGAAATTCTTGGTCATGATAGCTTTTGGATGTGTAATCACTGCATTATAAATAACAGTTTCTTCCTGTACAGAGTATCTTCCTGTACTTCCAATAAATCTGTCTCCTTTCTCCTTAAGTAATGAATAAGGGGTAATGTGCCTTGCACCAAAATCTAGGTTCCAACGCCTTGTTTCTAGTGAGACTGGAGCAGTAAAATTTTAAACTTTCCATAACCTATTTAATTCTATTTAATTTGCCACAGGTTTGTTTTGGTTTGGGGGTGCAGGGTTTGGTTTTTTTTGGGGGGTACTGATGATTTAATATATAAATTATTTAAATTTATTTTAGTTTTTTAAAAGATTTTATGCATTATTTCCAGAGAGAGAGGAAGGGAGAGAGGCAGAGAGGAAGAGAAACATCAGTGTATGGTTGCCTTTCACCTGCCTTCAGCTATGGACCTGGCTGGAGACCTGGCTGGAAACCTGGTTATGGGCCCTGGCTGGGAATCGAACCAGCGACCTTTGGGTTCACAAGCCAGAGCCTTATCCACTGTGCTACCAGCCAGGGCTTAAATTATAAATTCTTAATAAGCTTAATATGTCCTTTCTTTATGGTACTCATTTATTTGTGTCCCAAACAGAAGAAACAAACTAATATAACATCCAAGCCCTTTTTTTTTTTTTTTTTTTTTTGATGTAAAGTTTCTAAACCCAGCTTTCTTTTCATCTCAAAATCATTTTCTAAGTCTCAGTCATTTTCAAAGCTGCAACTATTTCTTTTATGTGGGGGAGGAAGGCCAAGTTTACGCACTCCCCCATCTTCTGAACACCTTGTCATGGTGTCTTGTAGGCCATTCAAGCTCAGGGCTTCAGAGCCACTCTGCCCCACAAATCTGTGCTCTTTTTAGTTCCTGTCTTGGTTATTGTGGGATGAAGCTACTACACATGAAGCTCTTAGAACTGGAAGGCACCCAGAGGCACAATGCGAGCACACTTCTCAACAGCAACAATAGTGGTATAGCTAGAACTTGACAATTACAGGCAAATCTCTACAAAGGATGTACACCCTGCTCTTATCAGAAATAATGTTAAGTGCTTGGTCACTGCCTGTACTCCCTTGAGACTAAACTCTTAAGAGGAACAGGGACCTTGCTACTCTTACAAACTGCTCTGTTCCCCATTCCTAGTCTCTGGAATATCAGAGGCAATAAACAGATAGCTGCTGAATGTTTTCTAGTGGGTAGATAGATGGATGGATGGATGATGGGTGGAAGGAGAAATATATGGAGAGAGGGATGAAGAAAGGGAAGGATGGATGGATGGATGGATGGATGGATAGATGGATGGATGAAGGAGGAGTCATACAAAGAAATGGATAGAAGGAGGAACAGGGAAAAAGAGAAGGGACAGAGGAGTAAATGTTACAAGGCTCTCTATTAAAACATGTGGCAAATTTTACTTGGATTGATTGCCTTTTTTATCATTTTTTATTATTGTTCTATTACAGTGGTCCCATTTTCCCCCATTGTTCCCCCCACCCTGCCTACCTCCCCACTCTCCCATAGCCAATCCCCACCCTGTGGTTATTTATATTAGTTTCTTGACTAGACCCTTTCCTTTCTTTCCCCCTCCATCCTCTCCTCTGGACACTGTCAGTCTGTTCCTCATTTTCATGCCTCTGGTTCTATTTTTCTCATTTGTTTGTTTTGTTCATTAAGTTCCTATTTTAGGTGAGATCATATAGTATTTGTCATTCATTGCCTGGCTTATTTCACTAAGCATAATACTCTCCAGTTCCATCCATGCTGTTGCAAAAGGTAGGAGTTCTTTCTTTATTTCTGCTTCATTGTATTCCATTGTATAAATGACCAGCGTTTTTTGATCCATTCATCCACTGATGGGCACTTAAGCTGTTTCCAGCATTTGGCTATTATAAATAGCACTGCTATGAACATAAGGGTGCATAGATTCTTTTAAACTAGTGTTTCAGGATTATTCAGGTATAATCCCAGCAGTGAAATCATTGGATCAAAAGGCAGTTCCATTTTTAGTTTTCTGAAGAAATTCCATACTGTTTTCCATAGTGGCTGTACCAGTCTGCATTCCCACCAGCAGTGCACTAGGGTTCCCTTTTCTCCACAGCCTCGTCAACACTTGTTGGTGGTTGATTTGTTGGTGACCATTCTGACAGGCGTGACATGGTATCTTACTGCGGTTTTGATTTGCATCTATCTGATGGCTAATGATGTTGAGCTTTCCTTCATATTTTTATGGGCTCTCTGTATGTTCTTGGAGAAGTGTCTATTCAGGTCCTTTGTCCATTTTTCTATTTAGATTGTATGTCCCCTTGGTGTTGAGTTGTATAAGTTCTTTACATGTTTTGGAGATCAAACCCTTGGCTGAGGTATCATGGCAAATGTGTTTTCCCATACGGTTGGTTCCCTTTTCATTTTGCTGATATTTTCTTTAGCTGAGCAGAAATTTTTGTTTGGTGTAGTCCCATTTGTCTATTTTTCTTTTATATTTCTTATCCTATGAGATATATTGGCAAAAATATTGCTGCATGGGTTATCTGAAAATTTACTGCCTATGGTTTCTTTTTTTAATCTTATTTATTATTTCCAGAGAGAGAGCAAGGGAGAGAGGCAGAGAGGGAGAGAGACATCAATGTATGGTTGCCTTTCACCTGCCTCCAGCTACGATCCTGATTGGAAACCTGGCTTGCAACCTGGTTATGTGCCCTGACTGGGAATTGAACCAGTGACCTTTGGGTTCACAGGCCAGCACCATTCCACTAAGCCACCAGCCAGGGCCTACATGGGATATCTGAAATTTTACTGCCTGTGTTTTCATCTAGGATTTTTATGGTGGCTTAGCTTATGTTTAATTAAGTCTTTTATTCCTCTTGAGTTTATTCTTGAGTATGGTATAAATTGGTGGTCTAGTTTCCCTTTTTTTTTTTTTTTTCATGTTCCTGTCCAGTTCTCCCAACACCACTTGTTGAAGAGACTATTTTCACTCCACTTTATGCTCCTGCCCCCTTTGTCAAATATTAATTGACCATAGAGCCCGGGTTTATTTCTGGGCTCTATTCTGTTCCATTGATCTATATGTCTGTTCTTATGCCAGTACCAGCCTGTTTTGATTACCATGACCTGGTAATATAGTTTGATATCAGGTATTCTTATTCCTCCTTTGTTATTCTTACTCAAGATTGCTATTCAGGGTCATATTTGGTTCCATATAAGCTTTTGAAGTATTTGTTCTAGGTCTATGAAATATGTCATTGGTATTTTAATAGGGATTGCATTGAATCTATAGATTGCTTTGGGTAGTATGGATATTTTAATGATGTTAATTCTTCCCATCCATGAACATGGTATATGCTTCCATTTATTTGTATCTTCCTTAATTTCTTTCTTCAGTGTTCTGTGGTTTTCCAGGTGCATGTCTTTTACCTCCTTGGTTAAGTTTATTCCTAGGTACTTGATTTTTCTTGTTGCTATAGTAAATGAGATTTTTTCCCCTAGTTTCTATCTCTGATGCTTCATTGTGGTATACAAAACTGCCTTCAATTTCTGAATATTTTCTTTGTGTGAGGTTCAATACCTTTACCTGTGCAATGTGTTATCATAAGGCAACAAGAAGGAATTGCTTCATAATTGATTTGCCCTGTACAATGTCCTAAGTTCCGATGAAATACACCTGCTCTTGGCTTGGTAGCCAGGACATCCCCTCTGCTGCTGGAGTTTAGACTCAGCAGGCATTGCAACCTGGCATTGCTCCTTCGTGTTCCCTTCAGACTAAAGACCTTCATTCTGTCCACTTAGCCTTATGTGATCCACTGTTTGGCCCGCTAACTTTTCATTCCCACTTGAATTCTCACTGGCCACTAGGTCGTTTCCGGGAACACACGGTATAGGATTAAGGAACAGCCTGCCTTCCCTTGTCCTGTAAATTCTTGCTTAATGCTATCCAATAACATTTTGCCTCCTGATTATTCTGTTCAAATTGCTTACCTTTTCAAGGGACAAATTATAGCAGAAAAATGCCCCCCCCCCCCTTTACTTCATAACAATTAAGATCCCAGAAGAACTTGCCAAACTGCATTCTTATTGTAGTTGACCTGGAGTGTTTCTGACTGTGTTTGTGTATTGGCCAAAACAGACCCACCTTCACTGTGTGCTGTGGTTATGGTGGAAATCTCAGCCTGGGGCTACTGAGTGGCTAGGCCAGCAGAGGTGAGCTTCATCTCTATTCTCTGTGATCCCTCAGCTTCCCCACCTCTGTTGAGGCACTCTCAGTTCCCTGACTACACTCCACTCCTCACCTGGCTCCCACACAACTTTGCTGTGCTGTAGGTTTCTGCTGACTTCCAAGGCCATCCTAACTACCCCCCATCAGAATCTTCCTGCAACTAACTGGACCTCTCTCTGTATCTCCCTGTTCGGACTCAAGGAGAGAACCTTAACTGGCTTCACTAAGTCCACCTCTTCTGTGTATAAAGAGCTGGATACTCTGGCAGGGGCAACTGTCAGGGAAGGCCAGAACCAGAGGAAGGGACCTTGCACAGACTGTGACCCAGGTGAGCCCAGGTGGGCATGCCACCCGGTGGGCACAAATTGTCCAAATGTGCACAATTTAGACAATCACAGCACATCAGTGAGACACAAACATCCCCATCAGAGCAAGGATGTTCTTTGTTTGCTTCGCACGTGCTCCATGACAAAGAATTAAAACACATGTTTTGACACACCTTTGGAAATCAGCTAAACCTAATGACTGCCATTAGTAATTCTCTTAGTAACAAAAAAATATATATATATGTTTCTGCCCCTTGTTCGGTTTCTCTGTTTTTGTTTTTGTTTTGTTTTTTTATACTACTTAAATGGGGGGAAAACACAGAAGTACCTTTCCTCCCACCAACAACAGCATCAGCAAGCATACTTGAATTCTCTTGTACTTGAACTGAGTCATAATGCAGTGCGGAGAAAAATGATGTTGTCTGTAGTACCGCAGATCTTCACTGAGAAATAAAAGCTTAAGTGTTTTGAAAATATTGTCCTCTCTCTCTTGTATAAAATTATAGAAGGGACTTATTTGCAATTGAATACATTTCTCTTGAGCTTGGCCTTCTTGCTCATCCCATGAACAAAGACAAATAAACTCCAAAAGCAGCTTATGTAAGGACTTAGTCCAGAAATTGAAGGGATGTTACCATTTAAAAACTCAGAGTTGTAGCAGGAAGCCAGATGTCATGGTCTTACAGAGAATTTCTCACCCACTTTCCCATAAATGTCATCATTTATGCACAAGTAAGGAAGAGTCATGGTTTTCCATACCAATGTTCTAAAAGAGAAGCATGTGACATAATAATAATAATAGTAATAATTTTTTTCTTTGTATGCTGTATCCAATGTCTGCAACAACCCTGTGCAAGAGGTATTTTGTCTATTTTACAAATGAACACACTGAGGGTTTCTTGACGTGTGTAATTTACCCAAAGCTGCACAGAAAAGAACTACCTGAGGCAGAAGTTGGCCCTGAACCTGTGCTCTCCACCAGCTGGGCTGACTAGGAACCGAGCCTATCTGCCCGCTCATTAGAAGTCACAGCCTGTGGAAGGCAGAGTGTGTTCCAAGCCCTGGTCTTCGGCACCTAACCTCATTCGTCTCCTGCAACGTGCAGTTCCTTCACCGCTACACACAGCAGAGTTCTTGTCCCCAACCTAGCCATTGCATAAGATAAGGGGTTATTAATGCCAGGATGCTTTCTTGACTTCCTCCCTTTTAATTAATTTGCCTAGCAGCACTTTAATGTATACCTGAGACTTTAACTCTTTATAATAGAAGAACCTATTGTAAGTTAATTAAAAGTGTTATTATGCCTTATAATAGTCAGCAGATTTTAACGGGCTGCTGATCACAGAGAATGTATTTCTTCATAATGATGGTTTTGCTTTGTTCTTTAATTGTAGAGTATTTGTACAACCCACTACCTTTATTGCCAACTTAATGGCAAAAGAAAATAAAAGCAGTAATATTGCAAACACTAAAATTATAATCCCAGCCCTGGCTGGTGGCTCAGTAGATAGGTGCCGGCCTGAAAACCCAAAGATCGCTGGTTCGATTCCCAGCCAGGGCACATAACCAGGTTGTAATCTGGGTTTCCAGCCAGGTCTGTAGCTGGAGGCCGGTGAAAGTAACCATACATTGATGTTTCTCTCCCTTTCTGTGTCTCTTCCTTCCTCTCTCTCTGAAAATAATAAATAAAATATTTAAAAATTATAATCCCCTGGTAAAAGTAAGGATAAAATAATGACACCTTGGATTTTAAAAATAATTGTGATTAAATAATTGAGCACCTCTATGGAATAGATAAAAAACCCACTTCATTGATCGGCAAATTGCAACTGAAAGGGAGGCTGAAATTATTTTTTGCTGAGGAATCCAAAGTGATGAGTTTTGGCTCCAGGAATAATGAATGAATGGCATGTGAATTTATTTCTGTCCTTTTCTTGTCATATGTAACAGCGGAATAAATTAAAATAAAAACGACCAGTTTCAAGAGATTAAGGTTTCTCGGAGTCTTTTCTGAGAGAACTGAGAGACCTAAAGAAATGAAGAGCCCTGGCTGGTGTGGCTTAGTGGCTTGGGCGTCATCCTGCCAACTGAAAGGTGGTGGTTTGATTCCTGGTCAGGGCACATGGAATCATGGGGTTTGGTCCCTGGTCAGGGTGCGTGTGAGAGGCAACCAATTGGTGTGTCTTTCTGACATTGATTTTTCTCTCCCTCTCTTTCCCTCTCTCCCTACCCCTCTCTCTCTAAAATCAATAAGTGGGGGAGGAGCAATGAAGAGAGATGTGTAGTATTTATTGGTTAGAATAGTCACTATTGTTAAAATGCTTAATCTCCCCAAATTGGTCTACAGAGCCAATACCTTTCCAGTGAGGACCGCAGCTGGACTTTTTCTAGGAGTTTCTGCACTACTTTCCCTGCTCCTGTCAGAAAAGCAGGTAGGGATTATGCACCCTCACCACCCCACAGCAGAGAAAGCTGGCCCACCAACATAAAGCTCCTCTTCCCAAAGCCACCAGAGAAGCCCAGTGCGGCACTGAAGGCGTGGGGTTGGGAGAGCTGTCCAAATTCAGGAAAATCCAGCCTGCCATTCATGGTGTTGACTATGATCACACAGGCAGGAGGCTAAGCGGACTAGCCTTTGCCGCCCTCCCATCACGTGCAGGGGTCACAGCTCCGCTGCAGTAACACATGGTGGTGGTACGGTTATCCAAGGCAGCCTGCAAAATGACAGCCACCACCCCCATGGTGACTCAGTTGCACTCGCTGCAGGCTGTTCTTTATTCCTCTCTCCTTCACTGAGTGACAAACGTACTGTCACCTGGGCTGACTGCTGAAAACACCAGAGGAAAAGCAGAAGCCAGTGACTTCTGTTTTACCTTCTGAAATATTTTTAACATTACCGATGGGACACACTCCGGTTGGGGAGCTGTATGGAGAGCTGTACCAGGTATGGGCACGCAGGGACTAGAACACCCTGGAGGGCAGGCATGCTCTGCTAGCATCACTGTGATGTCTATCAAGGGCTAACAAGGAAGGGAGGGAGGGAGGGAGAGAGGAAGGAAGGAAAGAAGGGGAGGAAATGATGGAAGGATGGAAGAAATAAATGTTGAAGGAACGAAGGAAAGGAAATGATGGAAGAATGGAAGAAAGGAATGTCAGAAGGGAGGGAGGGAGAAGGAAATGATGGAAGGAAGGACAGGAAGAAGAGGGAAATGATGAAATGAAGGAGGGAAGAGTGGATGGGTAAAAGTAAAGAAGGGAGGAAGGAATGGATGGGTGGGAGGAGGAAAAGTCCCCATGGGTAGAAAACCGGAGGAAAAGCCTGTCCCTGTGCTATGATAAAAGAGGATGGGTGTGAAGCAGCATAAAATGCTGAAAGAATAATGTATAGGCTAAAAAATAGGGAAAAAATAAAATGAAAATGAAAGTAGACATTAAAACTCTCCTAAGTAAACTGCATGGGCTACTAAAAATACCTTTCGGTCTGCCCCTAAGTATGGTTGAGTGAGCCTGTGATTACATGGCATGTTGGTTGGATAAAGGCTTCCTGTATGTAAGCAGGATGGTGTTCATGTGAAACCACAATAGGCTTCTTTCCATCATAGTATAAGCATTCTCTGAATAAATTCAGAGTCAGTTTTCTGACGTAACCAACCACACTCCCCTCCTCGATTCCATTTCATCAAGATATTCCAGAGGAGCAGATGCCATGAAAAGCAGCTAACTCTCGTTAACATGTACAGAAAACACAAAAAGTTTCCTAGAAAGTGCAAAGTCACTTTCACAAAAATGGCTGCCAAAGAGAAAGAAGTAATTCATCTGTGCCCTATGGTTATTCTCTTTCCTGGTGGAATTAGTGGTATTGATTTTTATTTGTAAGCAGAAAGCTGATTTCTTTTCATTTTTTTTTCCCTGACCGAATAAATGTGTCTGCCACAATTCTCTGCTGGAAGTCACACACGGCCCCTGGATGTGAGGCAGAGTTCTACTGAATGAACTGTGACTTCTTACAAATTACTGAATCTCTCTGAGTATCTTCATGTGGACAAGGGAAGCAACTCTATCCTTAGCATCAAATTAGATAAGGCAAGTGGAAGTGCATTAAGAAATGTAAAGTATTAAAAACTAGAAAGCATATTACCTGTTACTGCCACTTTAATTTATATTCTTTTAACTGATGCATCAGGTGATTAAGGTGACAAGGAATCCGGACAGCGGGGTGACCCATCCACTGCATTTCTATAACCACAGCTCTGACAGGTCTCTGTTGTGGAGTATGAAAGGTGCAAGCCACAACCTTTGGACATGTGCAAAGCCTACAAGCAAAGATTCCTTCAGGGCCTGAGTGAAGTCCCATTCAGTGATTCTCAATGTGTTGACTATAAACCTTATCACAGTTGGTTTTCTCTGCACCCTAGGAGACTGAAACAGCTATCACAGATTAAGCAGGAGACTTTCAAGAGAGGAAACATTTGGTTAGTGAGTTCGATTCCCAGTCAGGGCAGATAAAAGCATCAACGAACGAATGCATCAAATGGGACAACAAACTGATGTCTCTCTCTCTTTGTCTTGCTCTCCCTCCAAAATCAATAAATAAACTTTTTTTTACAATTAAAAGTATTTTATTTTCATAAAAGATTATATACAATTTATACTAAAAAGCATAATCAAATAGCCATATGTTTGCATCAATGTTTAGTGTTACTGTAATTGCAACAGCCACAAATGAAGACTGATTTGGGTATGTTGTATTGATGACTCAGCTATTCAAAGTAACATTGCCACAGGCGACATTATTTTCTGTAAACTTTGGGAGATAATTCTCCATGGTTTTCCTGCTCCTGTTAAATCAGCTTTTGTTTCAGACTGTCAACTTCAAGGATATTTGTACAGCAAACAGCTTTGAAAATAGACACAACATCTCCCTCTGGGGAAGCTGGCAGATTTATTTCCTGAGCAGAATAATATAGATGATGTTTCCTTCTGTGGCATTGATTGGGTTTTCCTAGCACAGGTTTCCTCAGCTGACATGCAAACCCACTGCCCATACTGTTCACATGAGAGAGGGCCACTGAGGTGTGCCAGGGAGAGAAGCCTCAGGAGAAACTAAACCCACTGGCATCTTACCCTTGGAATTCCAGCCTCCAGAACTGTAAGTTCATGTCTTGCTTAAGCCCCCAGACTGTAATATTTCATAATGGAAGCCCTAGCAAACTAATACACTATCTCACCATTGAAGTTCTCAGATGAAATAGCTCAGTTGGTTAGTGTCCTTACATGCCAAGGTTGTAAGTTCTATCACCGGTCAGGGCACATATGAAAATCAACCAATGATGCATCAATAAGTGAAGCAACAAGTCAATGTTTCTCTCTCTCTTTCTTTCTCTTCCTCCCTATCTTTCTCTCTAAAATCAGTAAGAAGTTCTTGGAATCAATATTCCCAGTCTGGCCTATAATCCCCATGGAGTAGCGTTTTATAACCTTATCAGTTGGGAAGTTCTTCCTTAATTCTTGTCATATATCTCCTGCTAGGATGGAGGTTCCTTTTCTTGTTCGTTTAGTAATAATTAGAAAATGACCACCATTCACTACGTCATAACCCTTCACAAAGAGAAACAGTCAGAATAAATCATTCTTTCCAGACTGAATTAACTGAACTAACTCCTAAGAACCCCACCAGGAAAAATGAAATGTAATTGCTCTGGTCTAAAATGGGCACATGGTAAAAGAAATGGGGGAGGGGAAATCATGAGAAACCGTGACCCTGATGAAAACTCGGCAGCAGGTTTAATTTCTCCTTTCCTTCCTGTTGCGTGTTACGTTTGGTTTCCATGGAAATCCATAATTGTGGGTTTTGCAGTCAGCCTAACGCAGGGATTTATAGTGCAGACAGGAGGCTTGCAAGCAGGGTGTGGTATGGGGATGAGTGGGTGTTGGCAGGGGTGTCTCACCTGTCACCTGTCACCTGTGTGTGCCTCAGTGCTCAAAGCATCAGAAGGGCCCACTGTCTGGCACCCTAAGCCACCAACCAGTGAAGCCTTTGTCAGGTAAAAAGACATAACTCTTCTTTTTTTTCTCATGGAACTTTTATTTGCAAAACCCAGGCAGGCATGTGGAGTTGCAGACTGTTACCCAACGTCCTTCCATCCCTACCTGCCCTAGGCCTCTGCTCTGACCAGGATCCAGGAGGCAGGCTCCTGAAACCCCATGGACTTGATTCTTCATTCAACCTTGACTTCGCATTAAGAACAACCTGGGGAGATTTTCAAACTCCCAGTCTCCTCCCCCACCATCCCTTCTCTTCCTGGATCTGAACCATCAGCCTCCCAGGAGCACACGAGGCTGTGACGCATACCGTGGCCGGGGTGCACATGGCTGGGGTGCCCGATGTGAGAGGGCACAGCCTAGGCTCTGCAAGGAGCCGGTGCCCAGGCTGGGTGCGCTCTGCAGCCTGCAGTGGAGCTGGTGTCAGGCCTGAGGCGCCCGGATGCTGCCTCTTGCTGCCCTCCCTTCCCTCCTCATTCTGCCATTCCCCGCATGGCCCTGCTGCTGCTCATTGGGGGCTTCCCCAGTGCCACTGAAGTCACAGGTTCACTTGGTCCCCTTAGCTTCCCTGTGAGGCAGCTCTCAGTGAGGTGAGAATCGTAATAACCCTGCCCAAAGGGTTCTTTCTAGGCTATCAAGGTGCCACATGAAGGGTTAAGAGCAGCACACATGGACTCTCACCGAAGGGATCCGATGACCCAGGAAAACCCAAGTAGAAGTTTTAATAGCCCCGGTCCCCAGCCCACCCCTCCCAGGCTCCCTATGGCAGCAAACAGCCCATCTCTACAAGCTCTCCCCGCTCACCCACATTCCCCTGGCCTCGCCCCACCCCTCCTAAGGCCCTGACACCCCTCCAGTCAGGCCCCTCTCCTCTGACCACACTCTGGGTTCCCATCTCTCCCGCTGAACCAAGGAACGGTCTGGGAGACCTCAGGCTGTTAACATGGCACCTTCCTGAGCCAGCCATGATAGTTGGAGGTGCTCTCTTGCTCCTGATGACTTTGAGGTCAGCAGGGCCCTCCCTTCTTCTGAGCAAGTGTGTCCTCACAACTCCCTGGGCACTGTCCCCTCTCTTCTTGGCCAGGCCATAGGACCACTCACAAACATGCTGTCAGAACCCTCCCCTGACCCCCTTAAAGACAGTACATTCTGGATTTTTATTTGTTGTGAAATCTCTAGAGACTAGAACTTGACTAACACCCTCAAAAAATATGTGTTCCTTGAATGAGGAGCAAAGAAATGAATGAAGCACAAGCCAGCCAATGACTAAAGAACCATGTAATTTAGGCTGCCTTCCCCGACCCTCTTCCACTTAGAATCCTTTCTCCATCCAGCAATCAGAGGACCTCTGGGAAATTCAAAATGGATTATGTCGCCCACAAAAGGAAGTTGTTTCAGTAATCTCTCCATGTGTTTCCTGTGTAACAGTGTTAGTTTACAATCTACGGGAGGCATTTCCCCACCTACTCCCAGCTTCCAGGACAGCCTCCTTTATGAGGGACACTTCTGGGGCCAGAACATGTCACTAGCATCACAGGCCTCTGCTGAAAGCTCTCTCTGCGACCCTGGCAGGCCTGCCTCTCTTGACACTGGGCTCAGGCATGTGCCCCAGACTTGCACACCCTTCCGGCCTGGTGAGTGCAGTCACTTCCTCCATCCACATCTGTCACACTGCTCAGAAAGTGAACTCCTTAAGAAAGAACATTGTGCACTGGTCTCTACTCCCCATACCAGGTCACACATCAGACACAAAATCAACACTCAATTTATCTTCTAATCTGAAGTGTATTGATTTTAACACATCATATGCCAGTTCTGCTTCATTAATTACCAAAATAGTCAAGAGAGGTTTTTTTTTTTTTTTTTTTTTTTTTTTTTTTTTACTGATTTTAGATGGAGGGGGTGGGGGAAGAGAAAGAGAGAGAGAGAAACATGGATTTGTTATTCCATTATTGATGCATTCATTGATTCTTGCTAGTGCCCTGACCAGGGCTTCACCCCACAATCTTGGCATATTGGGATGAGTACTAACCAACTGAGCTACCTGGCCAGGACTCACAAATGTACTTTTATTATTTTCAAAAAACACTAAAAAAATTTTTACCAAATTTAGGGGGGTGACATTGGTTAATAAAATTATGTAGGTTTTAGGTGTACCATGCAAAGCAGTATGGAGTTACCTCAAAAATTTCAAGTCTTTTTAATATAAAAAGTCCTACTATAACAATAAATACTGTACAGATAAAGTCCATCCCCCTTGTTTGCAGATTCTATATTTTCAAATTCACCTAATCACTAAAACTGATGTGTCAACTGTAAATCAAGGCTTGAGAGACTTTCACAATCATTTGCAGACCTGTGCAGAATAGCAAAAAATTTGAGTCACTTGACGCATAAGAGCAAAGACCACAAACATCCTCATTGTTATTATCATATTTCTTGCGGACTGTTAACTGTCCAGTACTCACCTGTGTAAAAATGTGTGTCTATTATTTTACCTTTTATCAAATCCCAGAGGTCCCTCCCATCTTATCTCCCACCTCCCTAATCTGTGACCAATGGGTTCCATGTAATTCCCTTACGCCTCCTCCTTTTATTATGATGTATAAAGTAAGGTGCAAAACTGCCATTCTTGGAGCATTTTCTCAATTCCTTGAGATTTTGGTTCCTGGCAACTATTGTCAGTTTGACTCACATAAACTCACAAATTTCTTCTGCAGGTTTGGATGTTTCTTATGTTGACAGGTTTTTTTGCAGGCTTCATTACAACGGTGAAATTGATGATATCACTGGCCCCTAGGGATTCATTCAACTTTAGACCCTCTCCCATCCCCAGAGGTCAGGGTGATGCTGAGAGGTCCAATCAAGTCACTGGGGAGAAGTAGGAGGGGCCATAGGTAGAGGTTGCCAGGCAATGGAAGGCAGTGTAGGATGGGATTGGCTGAGAAGCTGAAGCCTCCAGAGCCAATGGAAATAAAAGGAGGGCCGGCTCTTTGGCTCAGGAGCTTTTCTGGCTCCTGAGCTGGCTCTGGCTCTCTCTTAGGTTCTGGCTCAGGCCGTCTGGCTCTTCTTCCTCAAGGATGCCTGGATGATTGCACTGTAGGTCCCTGCATTTCCCAAAGGACAAAGGTATTTTGGATGGGAAGGAACTCAGCACAGCCTAGGATTGGGCTGGCCTGGCAGAGGGTGTTGGTTGTAGAGGCTCTGAGGCAGGCTCTGAGGCAGAAACCTGCCATTCTTCTGGAATTGTGTAGCTTATGCGTATTATGTTGTTTTAATTTGTGAACTCACCCTACAGAAACTAACAGGGGAAATTCTAGGATAACTCAGGTGTTAGAGTTGAACCTTAATGGATAGGTTTAAGCTGTGGACTAGACGTGACTAGATGATAGGCTTAAGTAACTGCTTTCGGATAAAAGCCTTTATCACCCAAACCTTTGCCTCTGGAGTTTTGTCAAGAAGATGGCAGCAGAGTCAGGCTGAAAGTTCCAACCCTGTATGGAAGGCAGTTCCTCCTGGCTGCCATACCCACCCTCGGGGCTTTCCAAAAGCCACTCATTAATATAATAACACCATTATCGCTTGCGTCATTGGGAAATTCCAAGGGTTTTAGGAGCTCTGTGTTACAAGTGGAGATAAAATCCAAATATATATATTTCCTATTATAAGTCACCATATCACAATATTAAATGATGTGGCTTTAAAGTAAAACATATATAAGACA
This sequence comes from Noctilio leporinus, assembly GCA_004026585.1. Lineage (NCBI taxonomy): Eukaryota > Metazoa > Chordata > Mammalia > Chiroptera > Noctilionidae > Noctilio > Noctilio leporinus. Next base: position 57,730 of record PVIW01000797.1, read on the forward strand.
AGGTTACTTACTGACAAGTTTGCAGAGACTATGGTGGCCAGAAGGTGCCGGGACCTAACCCCTGTTTCTCGTGGGAGGAATGACTGTCTTCACCATGACTATGTAGAGCATAACTATAGCAATAGTGAAAATTATCTGTACACACTCTATATTCATGCATAGAGCTTCTCAAGGGGCAGAACTGGAACATGCCTGAAAACCCAAGAAACTTTATGCTACCCTAGGGCTCCTGGACATGGGTGTGAGGGGGCCAGGAGGCTGGTATGTGGCCACCACAGGAAAGTGTCAGCCGAGGCTGCCCCCAGCCCAGCTGTCATGGTCATACACTGCTAGCTGGACTGTTTGTTAAACACGCCCTGCTGTGCATCTGTGGTTCTGCAAACTCACGTGTAAAATTACAAAGCTTGCCCTGGTCAGCGTGGCTCAGTTTGTTGGAGCATCATCCTGTACACCACAAGGTCACTGGTTCAATTCCCGGGCGGGGCACATGCCTAGATTGCGGGTTTGACACCTGGTTGGGGTGCATAGAGGAGGCAACCAATCAATGTTTCTCTCCCACATCAATGTTTTCCTCCCTCTTTTTCTACCTCCCTTCCCCTCTCTCTAAAATCAGTAAGCATATCCTAGGGTGAGGATTGTTTTAATGACAAAGTTTATCCAAATGATTTTGGAAGGCACTTCTAGTTTCAAAATATTATGTTTCTATGGTTATAACACAACGTGTCTCTCTCTTTTCACAAATGAGGCCATGCCTAAGTCAAGTTCTCAAGAAATGCACTTCTCACCCCGGAAGGGAGGGAGCGCATTTCCTCCCCAGGATGTTTCAAGGACCTTTGAACAGTCCATTGTACAAATTTGCACTTTCAAGCAACAGAATTGTACATGGGGACACTTGGCCTGAGGCAGGTCCCAGCGGAAGTGGATGCATTGTGTGTGTGTGTGTGTGACTTTCTATCCATCTCTAAGAGTCTTAGGGAGGATGTACTTTGTCCTTGGGCCCAACAAAATGCCCTGTGGCAGCCATGCACTGTGAATGTGCAAATATATTTTAATTCTCTCCTAAGGATATGCTTATTGATTTTTAGAGAGAGAAGAAGAGAGGGAGAGAGAACAACACGGATCAGTTGCTTCCCACACACACCCTGTCCTGGGATCAAACCTACAACCTAGGCATGTAACCAGTAGTTGAACCCACAACCTCTTTGTGTGCGGAATGACTCCAAACCACTGGGCAACCCAGCCAGGGCACAACTATATTTCATTGCTGCAAAGTGATCCTTTGAGTCCTTCTGATAACCTGGCCACTGAGGTCCCAGACAGACTGATTATCCCAGCGTCTTATATGACACCTTAATAAGGAAGGTTACAAATGCTACTATGTGGTTGGTGAACCCTTGAACACATTCAAGGGATTCAGGGCCCTTGAACACATTTTCCCTGTGGGATATTTCCCTCTGACATCTGCAAGAAGGTATTTTGAAGGGTCATGATGCTGGGGAGGTGTTATGTCCCAGGAGAGAGCATCAGCTCTGGGAGGGGGACCAGAGTCCATCTGAGGGACCTCTACTAGGTTCCCTAACCTTTGTCATCTTATCTCCTCATCAGGGGTCACATCAGACATATACCTCAGGGTTTGCAACATCCCTGATGGTTGTTGTCACACAGGAAACCTTTGTTGCTGGCCACACAAGTCTGTGGCTTAAACATTCAGTTCCCATTCTGGCACCTCTGTGTGGTATTAAAACAGGGCTGTATCTGCCCTCCCCAGTACAACTTAGCTGCTCAGGACACATGCCTGGGTTGCAGGCTGGGTCCCTGGTCTGGGCCTGTACAAAAGGTAGCCAACTGATGTTTCTCTTCCCCTTCTCTTTCTCTCCCTTCCCTTCTAAGCATGTCCTCAGGTGAAAACTTTTTAAAAAGAAGAAAAAAAAAAAAAACCAGACTGTATCTTCGCATCAGGATGCAGAAGCTGAAAACAGTCCTGAATGCAGGTTTCAGCAGTGATGTGGAACCCCCACCCCACTCCCCGCCAGGCTGAATATTCACAGAATGAACCAGCACAGCGATCCTTGCACAGGACCTTCTGCAGCCACCAGCAAGACCTGAATTTCTCTTGCAAAGTTGCTGTTGCATCTCTCAGAAGGCTATCGTGAAAGTGTAGTAACAGGCATTATGTTTAGAGACAGACCTCACATTTAAAACAAATGCAGAGCCCTGGCTGGTAGCACAGTGGATAAGGCGCCGGCCTGCGAACCCAAAGGTTGCAGGTTCGATTCCCCAGCCAGGGCACATAACCAGGTGGCAAACCAGGTCTCCAGTCAGGTCTGTGGCTGGAGGCAGGTGAAAAGCAACCATACATTGATGTCTCTCTCCCTCTCTGCCTCTCTACCTTCTCCTCTTCCTGAAAATAAATGAAATAAAACAAATGCAGAAAAATCACAGTGGGATATGATTTGAAGTTCAAAGGACAATTCCCCTTCAATGTAGACTCACTCCCCCACCTCGGAGCAAAGAGATGTTCAAGAGGAAAAAAGGAAAGAGAAAGAAGAAACTTCTGCGCCCCCCCCCCCCCAACATACACACACAGTCTCTGGCAGCTTCTGTTTCTCAGCTGCTCTAGGGGACAACAGTGTGTTTAGTTGTTGCCATGGAAACGTATCACAAAAGGTCCAGTTAGGAAAGAGCAAGGTCTTGGTTGCCATGGACGATGTTTCCCTAATGGTGTTTCAAGGCTAGGGGTGTGTGTGCACAGTCTGCGTGACTACATTTTTGTATCACAGATGAAAGTGTGTCGCTTACGATCTTGAGCATTTGCCTTCGGTAACATTTCCGTTTGTTTGAATTCCAACTTCTGAACCACATTAATCGCCCAGAACATTATAAATGCCACACATGACTTCAATAAGGGATGTTATTTGTTTCATAAAGCCAAATACTAGGAATATAACAGACTGTGTCTTCATGTTCCGTAGGTACAAGAGGAGCAACCTTTTAAAGATTTTATTTATTTATTTTTAGAGAGAGGGAAAGAGAGGGAAAAAGAGAGGGAAAGAAATATCCATCTGTTGCTTCTCACACACCCCCAACTGGGGACCTGCCCTGCAGCCCAGGCATGTGCCCTGTCTGGGAATTGAACCGGTGACCTTTTGGTTTGCATGCTGGCACTCAATCCACTGTGCCACACCAGCCAGAATAAGGAGCATCCTTTTAGATTGTGCCTCTCATCCTGGGGTATTGACTTCCAAGCCAGGACCCTGAGACCTACAGTCAGTTAGAGTTATGGCTAAGAGGAAATCCTAGTGGTCTTGTTTGCCTCCTGAATTGGAATTACAGGTTCGGAGATCACAGGGACTGCTGTTGCCTTCCTTCTAGCCTTTGCATCCATGGTGATGGTCAGAATACAGGTGCTTCATTCATTCATTCATTGACTTACTAACTCATTTAAAAAGTGTTTATTGAGTCTCCAAGCTGCATAAACCCTGGGTAGATCCTCAAGTAGACACAAACCTTAACTCAACATCACATGTCATGATGCCCCTGCAGATAAAGTGGTCCAAGTCCAGGGACAGCAGTTTGGGTGGATAATGCATTTTTAAGTGATTTATAATGCAGACGCTTTTCCTCCAGATAACTAAAGAGCAAATGCACTAGCTCAGAAAGAAGGGAGAATGATCCCCTCTGCAGAAGAGGGGTGGCCCCTTCGCATGGCGAGGCCTTTGCAACTGCATCTCCTTCCTCAGTCATGTTTCAGCAAGATGCTGTGTTTGTCATGGCAGGGTATTCTTGACTGATATTGTTGATGCCATGTTGCTGGCATCACACGGCCTGGGCAGGAGTTCAACAATGGGTAACCTTCAGAGACCTTGCTGTCCACTCATCGATTTAACCAGAACTGAAAGAGACCCCCAGGAGCCAGCAGGGCCTTGGGGTCTGCTTGTGCAGCATCTCTCCCACCTTCTGTGGCTGTGCCATCCACTCCCAGCAAGGGCCAGGGGGTGTCCTGTTGGTTCCACCATCTTCACCATCCGAGATCCTAGACAGATGAGACCCATCATCATGGTAAGTCACGCTCACTTCCATCAGCAGCCTATGAGGTTAACACCCAGCAGTGGGGGTATGCCATTCTGTGTGGGGACCCCTGAGGATCCCTGTGTGGTAGTGACCTGTTTGGGATCACTAAAAGCCCCCAGCAAGCCCAGGGCACACACATGTGTCCTTTCCACTGTGCTCCTTCATCGTAAGATAAAAACAGGGAAACCAAGATGATGGTGGAGTAAGTGGAGCTACACCAATCTCCTCCCAGGACCAATCTGAAATTACAACTTAATTGGGGAGAAATCTTCTGGAATAACCAACAGAACACCAACCGGAGAGAAGCCTTATTACCACGGACAGAACAGAAGAGGCCAAAGAGGAGGCTTCATCACAACGTGACCGGTAGGAAGTGTGGAGACGAGAGAGGGCTGGCAGGGCTCCCATGGGGCAGCAGCTGAAGGGACAGAGAAACATCTGAGCAGCGGGGGTTCCACCTGAGAAGGGTGGGATCTAAACCCCCAACTGGGCTTCCCAGCTACAGCAACACAGCTGAGAGTAAAACAGCTCCCAGCTGTGAAAAGCAAAAAGTCACTAGGTTTAGCCAGCTTGACAGAGAGACCGAGTTCTTAAAGGGACCAGGCAAGAAAATACAGAGGCATCCACCTACCCTGGGCTCCAGCAGAGAAAGGGCAGAGTGGACTAGAGACGCTTGGGGAAAGGTTGGGGCAGTGGCTTTAGGGGGAGAGCTGAGGGAGCTGCCCGTGAGTCCAGTGCTGACCCATCCCCCGTACAGCCAACAGACCACTCTTCTCCAAAGGGCAGGAGCCTGAGGGGAAGCCACAGCCCCACACATAGGAATTAATCTGCCCCACCCTGCAGTGCTTAAACCTGACCTCAGATCACAGGTTGATTGGATTAACAAGTGAATTCATCTGCCCCACCCAGAGGTGCCTAAAGCTGACCACTGATCAGACTGATTGGATTAACAACTAAAGGAGACAAAGACAGTGGATCTCTGGTAGTCTCCAACTGGCTGACTAGTTGGACACAAGCTGACATACCAAGCCGGAGCCAGGAAATAAAAAAGTGCACCTCTACGCCACAGAAGGTCACACCACTAAAAGTAAGTCAGAGCAGACCAATCCAAGAAGCAGAAACAAACAAGAGTCTCCTAAAATGGGGAGACGAAGAAATCAACCCTCAATGAAAGGAAAGGGGGAATCCCTAGGAAGAGTGCAAAATGAAATAGAGGTAAGCCCGCTATCAGACATAGAATTCAAAATAATGATAGAGAAACTCAATGAGCTCAGTGAGCTCAAAGAAAACTACAAACAACCCTAGGGAACTACTTAGAACTCCAGGGAAGCTACAAGGAACTTACTGAGAACTACACCAGCATTAAAAAGGACATGGAAACCATCAAGGGGAGTCAGGAGGAAATGAAGAATACAATTTCTGAATTGAAGAACACAGAAGAAAGAATCAAAAGAAGGCTAGGGAAAGCAAAGGATCAGATCAGTGAGCTGAAGGTCAATGTAGAAAAAAATTCCCAGTCAGTGCAACAGAATGAGCAAAAAAAAAAAAAAAAAAAAAACAGACTGAAAAAGAATGAAGAGGTTTTAAGAGAGCTGCAGGACAACATGAAATGCAATAATATCCATATCATAGGGATAGCAGAAGGAGAAGAAGAGGAGCAAGGGATGGAAAACCTGTTTTAAAAAGTAATGACAGAAAACTTCCCTAACTTGAGGAGAGAAAAAGTCATGCAAACTCAGGAAGCACAGGGGGTCTCAATGAAGATGATTCCAAACAGACCCATCATAATGAACATCATATGAACCCATCATAACTCCAAGACACATCATAATGAAAATGGCAAATTTCAAAGACAAGGAGAGAATCCTAAAGGCAGCAAGAGAGAAACGGCTAACAACATATGATGGGGTTTCGAAAATGTTATCAGCTGATTTCTCAACAGAAACACAACAAGGGAATGGCAAAAAATATTTCAAGCAATGGAAAACAAAGGCCTGCAACCAAGAACACTCTACCCAGCAAGGCTGTCATTCAAAATGGAAGGTGAAATAAGGAGTTTCCCAGACAAAAGAAGTCTAAAAGAATACATCTCCACCAAACCAGCATTGCAAGAGATGCTAAAGGGTCTGCTTGAAGAAGATGAAGAAAAAGAGAGGCAGACAGGAATATAGGTACAAAGGGAAAAATAGATGATGAATAAGTACCTATCAATAATCACCTTAAAGGTAAATGGATTAAATGCACCAATCAAAAGATATAGGGTAGCTGAATGGATAAGAACCAACTTTAACTTATGAATGCTTTATTATTATTTTTTTAAGATTTTATTTCATTATTTTCAGAAAGGGGGGAAGGGAGAGAGTCAGAGAGGGACAGAGACATCAATGTATGGTTGCTTTTCACCTGCCTCCAGCCACAGACCTGACTGGAGACCTGGTTTGCAACCTGATTATGTACCCTGGCTGGGGAATCGAACCTGAGACCTTTGGGTTCACAGGCCAGCATCTTATCCACTGTGCCACCAGCCAGGGCTATGAATGCTTTAAAGTGATCTTGTTATAAATAGATTTTACTAAATAATGTATACTTTTGTGTATTACTTGTATCTGCATTACTGCAGATTAAGTTTTCTAAGATTAGAATTATTTCACAATATGGGAAAATCATGTTACAATAACTCAGAAAAATTGAATGCAGTTAAGGAAGAAGAAAAAAGTAAGAAAATGTGGATGTATATTACATAGAATACACGCTATCTTTCTTACTACTGTTACAAAATATGAGCTTGTTTGTGGGTGTGTAATATATAGACTTTGTTAGTAATTTATGTTTTAAATAGCAACAAACTGGTTGTTGGTGCCTTGAGAAATCAGTCAATCTTTAGGTTAGAAAAGATGCTGAGAATGAAGACCAATTTGGGATGGAAGTTACAAACTACTAAACTATATCATTTGTGTACATAGACAATATATATTCTTATATTAGCATGTAAGTTAGATGAGATTCCTTTCAGATAGTGGAAATATACATTTTCAGTATGAGGGTCCCCAAACTGGGGATGCTTGGGGAAAGCTATTAATGCTATAGTAAACTTTATTACTGAAGTGGGAACATACCTAATCTCTACCTCAACAGACTCTTAAATAATAGTTCAGGGGTTAGTTTAGGACCACATAGGAAGTCAACCACAAGTTCAAAAATAGGTAGAATACTATTCTACAAAATTACTGTTACCTCAACTTAGTAGACACAATAATTTCTACTCTTTGGACCAGTTGAGTCCTGCAAGTGCCATTATTTCTGAAGGCTTCAACTTATAAAACACATATAGAGGGAAAACAGAGGGTATTGAAAGAAGTAAGACCTGTGCACAGCCCCCCCCCCCAGAAAAAAGAATCTAATATTTAAGATGGAAAACTCCAAAAAGAATACGTTGTAGTTCTAGTAGCTTAAAATAGTTTGAGTTGTATTATTGGAAGGGGGAGGATCTGACTCAAAAACCAAATTGATTTATTTTTTTTTTTTTTTACTGTGGGTTTGGTACTGTCTCTAGGACAACTTTCACAAAAGTGAGTTCTGCAATACACCATTTCTATGATGTATTTCACAAAAATAGCATTCCAGAGTAAAATAAGTATTAAAGAAGAAAAAATAACTGCTTAATTTGCTACAATATGTGTAAAGTACTATCATTTAACATGTAATAATTAAGCTATTGGCATGTTTTAAATATTTTGTATTAATTCTGCAAAATCCAGTATGTACTTTAAATATGTGTAAAAATATGTCTTTGTGTAAATGTATTTTTGCATGTGTTTGGTAATATTGCAATTCATATTATTTAAAAGAGTAATTCTTTAAACAAATGAATTAATGTAGGCATTTTGAAATAATGAAAATAAAACTTTGTATTAATATGATTTGAGAGGCTGACAGAAAGCAGTAATTAAATGGTGAATTGCAGGTTGCAAGCCAGGTCTCCAGCCAGGTCTGTAGCTGGAGGCAGGTGAAAGGCAACCATACATTGATGCCTCTCTCTCCCTCTCTGCCTCTCTCCCTACCCCTCTCTTTGAAAATAATAAATAAAATCTTTAAAAAAAATAAATGGTGAATTGTCTGGATGTGAAAGGAAAAGGAAAAGTACACATAGGTGTGTACAAAATAAGGGATGTTAAGGAGAATAAAGGAAATGGAGAAGCCAAAGAATTTATATGCATGACACATGGACATGCACTAAGAGGGACATTGCCAGAGGAAATGGGGGTACTGGGGGGTACAGAGGAAAAGGGGGGAAAATTAGGACAATTACAATAGCAAAATAAATCAAATATATTTAAGGGGAAAAAATAAAACAGGTTCATGACCTACCTTCCCGGTATCCTCTAATAACTGGCCAAAGAGGCTGACTGCATCAGTGGTCTGTGTGGACCCTGAGGACCAACTTAAGTGGGGTTCCTGCCTATGGATGGAGACTGAGTGGCAGCCTCCCAAGTGCCCCCAAGAAGACTGGGACCTCTCAACATAAGCTGACAATGTGAACGCCCTTTGGCAACCTCATCTTAGGATCTTCGGTCCTGCAAACAGACAGTCATCATCTTGACTGAATTTACCAGCTCTAAGGACACACTTTTTGTAAAAAAAGATTTTATTATTTTTAAAGAGAGGGGAAGGGAGGAAGAAGAGAGGGGGAGATACATCAACATGTGGTTGCCTCTAACATGCCCCCAACTAGGAACCTGATCTGCAGCCCAGGCATGTGCCCTGAGTGGGAATCCAGCTTTTAGTTTGCAAACCAGCACGCAATCCACTGAGCCACACCAGCCAGGACTAAGAACACTGGGGTTTTTTAAAAGATTTTATTTATTATTTTTAGAGAGAAGGGAAGGGAAAGAGGCAGAGAGGGAGAGAGACATCAATGCATGGTTGCTCCTCACCTGCCTCCAGCCACAGAGCCAGCTGGAAACCTGGCTTACAATCTGGTTATGTGCCCTGGCTGGGAATCGAACCAGTGACCCCTGGGTTCGCAGGCTGGCGCCTTATCTACTGTGCCACCAGCCAGGGCTCCTAAGAACGTTCTTGAAACAAAACCACTCTCCCTCCTCTGAGCCAAAGAGACACTTGCCAGGGTCCCATCTCACGCCCATCAGTTCGGGAGTAGCAGCTTTCAGGGCTTGCTTGTCTACACAGCCCCGCTCCCGTGTCCAGAGTTTGGCAAATGATAAACCCACCTGAAGGGACTGTAATGAAGGCTCCCTCTTCTCCTGCCTTGAAGGGGACTCAAGTGTGCCAAGCCTCTGGGTGCTTTCTGGCTTTTTTACTTTACGCCCAATCCGACTGTTGGATCTTCATGCATTGTGTTTACAAATAGGTGCCCTAAACTCACGCCCTCCTCACCCCATGATAGAGAGGTATCAAAATATTTAGACTGTAATCCAAACAAATTACCAGTTTCCACTCGGAATGCTCTTGTGCTCCTCCCCTCTCCCCAACCCCCTGTCTAGATCATACTTGGGAAATTGCGGTCTCATACTGGCCAAAGTCCATTTCGCAGCACTTGGCTCCTAATTGAAATTTCACAGGACAACACTTAAGACACAGTTCCCAATGACATTGCCATTTAAGCAAATGTGTTTCCTGGTCATTAAGCTGTGTGTGATTTCCTTCTTATGATTTGCTGCTGTTGGTTGCTGTTACAATGAAGTAACAGTATTTATTTCAGGATATTCTAGAATGCCCTTTCTCCCTGTGGATTGAATTTAACCCAATAGTGTACGTAATAGTCTCACTTGATTGTGTGCCTTTAATTTTTTTTTTTTTTAATCCTCGGGTAAGGATATAGTATTTATTGATTCCAAAGGGAGGAAAGGGGAGAGACAGGCAGGGAGGGAGAAACCAAGAGACATGAAATATGGCATGCCTTTATTTTATTTTATTTTATTTATTTATTTTTAAAGGTTTTATTATTTCCAGAGAGAGGGGGAAGGGAGAGAGACAGAGAGGGAAAGAAGCATCAATGTATAGTTGCCTTTCACCTGCCTCCAGCCACAGACCTGGCTGGAGACCTGGCTTGCAACCTGATTATGTGCCCTGGCTGGGAATCGAACCAGCGACCTTTGGGTTCACAGGCAGGCACCTTAACCACTCTGCCACCAGCCAGGGCTGTTCCTCATTCTTAAGCTTTAGGATATCTTCCAGCATTTACAATGTAGCCTTGTGGGTAATCCGTGCAGCAGGTCACCCTTGGCAGCATGGAGTTCTCCTTGGCCCCTCCTGAGCACAGAGTTGATGTTCTCATGAGCAGAACCTGCCGGTCCTAGCTGTTGTCTTGTTTTCATTTTGTTTTATCATTGAGATGTGGTCAGCCCAACATCTGGATATGTCTGCCTCTTAAGGCAGTTCTTACACCAGGAGATCCCAAGAAAGATCCCACACCATGAGGAGCCCTATGGGGGGCACCAGTGTTGGTCAAGAGGCAGAGGGAGTGAGGGGGAAACAGAGGCAAAAGCCCTGGCTGGGTGGCTTCATGTTGGAGCATCACCCTGAAAACCAAAATGTCGTGCATTCAATTCCCGGTCAGGGCACATAGGAGAAGCCACTGATCAGTATTTCTCAAATCGATGTTTCTCTCTCTCTCTCTCTCTCTCTCTCTCTCTCTCTCTCTCTCTCTCCCTCCCACTAACTCCCTCCTTTCCCCTCTAAGATTAATAAGCATGTTCTCTGTTGAGGATTAAAATAAATAAGAAACCACAGTAAAGAAAAACCACTTTTATTGTGGTCTTCATGGGGAAAAAATGGATGAGGCCAAGTGAGCATTCTTAAGATTGGCCATAATTTCAATGGACGTGGGGGCCTAAGTACTATCCTTAGTTGCCCAACCCCTGGTCCTGCGGTGACTGGGGCAGGCAGACAGTACCCTGGAGTTTGAGCACCCCAAAGAGGAAGTTGTTGGGTACGACTCCTGGATTGGATGGTTTGCATTTGGAAAGTGAACCCCTAGGAGGAAGATCCCACCCTACAAGGAGATGGTGAGTGAGGGTTGATGAGGTTGACAGGAGGCCAAGGCAAGGGGACTGAGGCATGTCACCAGGTTGTCCAGAATGAGGAATATCTGGCATGTGCATGGAGCACAGATGTTACAGCTTCCAGTTTACAGACGCTAGAAACACAGACAGTCAATACATTTCTCCACATAAATGTGCCTAATAGTGGCCAGAGAGATGAAGAGACAGTTCCCACTTGCCTTTGAAAATTTTCCACATGGCACCCCAGCCCTGGCTCAGCCACTGAGCCCAGGGATCTCAACATGCTTCAGTTCTCATCGTAATTCCCCTCTGCCATCACCCTTGGGAGACATTTGTGGTACAGAATTATGTGCAAAATGCTGCTCTTTATCCAACTTGCGCACAAGATACATGGCTGTCATAGATGTTTGTAACCTGAGAGCAATCGATTTCTTTCTCTGGGGGAGAATCTACGTAATTTTTAAAAATAATATTAATATAAGAATCATGAAATGGTGATCCTACCAATTTGTAACAGCATTAAAAATGCCTTTAAGCACAAAAGATTTGTAGGGGAGGAAGTGCTTAGGCATCCTAAGATGGATGCTAATTTGGGATACAATTAATTTGGGGGCTGTTGAAAAGTAATGGATTTCACATGACAGCAGATGGTTGCGACTAATTACTATCTGAGGAATGCTTGTAATTTGCTTATTTGTTCTTTTATATAGTTTCCGTGATTGCTTGAACTCATTTATGGAAAGGGCTAGCTTTCTCTTTTTTTAATTTTATTTAATGATTTGAGAGAGAGAGAGGGACATTGAGAGACAAGAGGGAGAAGGGCATAAGAAAAAAATTAAATTAAAAAAAAATTTTAATGAAATGTTCTCAATAGCAACCATTCAATTCTGGTCCTTGATAGCCCTTCTGTCTTGTCTCTTTTTCCTCTTCTCTCTTTATTCTGAAGATGCTCTGTGGCATCTGTCTCTCTGTGACCCCAATTGCAGGGAAGTTCTTCAGTGGAGCCCGCAGGCTGGGCACAGTGGAGCCAAGGTGGTGGTGGTAAGTTTGTGCCCAGAAGAAGGGAGGAGTTGGATGGACCAGTTCAAAACCTTTATTGGAGGATATTCAAATAGGTAACTGAGACCTAGCAAACTGCAGCACCAAGGGAAGAGATAAGAAGGATTTTTGTGGGCGTGGAGCAGACCCTCGGGGGGATGGGTCACTCGGCTGGTCGGCTCCAGAGTCCAGGGTATAGGTGTTTGTGAAAGAACAATGTCCCCTGATTAGGGATGGCTGTCAGGAGACTTATGGCCCTTGTTTCTGGGAAATGATTAAGGGAGAGGGGAAGGGGCAATGGGGCTGTAACTAATTCTCGGCAGGATGTGGCCGCTATGCTTCTGTCACCTCTGTTAATGGGGAACCTTGTGATGGGGTGCATGGCTGGTGACACAGACCCTCTTTGTTTCAGCACAGGCAGTGGCTCAGGTCCTGTGTGACTGCAGGCCACAGTTCCTGAGAACATAGTGACCACTGGCCATAGCCTGTTTTGCAAGGCCTGACACAGGTGATGGATCATGGGACAGACAACATGTTGGTCTCTAGCCCTACTCTGCCACACAGACACACTGAATCTCAACTGCCTTTGGTATTTTATTTTATTTTATTTTATTTTATTTTTAAAGAAGAGCTTTCTCCTTTCTTTATATATTTTATTATTTTTAGAGAGAGGGGTAGGGTGAGAGGCAGAGAAGGAGAGAGACACCAATGTGTGGTTGCCTTTCACCTGCCTCCAGCTACAGACCTGGCTGGAGACCTGGTTATGTGCCCTGGCTGGGAATGGAACCAGCAACATTTGGGTTCACAGGCCAGTGTCTTATCCACTGTGCCATCAGCCAGGGCCATGCCTTTGGTATTTTAAAGAGACCAACTGGACTGCCAATGACTCTTCCCACACCCACATTCTGACTGCACATCTCACCATTTGACTGTGACCCCCACACTTGAAAGGCCCTCTCTTCAAGATGGTCATCCCCCATTTTGGAGAAAGAAAAAATAGGGGTGCCAGTCAAGGAGCCTATTTTTTAAACATCTCAGCTTTTATGCAGTAGAACCCTGATGGGCATGAACACATAATAACTTCTTGGATCCTAAAGATGCTGGGAGAAAGTGGGGAGGGGGTTCCCTTCCCCACCTTCCTCTGCCGCGCAACCCCAGCCAACCTCGAGGCCCCATCACATTCATGGCTTTGTCCATCCTTAACCTTTCCAATCACTGAGCATGTCCTGTTCTACTCTTGTACTATTGCACTTGGCAGGAGGTGGAAACAAAACTGTAGGCTGTATGCTGCAAAAGAAAGATAACTATCATCAGAGCAATCGCAGATGCTGATGAGGTCTGTCCATTGGTGGAGCGATGAATCTGCAATGCCACCGCCTTGGAGTCCATGCATAAGTAAATGGAACAATAAATCAATGTTTTTCTCTCTCCCTAAATATCAATTAAAAAATATTTTTTACCCAAAGGTTGCTGGTTCGATTCCCAGCCAGGGCACATAACCAGGTTGCAAGCCAGGTCTCCAGCCAGGTCCATAGCTGGAGGCAGGTGAAAGGCAACCACACACTGATATTTCTCCCCCTCTCTGTGTCTCTCCCTTCCCCTCTCTCTAAAAATAATAAATAAAATCTTTAAAATATATATACTTTTCTAAGATGGGCATCTCCCTAGAATAGGTCCAAGTGAACTGATACTAAAACAATCATAACTGAGATGGAAAATTAGGAAAAAACAGACTATATCACAGGGCCTGAAGGTAGGGAGGTGACGTGAGGGATGAGACTGAGAAAGGGTGTCTGGAATATTAGGACCAAGCATTACATAGGTGCCTGTAGGATGGCTGTTCTAAGATGTTGTGAGAAATGCACATTCTAATTATTATTTTTATTGATTACATAGGGAGAAACCCCAATTTGTTGTTTTACTTATTTACACCTTCATTGATTGACTCTTGCAAGTGCCATGACTGGGGATTGAACCCATAACCTCAGTGTATCGGGATGATGCTGTAACCCACTGAGCTGCCTGGCCAGGGCAGAAGTGCACATTCTGTATCAAGCTGATGAAAAGATTGTTGTGAGGAATGGTCTTGTGTCATCCTGGGCTTCAGTGGTAAAAGTTCTCTTCAAGATCCCATATATAATATGCATATTACAGCATATATAAATAGAAAATGCACATATGTTATATATAATGCTTACATAACTTCTAAGATACTTCATAGCCATTATATGATTTTCTCTTAGGGATTTATAGAAACACCTATCACTTCAAATAGTCGAAAGATCTCCTTTGCTTCCTTCAAAAGAAAATCGCTTTTACACGGATGAGCTTATAAGGAAAAGCTTCACTTTGTCTTTATTGACCCTCATTCACCGTGATCCCTCCCTGCTACAACTTGAGATAAGCAGTTCATACGTAAGCTGTTCCCAAAAGCTACTGGGAAGAGAGAAAAGGTGGGGAGTGGAATGCCTGAGAGCCCATGTCTTTGAAAATTCCAAGAAATGAATGCTGGTCATGCTAAGAATAGCTGCACATAAATCTCCACACATTTTAGTCCATTTCTCTCCCTGTACAAAAGAGCTGAGTAAAAACCTCAGCACCACAGAGAGCTTTATGCTCATATTGTAATTAGCAGTAGATGTCTCCCCCGGAAAATCCCCTCTGTGTTACTAACCATAAAATGCATCCTGATTTGTTTGGGGTTTTTTTCCCTAACACTGAAAATTTAAGTCCATCTTCTCCTGGCCACTCAGCTCTCATGGCCCATGGCTAAGGAAAGGCCTTGCTTCATCAAATAGCCATCAGCACCATGCTCTTGTATAATCGGGTGCTTTAAGATGAAAATGTTGGCTACCTAAATAGCCAGGTATCCAAAGACCAAATGATTTGTTGTTTTTAATTAAATCCGAGAGCAGTTATTGCCACTATTGCACGAATCTTGAAGACGGTGGTGTTTTTGGAAACGATGGATCCAGCCTCAATAACAGCAATGTGCAAAGTCCCTTTCTTATTAAATTGAAATTAGTTGGAGAGTTTCTCTAAATCATTGTGGAAAAGGAGAGTGAGCAAATATTAGCAGACCAGTCGATTCGTCCCTGTCCATTGAAGAAGACAAGCTTATTTTTACTGCTAATCTGCATGTGAGAGTTCTGGAGTCCTGGAAGTACTTGGGGAAATAGCTCATAAGTGAGACACCAAGATACAAAGGGAACAGTCATAGTTTATCTTCAAGGTTTCTATTCCAACGGCACTATTTCTGCTTCCTGCTCTGACCTCACAACATTTTCCAAGTCCCCAACATTATCAACATAATATACCATTTATGTGTAAAGTCAGCCCAATGGAGGGCAAAAGAAGACTAAAATGACGACTAAAAGTATCTTAAGTGTGTTTTTAAACCTGATATATCACCGACATAGAGTTCATTTTCATAGTAACTTAAAGCTTTAAGTTGTGTTTCTTCCCTGAAAATGGGCATGGAGAACACAGCAAGCCATAGTTTCAATAAATAGACGACTTCAGCCTTGACTGGGTTGCTCAGTTGGTTGGAGTATCATCCCACACACCAAAAGGTTGTGAGTTTGATTCCCAGTCAGGGCACATACCTAGGTTGCAGGTTCCATCCCTTGTCAGGGCATATATCAGAGACAGCCAATTGATGTTTCTCTCTCATCTCCCCTCTCTCTCTCAAATTAATTAATATGCATGTTTTTGGGTGAGAATTTAAAAAAACAGAACCATCAGGACCAGGACCAACCTGTCCAACCATTCTGGATCAAGCCCTCTTAAACCAATATGATTTTATTGCCTCAAACAAAAATAAAAGATGGGCTATTGAGATTCCTTGGGGAATTAAAACTGTACAAGATAAACACTGATCATTCATATTATTGACTTGCTACACTGTATTAATCTCCAGGCCAACTTGACATATAATTTTCGATCTCTATGAAATTAATCGTATTTGTCACTGAAGTACATTCCACAATAAATTCCCTGGACTAAATACATACATCTTGACCTATGATACCATCATATGTCAAATGAAAAATTAGGCATGTGCTTTTCTTTCTGCATGAATGATAAAAGTTCCACCTTGGATGACATGACATCTTATTTGTAAGTGTCCAAATAACAGCTCTCCCATGTCAGAAGCTCCATCAGACCACACAACACCCTCAGCAACTTCTCACAGAACATCAGGTTGCTCTTAGACGGAGGGTGCCAAGTTTAATTTATTTTTATAAAGAGAAATTGTGCATGGGAAATTCACAGGTTTTCACGGAAATGGAACAATGACGCGCATGAGTTATATGTTTAGGATGCCAAGGAACATTCCTCAGAAGTCTCTGACAAATGGCTATGTCATGGGGACAGTGAAGCCCCCAGCTGCCTGCCTGGACTCTGCTAGAATGACTGGGGCCAGCACGGAACTCCCCCTCCCACTACCAGCACTGGCTAAGGGTGTGATGTGATTAGAAATAAATGTCACTTGAACCTCTTAGTGTCCAACCTACCCAATAGACTGCATGAAAGTTAATTGTGGTCTGCATCAGTGTTAGAACTCTCTTTATCAATCAAATAGCTAAAAACTGTAGGGGACCATGGTGAACTCACAGTGAGCCGAGTGTGTGTCTTGCCTCCTATTTTTTAAGTCTTTTTCTTTGACCTATGTCTCGCTCGCTGCTGGACTCCTTTCCTCTCCTCTCTGTGGGGTACCTGGACCATCTGGGGCATCCTTTCCTCTGGTCTCCATGCCCACAGCACCCTTCAATTCTGAGAACCCACCTGCCTCATGCCTGCCCATCAGCTTCCACCGCAGTCTTGCCTAACCACCCCAAGTGTTTGCTGATTGACTATTAGATTTACACACAGATGGCTCTTATCTTACACTACTTTTGGATCAAATACAAAGCTGGAAGAAGACAGTTTTCTTTATGAGGTTTTCCCAGTAGAAACATGGGCTTGGCGTAAGTGATTGAAGGGTGAGTTCTTCTTAGGAACATCAGCTGCTTTCTTCTTTCAGTAAAATACTTGCATGGAAAAGATAAAATGGGGCTAAACAGATGATGAAAATGACATCTTTATGGAACGTCCAGGGTAAGAACTCAAATGGAAAGAAAAGCAGTGTTTTGGGGTTTAGCCACTTGTGTGGGATGTTTCCCGCTAAAGGAACCCTACAACTAACTAGCTGAAGTCGGCGTGACCACCTGCAGCCTCTCAGTTCCAGGGTTCCACCCAACCTTTTCGCCCTGCACCTGGCGGTGCAGGCGCTGCGTGCGCCACTAGATGGCGGTGTTGCCCAGGGCACACCACCTGTCTGCAGGTTTCATTCACCTTCCTGATGGGGGTAAAGAAAAACCCAATTTAAACACACACGCACGCACGCACGCACACACACACACACACACACACACACCAGCCCCACACCGTGTGCTACCCTCAACATGAAAGAGATCATGATACCTCTGCCTTGGAGTCCTGTCCCACCTGTCAAAGGCCCTAGTCCAGCCAGTGCCCTCTGCCTCCCTGTTCCAGGCCTGGGAGGTGGGCGGAGGCGAGCCCCCAGCTCAGGTATCAGGCTGATTGATACCTTCTCCAATGGGCGTATTGCTATGAACTATCCATCCCTTTCCAGGTAAATATTGGTATCATTAGCGCCTGAGAAGCTGTTCAAACAGGAACCGCTTTCCTGGCTCTTTCTGGGAGGTGTGCCAGAGAGTGAGAATTAAAGGAGGAAGCGGAGGCGAGAGGTGTCCCAGAGAGACGCGGGTAAGTTCTGGGGTTTGTCTGTCCGCCCGCAGGGCCAGTCCCCAAGCGGGCAGCGAGCCTGCTGCGCGAAATCACAGGCCTGCGTTCGCTTCTCAGCGCAGCGCTCTGCGGTGGCCTGGAAACTACACGTCTCCTTCAGGACAGTCCCCGCCTTCCGTGGAGGACCTGCCGCACATCCCCGGGGGCAGGAACGCGGATGAGCCTGACCACAGCCTTCCCCGGAGTCCACAGGTGGAAAAGTCATCCCACCCTCCAACCTTAGCTCGCGGTGCTCTGAAAAGCACCATTTTAAGAACTAAAGTTTCCCAGAGCCCCAGACATGCTGAGAACTGTCAAAGAAAGCTACTTGGGTCCTTTGAAGGTTTGGCCAATCTCGAACTTTCTCCCCGATCGTCCAATTTCTGCCATCGGTCAGGACTTCCTAGGTTCCCAAGAAAGCTACCTTCAGGAGGCAAATCTTTGTGATTTGCAAAAGCATGGGCTGGCGTGCCTGGGGCAGGGGAGACCCTGAGAAACCGATTAGGGATCACATGGAGCCCTGAAGAGGTGCCTAAGCATTACAGCGACAAACTAACAAAAGGAAGGGCCCCCATAAGATAGTTAAAATGATGGTCGGTTGATACATGAAGTCTTCTGGCAGCATGTAAAAATGGTGGGTGGGGGGTGGGTGTAAGTTAAACAGAAGAAATTGTAGGGTCTTGATTTTTTTTCTTTCTGTTAAAAAATTCTTTTTTAACTTATTGACTTGAGAAAGAGATGGAGAAGCATTGATTTGTTGTTCCACTTATTGATGTATTCATTGGCCGATTCTTATATGTGCCCTGACCAGGGATCGAACCCACAACCTTGTTGTAGTGGGACAGCACTCTAACCACTGAGCTACTTGGCCAGGCCAGCCCTTTCTTAACAAAGTATATGTTGTATGTAAGGTTTCGAATCCTGCTCTTAGCCCCACAACATATTGTAGGCATTTCTGCAGGTCATTACCTTTCTTTGAACACAGATCAACTGGAGATATATAACATCCATCTGATAAATTTAATAAATGTAATTATTCCCCTTTAATTGTTATACTGTGGGTGGTTTTTCATTAATGATCCCAAAATTAATATCCTTGTAAGCTTTCATGAGCATGATTTTTGTAGGCAAAATGCTTACAGATGAAATATGAATTTAAAAGGTTGGCATTTGTATGATTCTTGATCTATTTTGCCAAACTGTTCTCAAGAAATACAACCTTTTCAATGATGTATAGTCATTGGAGTAGGATATAAAGCTACTATTTTATCTTTCTTACAACCCTCACCAGAACTGGCTATTATCTGAAATTTTCCCCTCAGGCCCTGGCTGGTGTGGCTCAGTGGATTGAGCACCAGCCTGCAAACCAAAAGGTCATGGGTTGGATTCCCAGTCAGGGCACATGGTTGGGTTGCAGGCCAGATCCCCAATTGGGGGTACACATGAGGCAACCCCACATTGATGTTTCTCTCCCTCTCTTTCTCACTCCTTTCCCCTCTCTCTGAAAATAAATAAATAAAACCTCTATTTGAAAGAATTCCCTCAATCTTTGACAGGAAGCAAAATGCTTTTTCATTTGAATCTTTGTATTTGAGAGGCAGAAAATTCTTTATATTTAGATTACATTTCACCCTTTGTGTGAAAATGAGGGTAAACATTTTCCTCACCTGAAGTAACAAACCGCCCCCCCCCCATGATGACTCAACCTCAACCTTCCTAATTATGACTCAAAATTCAAAAATTAGAAACAATGGGGAAAAAGAGCATAGAGAAATCTCAAGATAGAGTGAGTTCACAGGGGATAAAGTATCCATAGCCCTTACCCATAAAAATAAGATGGTCAATCCCACTCAAAATAGGAGAATACGAATTAAAATGAAAATGAAAGTGAGATACTGCTTCTCACTTCCATTGTGGGCAAAAATACAAGAGTGGTAAGCCGAGGTGCCGGAGAGGCTATGAGGAAATGCACAGTCTCAAATATCGGGGGAAATGGAGCACTATCAAAGCAAATCACAGGTGTATTTACTCTTTGGCCCTGCAATCACATGTCTAGAAATCCGGCTTAAAGGTACACTTGCCAAAATGTGAAAAGGTGTACGTACTAAGCCAAAGGGTACTCATTGCAGCAAAAAGCAGGAACAGCCTACATGTCCAAATAGCAGGAGACTAACTATTGGTACAAAAGGAGGAGGAATTGGGCAGTGTTTATGTTAGGGTTAGTGTGTTCTTCTGTCTCTCTTCTTAAATGGATTTTTAAAAAGAGAAAGCAAGGGAGAGAGAGAGAGCGAGAAAGAGAGAGAGACATAGATTTGTTGTTCCACTTATTCATGCAGTCATTGGTTGATTCTTGTATGTGCCCTAATTGGGGATCGAACCACAGCCTTGATATATTAGGATGTCACTCTACCACACCGAGCTACCTGGCCAGGGTTGTCTGTGTTACTTCCTTGACTTTTGTATTTGCTTAATAGATTTTTAATCATAAAATGTTAAGCATGGCCCCTCCCTTCCCCCTGAACTTAGCCCTGGGGGAAGCTCAGTGGATGATATTTTGATTATTCATCCCAAGGATCTCTTTCTCAAAAGCAAAGATCCGAACGTGGCCCGTGCCTCTTCAGGAGCCAACAAGTGGTCTTCTGTGTGGGGACCACTGAGAGTTTTCCATCTGAAAGCCATCGTCTGCCTGGTTGCTTTACAGAGAAACATTTTGTTGCTGTCACAATTCCTTCCCACTCTTCAGCTTCTGAGCCTGGCCGCCCTTCAGGCTCCCACCGGCTGCAGGCATTGCTGTTGGCCCCGGCTGTCTGCACGAGACCTGTGATGTGCGCTGGTGATTGCTGGAGGTAGCTCTTACTTTTCAGCACTTTACAGCCACATAGTCTGTCTTTCCTGTCCCCAGGCAGCACGGCTCAGGGGACAAGGGCCTTGAAAGCTTCAGGGAAGTAGTTCGATGTGCCCTTTTCACAGCTAAATCCGCACCCCACTCACACAACTCGAGAAAGTAACCTTTCAATACATAAATCTAACTAGATTGTGTTTATAAATAGAAAGTGCTAAGGGAGTTAACTGCTAATCAAATGGGAGGGATGTTATATAAAAATACCAGCCACATAGTTTCCCCATCTCAAGATGCTTCTTCATTCCTATAAAGGCTGGCTTGGCTCACAACTTGGTCCTCCCAGCTCATCACCAGTGTGAATAAACATTTCCATTCCTGCCTTAAATACCTTTCCCTTATGCTTTCTAATTCTTTATTTCCTCCCCTGCCTCAGAAATACAAGCTAACAAATTTAGCATCCTAGAGAAATTTCCTATCTAACTCCTTAAAATTTTTTTTTTTTTTTAATATTTATATTGATTCCAGAAAGAGGGTGAGGAGAGAAACAATGATCAATTGGTTGCCTCCTGCATGTGTCCTGACCGGGAACCAAACCCGTGACCCTTCAGTGTATGAGATGACACTCTCGCCAACTCACTACTCAACCAGGGCTCATCCTTGTCATCTTGATGGTCATTACAGCGTTACACAAAGTAGGTCTCAAATAATTATTTACTCCCTTTGCGAAATAGTTGCTTCCTGGATTCATTGACCTTGGAAAAAACCATAGTAGGGTTCAGGCCTTCTTAGAAAGAAATTTTTCTTTCTTATTAGATGATTGCTTGCCTCTCTTAAAAATCATTCATCAGAAAAATAGCACATTGTTCTCTAGATTTGCCAATCAATTAATTGATTATCTATCATATGTGAAGCTGGTTTCTCTGTGAGATAAGATTACCTGTCCCTGTTCCTTGCCTGCCCATTCCCCCACAGCCTGGTTATAGCAACCATTTCCCCAATAAACCACTTAATGATAAATTAATATTTTTAAAAGACTTTATTTATTTTTAGAGAGAGGGAGAAAATGATAATGTGTGGTTGTCTCTTGGGCACACCCAACCAGGCATGTGCCCTGACTGGGAATCAAACCAGTGACCCTTTGGTCGCAGGCCAGTGCTCAATTCCCTGGGCCACAACAATCAGGGTTCTGAATAAATTCATCTTCATTACTAACATAATCTTAGGGATTGCTACAGGTTGAATTCCGTCTTCCCCACCCCCACTACCCCCACTACCACCACCAAATTCGTATGTTGAAGCCCTGACCCCAGTATCTCCAAATGGGACCTTACCTGGAAACAGTCATGGAAACTGTGGTCCATCAAGTTAAGGTGCGCTCACACAGAGTGGGATGTCCCTAATCCAGGGAGACTTGTGTCCTTACAAAAAGGGCAGCTGGAGACAGACACTCCCACAGGGAGAAGGCCCTGTGAGGATGAGGGGGAGACGCACACAGGAGGGACGTCAGAGGCCATCAGCACAGCGCCGAAGCCAGGAGAGAGGCCGGGACCCAGACCCTCATGGCCCTGCAATGTCTTTTCCTGTATTTATTAGACTTCTTCACCAACCCACTCCTACTTACCTCTCAGACAGGCATTAGCCTCTTTTCAAGAAACTTCTTTCATCTTTTAAAGGTATATTCCCAGTTTCTAGAACAAGTATATGTTTATCCTCTACAAAAATAGCATGTCCTGTGAAAGGGAACTAGATTTGGGGAAGAGGAGAACAATTGTGTTCAGGCAGGCATCCTAAAAGAGAAATCTTTACTTCAGTCTCCAGAACTTGATGTTTCTTGGATTTGGGCCAGTATTGTGAATTCAGATTACTGGCTCATTAGCCAATTAATCTGATTTTGCATAGCTCTATACTTGGATAATTTTTAAATGACTCTCACGGCTTTGTTAATTAGTGGATAGTGTCGTGCCTAGCTTTACACAGGACGCATTTCAGAATCTCTTAGGCTTTTTTTTTTTTTTTTTTTAATTAGGGACAATCACACCTTGGCTGATAGCTCAATGGGTTAGAGCATTGTCCCAATATGCGGAGATTGCAGGTTCAATTCCTGGTCAGGGCATGTACAAGAAGCAACCAATGGCCCTGGCTGGTGGCACAGTGGATAAGGAGCCGGCCTGCAAACCCAAAGGTCGCAGGTTCGATTCCCCAGCCAGGGCACATAACTACGTTGCAAACCAGGTCTCCAGTCAGGTCTGTGGCTGGAGGCAGGTGAAACGCAACCATACATTGATGTCTCTCTCCCTCTCTTCCTGTCTCTCTTCCCCTCTTTCTAAAAATAATGAAATAAAATCTTTTAAAAAAAGAAAAAGAAAGAAGCAACCAACAGATGCACTAAAGAGTGGAACAACAAACCAGTGTTTCTCAATCTCTCAATCTCTCTTTCTCTCAAATCAATCAATTTTAAAAATATATAAATTAGGAACAATCCCAAGTGTAAACAGTATAAAACACTATAGAGTGTGCTTCTTACTCATTCCAGAGGTATTTATTTACTTATTTTTATTTTTTGAGATTTTATTTGTTACTTTCAAAGAGAAGGGTAGGGAGGGAAGAACAAAGGGAGAGAAGCATCAATGTATGGTTGCCTTTCACCTGCCTTCAGCAAAAGACCTGGCTGGAGACCTGGCTTGCAACCTGGTTATGTGCCCTGCCTGGGGAATCGAACCAGCAACCTTTGGGTTTGCAGGCTGGCACCAATCCACTGAGCCACACCAGCCAGGGCCAGAGGTATTTATTATGTCAACATCACCCCCATCAAAAGTGCTGGTTCTCAGCACATGAAAGCCAGCAGCCAACTTCATAACTGCCTCCTCCCATGGCCTGAGCACATTCCATGAGAAAGTGACATCCAGAGTCTCATCTGTGCCCTCTCCCTGCAGGTAGGAACTTCTCATCCCACAGCTTGGGAGTTGCAGGCAGCTCCTGATGTCCTCCAGGGGCGCCTCTCCAGGCCTGGCCTCTCCTGTCACGTTGAGGCTTTGGTTGATGTCAAAGAGACCCCTCAGACGTGACATGGTTTGATGCTAGCTTTGTATGTTGTTCCCAAACCTGTTCTGCCCTACAGGGCCGGGTCATTTTTCCCTTCTTCCCATCTAGGTTCTTCGGCTGGTTTAAGAATTAAATGAGCATAAGTCAAATGAACAGAAAGACAGATTTAACTTGGTATTCACTGGACCCCATAAAAAGACGAGGCTCAGAGAGGTGATGAAAGCAGGCAGCTTTTATGTATCCCTGGGACAGGAAACAGGAAGGCTGTGAAGAATTGACAAAAACAGAGAAGTCTGGGCTAGGGTAGTAAATTAGTGAAGATATAGCAAGCCTTGTTTCTAAACCTCTAAACTCGTATTTCTGGTGACAAAGAACAACTTCTACCCACCTGGCCCAGGGAAGGTCCCCTTCACATTGAAGATGTATCTCTTGCCCTCAGTGGGATAAAGGAGGATCAGGGGGTCCTTTTGTATCTGTTTTTTCTCTCAAATACCTTTAACTGAAAATCATCTTTAATTTGCCAACATGGCCTATTTTGAGTGATGTGTTTAGCTCTCCTTCATCCTCAATTTGTTAACTCTTTTAAAAATTGATTTTAGAGGAAGAGAGAAGAAGGCAGAGAGTGACTGATTTATTATCCCATTTATTGATACATTCATTGGTGGATTCTTGCATGTGCTCTGACTGGGGATCTAACCCGCACCCGTGGCATTACTGGACAGTGCTCTAACCCACTGAGCTACCTGGCCAGGGTCTCAGCCCTTGCATGTTGTCCTCCAGTCACCGCTTCCTTATCTCATCCCAACATTCCTCCTGTTGGCCGATTCTTCGGAGTCTACCTGGGAAAAGTGCTTCCAATTTTCCCACTGCCCATCACTGCCCTGGACTAGGGTTCATCTCCATTCCCACGGCTCCAAACCCATCTTCCATTCAAAGAGAGTGGAAGCCTTTCACTCATCTTGTGCTTTTGCCCAGGGCAACCCATGGCTTCCTGTTGCCTTTGGAGCAAATCCAGAGGCCAGTTCTTTCCAAAGGCCACAGAAGCCTGCATGCCGCCCCTCTGCCCACCCCCCACCCTAGTCACACCCTCCACCCAGACCTGCTCTGTGACCCCAGATTGCCATCTGTTGCGTCTCTCCCCGCAACTTCTGAGTTCGGACAATGACATTCAGCTGCCCATGGCCACCTCCATCCAATCTGCCCCTCCCTCTGTCTCTACCTCAGCAGCTTCCATTTTCAGCTGTTCTTGATTTGGCCTCTTAAGTGGGCCATGTCCCCGCCACCCAGCCCCCGCCATAGCCACTGAGGCCCAAGCCCCCGTGCCCTGTCCCCAGGATTACTGCAGCGTCTTGCTCCTGTTTTCCAGCCTACTATTCGGGCAGCAGCCGGATGGTCCAGGCCCACGGCAGTCAAGTGACTGAGTTCAGTTGGCAGCATCTGACTCAGCCCCCTGCAGAGCCATCTAAGGAGGTTTTCATACCGTGGCACATCAGTTGGAGTGGAGGCCATTCCACTAGGGTCAGTGGATTGTGCAGGATGGAAACTCCCCCAGAAAGCCAGCAGAGCCTGAAATGGGTGAAGAGCAGGGGTGGAAGATTCCAGGCCTGAGGGGCAGTGTGACTCTCGGAATCTTGGAACCTTAGAGTGGAATGCGGATAGGCAGGAACAAGGCCTGTTCTGAGGAGGGTAAGGAGACCTCTCGCCCTGGGGCTAGGCTGGGAGCGGGAGCGGTGGGGTGGAGTAAAAACAGCCCGTTGGTGCCAGTCCCCTGAGGGTCTCAAGGGACTTCTGAGGAGCCAGCCTTTGACTCTGTAAGCAACCGGGGACACGCGTGAACTCCAGGGTAAGAAAATGAAGGGGTCAAGTAACCCCTTGGGCAACACACAGGCTGGCTGAAGCAAGGAGACTGGGAGGCAGGGCCACTCACCCAGAGGCCCTGGGGCACCCTGGGGACACCTGTGGGAGTGCCGGCCCCAAGCCTCACTGGGCTGATGATGTTAAAAAACAAGGATCCATGAGGTCTTTGTCACAGAAACCAGGGAAGTTGGGGTCCTTCATGTGCTGTTAATCCTTAGTCTGGGGTGCCAAGGGTCCACTCAGAGATCTGATTTCTTTCCATGGAAAGGCAGGGGCTTGGGCCGAATCTTCCTCTGAGCTGGGCCTCCACATATCAACTTCACATCCCTGGGAACAGCAGGGGTTGGGGAAGCTGGGTCTTTGGCTTGGGACATGTTCTTAATAACGGACAATCCCCTCCCCATGCTGGATTCTGGTACACAAAATGGTCTGTGACAAGGTTCCCCTCTAGTGATGGGAGACCGTGGCATGGCCACCGGATGGGGTGGAAGCCAGGGCGCAGGACGTGAGGACAATCTAAGAGAAGGTCACAATGAAGATGCAAGCGGTTTGAACCAAGTTAGAAAAGTGACTTATCCGCAGTCACCCTGGGGAGGAATCCAGGCCCACAGAGGGTGTGGAGCTGCTAAGGTGAAAGAGGGTCTCCATGGGGTGAAAAGAAATGGGGGAAGAGGAGGCCAGCAGCAACCCCAATCCAGACACGTGGTACCAAAAATTGTACCTTTCACCCAAATTCCCAGCCATGGTCTCCAGAGCAAGAAAACTTCCTGCTTCTTGTATATATTCTGGCCTGAAAGTATTAAGCTAATGGGAATATAATTAAAAGTTTGCACCGCCAATACCTTCAGGAGAGATCTCATGTGTACTTGATTTTGAGAGAGAGAGAGTGAAACAACTCAGCGTTCCACTTCTTGATGCATTCATTGATGGCTTCTTGCATGTGCCCTGACCTGGAATTGAACCTGCAACCTTTCGCATCCTGGCAATGTGCCCTCTAACCGACGGAGTGAGCTACCAGCCAGGGCTCATCTCTGTACTTCTAAAGTGGGAGGCCAAACCTCAGAGCTGTGGCACATCTGGGGGACCTTACTCTGGACACGGGACTCCCTCACTCCTTCTGGCCTGAAGAAATATTCTCCACACACCCCCCTTCTCTGATTCCCTGTGAGTACCTAGGGGATTCCCATTATTCAACAAACACTTTTGCCTCTTCTGAGATAACCCCACCCCCATTCTCCCTTCTCTTCCCTTCCCAACATGCCGCCTCAGTTCCCTGGTCCCCCCTGGGTCAGAGTCCACCTCGGAACCACACAGCACTCAAGAGCTATTTCGTCCCTCAAAGTTTACCAGGAAGGGACAGAGACCGCCTTTGCTACTGGGACACCTTCCTCCCTTCGCCGTTGTTGGTTTTTGTTTTCGTTTTTAATCCTGTTTAGAAAAATAAGGAAGGCAGCTGGGTTATGGGAAAGAAAAAAGTCTAGCTCACTCAAGAAGTGAATCGTCAAGTTGGAGGAGGCTGGGAAGGCGTAGGGAGAGGGGTAGAGGTAAGGGGGAGGCACCGTGCCGCTGGGGGTGTCCCCAGAGGGTCATTCGCACTCCGATTCTGGCTGATTCCAGGAGGGGGCTCCTAACCCGGGGTCCACACACAGCCAGTTCCAGTCCAGGAAGCCAGGCTGTCCGGAAGGAGCCTGGTCTCCTCCGACCCTCTCCGCAGCGCCCTCTCTCCAGCGGGGGTCGGCGGTAAGGAGGAGACACAAACTGCTGCTTGTGAGAAACGAAACTGAGCGGTTCTAAGTTTGCAGCCCGGCTCTTTGGGTTTCCCGCTCCCCTGGAGCCCTGCGGCTGGCTGCGCAGGGCGGGGCGGGGTGGGCGCCACAGCGGAAGCAGCCCGGGCGGGGCCGCGCTGACCGCCGTCTCCGTGCGTCCCGCAGGCGCGGAGCCCGCTCCCGGCCGCCGGCGATGATCACCTAGGAGGCTGGCGCAGGCGGCGCGAGCTGCAGAGGAGCCGGGCACGGCGACACGCGGCCATGGAGCGGCAGCCGGTGGCAGCTGAGGAACCCGCGCCCCCGGGAAGGCGGCGTCGGCGGAGTCGGCGGCGACGGGAGGGCCGGACGCGCACGGTGCGCTCCAACCTGTTGCCGCCCCCGGGGCCCGAGGACCCTGCGGCGGGTGCGGCCAAGGGCGCACGGCACGTGGCTGACAACCGGCTCAAGACCACCAAGTACACTCTGCTGTCCTTCCTGCCCAAGAACTTGTTCGAGCAGTTCCACCGCCTGGCCAACGTGTACTTCGTCTTCATCGCGCTGCTCAACTTCGTGCCGGCGGTGAACGCCTTCCAGCCGGGACTGGCGCTGGCGCCCGTGCTCTTCATCCTGGCGGTCACCGCCTTCAAGGACCTGTGGGAGGACTACAGCCGCCACCGCTCCGACCACGAGATCAACCACCTGGGCTGCCTGGTCTTCAGCAGGTGAACTGGCCAGGGCGGGGGCCCCGCGCTGGGCCTGGGTGCGCTGGGAACTTGGTGTTGGGTGGCACAAGGTGGGGGTGGCCCTGGGCGGGAACGGCTGGACTCGGTACCGAGTGCCTGGCCTCGAGTGGCCCGTGGGCCTGACGAGAATATTGCGCTTTCTGAGGCCCCTGTGCGCCCAGGGACAGAGAGCAGGAAACTTAAGATGCTGGGGCGCAGGGGGGTACCCTGCCTGTCCTGGATTGTTGCTCAGACCCTCGCCTCTGAACTAGAATGATCCAGGGCTGGAATCCAGCAGCTGCTGGGCGTCGTCCTTATCCTCAGCCGCTCCCCACTTGTAAGTAAAAAGGAGGGAAATTTATTCCCAGGCGCTCTGGCCTGAAAGTTCCTGCCTCTCTTTGGCTCGCCTCTGTGGGCCAGGACGTTCAATAACCAACAACCAGCATAGGAATGTAAACCTTAGCCTTAGGGAACATCTCATCTTGGGCCAACGGCGTGAAACTTTTCACCAAGTTCTGCTGTGCCCAGCACACACAAGAGACAGGGCAGGGGTCCTTAGGACATTGTTTATACCCTGACAAGAGCTGTGGGTGGATCACCTCCCAGGCTGTTTAACTTTCTTAGCGTTAACCCCAGTTTCTAGATGGAAAGACTGAGGCTCTGGGGAGCGTGTGCGTCCTGCCAATAGTTAGTACCAGGGATCTTATTCCACTGGGCTCCTCTTGTCCCTCCTCTTGCCCTGCACCTGTCCAGAGGCCTGTCCACGAGGCCTACTGTCCCTTCCTTTATTCCCACTGGAAGGAGCCACCTGACTGCAGGTCCATTCAGAAACTGCCTAGTTTCCAAGCCCACATGTGGGCCACACCCCTTGGGAAGGTTCATTGTCTTGGCCTCCGTTCAAAGCTCAGTCCATGCCTCCCTCCTGTTTACATTGCTTGAATCCTGATGTAGGGTCTGATCAGAGCCTCCAAGGTGGAGGACGTGAGCTTTGTCCACCTCAGTCACGTCTGAAGGGCCTCTCGGAAGTCCCTTGAGATCTCAGAGTTGGATTGTTACCCCCTAAAAAAAGAGGGGAGCCCCGGTTGTTCATGCCTCCTAGGATAGCTTAGGTGAAGCAAGAAATACTTGCTTCTGCCTTTGAGAAGTTAAGTGGCTTGCCCAAAGCCGCATAGCGGCCAGATGGTGGAACTAGAATTTGAACCAGATCTTCCCAGAGGTACCTGTGGTGGTGCATCTCAGATTTCTCCAAGACTCGAATGAGAAGTTTGTGGAAACTAACAGGCATCAGAAATCTCAATGTTTCTGACCAGGCTCTTCGAAGATGGGGCCTAGGAATCTGCATGTTGGGTTTGAATGCAGGTGACACTTCTCTGAGTGATGCTGTCTGCTTGCTCTCAGGGGTGCCCGCCAGCCAGCAAACATGTCATTGTTGACCAGGGCTGTGGGATTTCCTGACCCTTGTTCACCGGAAGCTTGAAACTTGAAGCTGATAAGGGAGGGGTGACCCGTGACACAAATGTCCTTGGGGTCCCCAGAATGAGGACTCCAGGCAGCCTTGTGGCTGCCTTCTGCACCCAAAGCTTAACTCTTCGCTCATGTACCACTTCCTGTTACCACCCAGACCATCACTCCTGTGGCCTTTTTAGACACACTTAGGCCTCAGGAAATGCGCCTCATTTTCATTTTGTTGACAAAGTGCTGTCACTCCAGCGTGTGGTTTGACCCTTTATAACAACCATCACCCCCAGCATGCAGATGGAAAACCTGAGAGTAGGGACCCAAAGCAGCTGTCTTGATTCCATGACTTCACGTGGTTTTGTGGGACTTTGAATCTTCATCTTCTGCTGGAACACGCCTGCCTGTCCCCTCTCCTTCCACCCTGGCCAGACCTGGGTTCTCAAAGGGTCAGAACAGTCCTCAGGGCAGGTCCTCGGGCCTGAAGGTGATTGTAGGAGTCCCTGGCACCTCCCAGCTCCCTGGTCAAATTCCTTGGATGCTTTCCTGGGGAGAGAATGGCCTTCTCCCTGGGCTGGGTCTGTGGGCGCGTCTGCCTGCCTGGGTGAGAGAGGTCGAGAGGACAGCTCTCTGGGGATTGGTCGATCCCACCCCCCAGAAGCCACACCAAACTTCTCAGGGCAAAAAAAGTCTGACCTTGGTGTGCTCAGGACTGAGCTCAGGGACTGAGTGTCTGGGCACTCCCTGCCCTCTGGGAACGGAGGGTCACTTGTATACCTGTGATATCCGGGGCTGCATGCAGCTGTCCCCCAAATCCTGCCCATTGACTCACACCAGTGCCCTGAGCTGGTCCTGATGGAGCCAGGCCATGGAGACGGAAATGAGGACGAGTCTCTCATGGAGCATACCTTGGGGACCGATTGCATCATGGGGCATGTCCATGGGGACCCTGGCCAGCACAAGGATGAGGACTCTGGGAGGAGGGCATGAGTCATAGAACTAAGGGAGGATGTGGCCAGATAAGGGGAGGGAACAGCAGCAGCTGCTAGTAAGGGTCTGAAGGTGGGGCATGTGACAGGTTCAGGGTACCCTGAGCGGGTAACCAAGTCATACATAACCTGTGCAGGGGCACGGTGCAGGCTGGGAGCCCAGGATCTGGGAAAGCCGACATGGGGACCGGTCAGAGAAGCCCAGGAACTGACTTTTTCAAGGTCAGGCCAACCTTTGTTCAGCGCCTTTACCACAGAGACTATGAGAAGATCGGTTGCAAACAGTTGGCGTCTGTTCTGTGTTGTGTCATTGCCCTGGTGGGTACACAATGAAGAAGGGCTGTTCTGTCAAAGCATGCGTACATACAGACCCTTGGCTGCTGGGGAGGCCTTGGCTGCTGACCCTTTATCTGGACGGTGGGTTCTCTCGGGCAGCAACTATATAAACCACTGTTGACATGGTGTTTCTGATTAATGTGGGCCATGGGTCCCTTCTCTGTGGGAATCCCGGGTTCAGCTGGTTAGAAATGCAGCCTCCCAGGCCTCCCACATACACACTGAGTCTCTGGGGTGGGAGCTGGTGTCCACATTGCAGCTTCGCTGGTGCTCAGGGGTCCAAGAAGCTGTCCTCTGGTTAGGAAAGTTCTCTGAGCTGTGCCCAGTGGGATGAGAGAGCATCGTGGGTGATCCTGGAAGGCCAGGTCCTGCCTGTGCCCCCAACCCAGTGGGAAGATCAGTCTGAATGTCCCTCAGCTGTGGCACAGTGGGTGGGGCAGGCTGGGGAAACCCTTTTTGCTCACAGGACCTACTCAGCGCTGGAAAAGGCAGTGCCGGACTTGAGTCCAGAACCAACCTGCTGTGATGCCACATTCCTAATTTTTCCTCTGCTTGCTGCCACTCCCCCACCCCCAAGAGCACTAGGCATCATTTTTTAATTAAAAAATGTTAAGTTCTATTCATCTCAAAATATATGTTCTCAGTTCCCTTGTGACTTTAGATTTTTTTTTTTTAATGAAAAGTTTTCTAAAGTTTTTTCCTTGTGGTAAGAACTCTTAGGGTTTACTCTCCTGTCACCACTTTCCAGTCCCATACAGCGGCCACTGTGTTGTGAATGACAGCCCCAGTCATTCATCTTATAACCAGAGGTTTACGTGCCTTCGACCCCTGTCATCTCGTTCCCCTTCCTGCCTACCTAGAGTGACCACAAGTCTCACCTATTTTTCTGTGTTTTTAAAAAGTATTTGGTTTTAGAGAAAGGGTAAGGGAGGGAGAAAGAGGAGAAAAACATCAAGGTGTGGTTGGTTGCCTCTTGCTCGCCCCCAGCTGGGGACCTAGCCTGCAGCCCAGGTGCGTGCCCTGACTGGGAATCGAACCAGCGACCCTTTGATTTGCAGGGAGACACTGAATCCACTGCGCCACACCAACCAGGGCTCTATGTTGTTTTGTTTATTTTTTGTAGATACCACATAAGTGAGATCATACAATGTTTATTTTTACTGTCTGACTTATTTCACTTACCGTAAGGCCTTCTGGATCTACACATTTTGTCACCTGTGACAGGGTTTTTCCTTTTGTTTGGCTGAGTAATGTTCCATTACGTACAACGGAATATTCATATATAATATGTAGCATGGACCATATATATCATACCTCCATCTGTTGGTAGACCCTTAGGTTGCTTACATGCCTCTGCTATTGTAAATAGTGCTGCTATAAACATGGGGGTGCAGAGGTCTCTTTGACAGTGTTTTTGTTTCCTTTGGATAAATACCCAGAAGTAGAATTGCTGGATCATAGGGTAGTTCTATTTTTAATGTTCGGAGAAAACTGCATACTGTTTTCCACAGTATCCGCACCCATGTACTGTCCCACCAGCAGACCCAGTGGTTTCCTTTCCCCATGTCCTCACCAGCACCTGTTTGTTCTCGTCAGTTTGACGATGGCCGTCCCAGCAGGTGTCCAGTGATACCTCACTGTGGTCTTGACTTGTGTCTCCTTGGGGATTAGTGATGCTGAGCACCGACTTTGAAAAATGTCTATTCAGGTCCTTTGCGCATTCTGTAATTGGATTAGAAACCTTGTTATTTTTCATGTGGCTCCTTTATAGCTTTTGGTGACCTGGGAGGCCTGGCATGCCTGGTCCTGGTTTGCCACGCTGCGGTCTAGCTGGATTCTCAACCAGTGCTCATCAATTCTGCAGGTGGTGTCCCTCCTAGAAGGTGTTAGGCATGTCCTGGCCAGGGGGTAGGGGCAGGGCAATGCTCTTCCTGGTCCTTGCTACTCCTGGGCTGGGCTATCAAAATGTTATGTGATGTTCTTGCCTCACTCTGGACAGTCCCCATAAAGAACCACCCCGTCCGCAAGGCCTGCAGTGAAAAAAGTATGTTTGAAAGTCCATTTAAAGTCAGAGCTTTCCCCACGTTTCCGGACTTCCTGGCTGAGGAATTTTGAGAAAGGGCTCTATGGCCGGCCGACCGACTCCTGCCCTTCACCGGGGTCTAGTCTGGCTTCCTTTTGAATTCCCATAACAGGGGAGCCCAATGTACTTATTTGTATGCGGCGTATCTTGCTATATATAGTGTATTGGAAGAACTCACAGGAAAAATGGAGAGGCTATTTTGATTTCTGCTTTTTTAGAATCCTCTCTGTTTAGCTTTCTATATTGGCTTGTTTTACATTTTCCCAGAGTACTGTTTGTATACATTGCCCCAGGCATACCCTCTGGTTATTTTCCCACTGGGGATGCTAGATTTTGAACTACCTTGCCTACCAAACAGTTTTCGTTAGATAATAACGAATTCTTTTGCTCCTTCTGAGTCAATCAGAGACCCCTGAAAGCCCTCATGGAGGTTAGATGCTGGGCAGGCTGCGTCTTTCCCCAGCCCTCTCTCCTCATTTAATCAGGAGGAGGGATGGCTAGCTTCTGAGATGGAGGTAATGCAGGAAAGGCAGCACAAAGGCAGGCTGGCAGGTGTGTGTGTGAGCAGGTGTGCTGTGCTCATTCTTAGGGCTACTCCTGCTACTATGATGACTACTGCCACTAACATCTTTTGGTCAAAATGTTTTTTAACGTTGCTACTCCAAGGAAGTCATTGTACTTCCCGCCAAAGCAAAGAAACGTGTGTCATCTGGCCTGAGTTAATTTATTATGGGTTAATGGACGGCCTTTGGAAAACATTTTTGAAACACTGAAATGGCTGGCAAGCTCCCATTGCTAAATTCACAAAGCATCGATAATCCAGAGATACGCTTGGGTGGTTCCAACATCTCAAAATGCACGTCATGAGAAACGCGCTTTAGGGAAATGGTCAAATGAAGGCACTGTTTATTAGAAAGCAGTGCTGGTGTATGTTATAAATCCAGTTGGATTTGGTAAATAACCTTGGTTTTACGCATCAAGTGGGTTTAAATCTTGGACCCATTTCATGGTGTCTTTGGAATTCTCAATTTGGCTTATCAACTGCTATTTTTTTTAAAAAGTAAAAGTGTTAGCCCTGGCTGGTGGCACAGTAGATAAGGTGCTGGCCTGCAAACCCAAAGGTCGCTGGTTCGATTCCCAGCCAGGGCACATAACCAGGTTGCCAAGCCAGGTCTCCAGCCAGGTTGGTAACTGGAGGCAGGTGAAAGGCAACCATACATTGATGTCTTTCTCCCTCTCTGCCTCTCTCTCCCCTCCTCTGTCTGAAAATAATAAATACGATCTTTTAAAAATATGAAAAAATAAAATTAAAAAGTATTTGGTTTTCTTTAAAAAAATTATTTATGTTTAGAGAGAGGGGAAGGGAGAGAGAAAAAGAGGAAGAGAAACATCAATGTGAGAGAGAAACATGAATCAGTTGACCTGGCCTGCAACCCAGGCATGTGCCCTGACCAGGAATCACACCTGTGCCTCTCCTCTTCCCAGGATGACACCCAACCAACTGAGCCGCACCAGTCAGGGCAAGGGTTTGACTTTTTTGCAAGGAAGGCAAACCTAATGTAGCCAGGGTGGACTTCCTCCAAGTGGGCCGTGCAGGGCTGCTCAGGAGAGGGTCTTGTGGGCTCTCGGAACGCCTGTGATCCAGCCCACCAGGAATGTGAAATCGGCTGGAATCTGCTGTTTTTCCTTCTGCTGCAGGGTTGCCTCTTTCAGAAGCTCTGCAACTTTCTAAAAAGACCCCAAAATGTCAACAGATGCAAGGATGTCCCCTACCTCTCAGCCCCCACTTTCCACCTCTCTCTCTCTCTGCTTTCCTCCTCTTCTCACCAGCACATTTGTGACGAAAAAAACTTCACCCCCTAAGGAACTGAATACCTGAGGGGCCGATGACATAGAAGGGGACCCAGGCCATCCCCAGACCTGGGAACTGAGTCCACTGGGTTTAGCAACTTTGTCTTCTACCTACCCTTTGTTTCTGGGTACTTCTAATAGCAGTTTTAAAAAATCAGCTTCAGGAGAGGGAACTGTTGGTTCTAAATTCTATCCTTTCTCCAAAGGTGACCTTGAGACGTACGTATATTTTTTAATCCTCACTTGGGGCTGTATCCACAGGTTCCGAGGATTATGAAGGCATGGTCGAAAACAGGCACTTAGTTTTGTTTTCGTTTTTGTTTTTTGTTTTTTTCAGTTGAAATAAGGCTAGAACATGAGATGTTTCTCTAGCACTAAGACAAGGTTCAGGAAGGGGTGGGCAACATTCATGGCTGGCCCTGCGATGTACTTGTATGTTGCTCATGGACCCTCTGCGGCAGCGGTGGCCCAGAGACCAGGGTCTTGGCTCATAGAATGTAGGGAAAGGGGGCCCTTGGACTTTGGGAATCCAGGTGACATCACCCAGAACCACCCATGTGCCTCCCTGCAGGGCCTCTGGACCATTTCCACCTTGAGTATGTGCATCTATAGGACCCAGCTGTTTAATACTTCAGGCTTTGGAGAAAGTGTCTAAAACCAGATTGTTATCCTGAGGGGGTCAGGACCCAGGACTTACCAAGGGGCCTCAAGGTGCGTTTTAGAAGTAGATAAATTTTGGGCTGCTTCATTCAGGCAGTCATCATCAAACATGATGATCTCACACCCTCATCAGTTAAAAAAAGGCTTGTATGTGTACACTTGATGCGTATTTATTCGTGTGTCAATCAGGCAGGCATATCATTAGTATATAAATAAGTAAACAAGATGGACAAGAGTCACACAGGAAAGGTGTGATCTTTCTCTGCACCCATGATGGAGGGGCGACATGTGAGTAGGTGGCCCTCTGACACCATTGCCCTAAGGCTTCCTTGTGGAGCTTTGAATACTCAGAAAAGGTTATGCATTTCTGTTCATTCGCAAGAGCTCTCATCTTCCCAGACCATGACTTGGTCCCCATTCAACATTGACTCCCTGCCAGTGGGCCTCCCATTCTCCTTTCTGTCCCAGTGGATCAGACAGCTTCATGTAGGTGGAATCTTACAGTATGTGTTCTTTGGTGAGTGACTGATTTCATTTCACTTCATGTTCTCAAGGGTCACTCATGTGTCAGGATCCCGTAACGTGTTGAGGCTGACTTGTGTTCAGGGCCATGAGGCACCTCATTTTGTTTCTCATTCACCTGGTGGTGGATACTTGGCCCAAACCCCGCTTCTGGCTGTTGGGAATGGCAGTGCTGGGACATGGGTGTGCCAGTCTCTGCCTGAGTATCTCATGCTCTCACTCAATGGGGACAGTTTGCCCAGGTTTAATTTGGGTGCCTGCCTTTCCAGGGGCCACATCCAGGGGCACAGTTGGTGGTGTGGTGACCAGGGAAGAATGGATCATGGAGTCTTCTGCCACCTTCAGCCTCAGTGCCCAGGTGCCCTGTCACCCACACGGGAGAAAGGGCCATGCTGGCTTCTTGATTTCAAAGCTGTGACAACTTCATTGTTGCCTTTTGTCAACTATTTCACCTCTGTGTTCCTTTACTGATTCTTAGTCTGTCCTTTGTGAAATGTCACCTGTTAGTGTATCTCTCAGTTCCCAAGAATCACCGGCTGAGGGGGTAGAACCAAGGTCTTACTTGGTGTCACCCAAAAGGTGCCACTTTCTCCCTGCATTTGGGGGTTTCCTGGGTGAGTTCAGCCCTTTGACAGGGCCCTTGTTCAGGACTGTGCAGTGACGGATGAACCTGAAGGACAGGGACATCACTGGAGCAGAGAGGAGTTTGATCTTTTCACCTGGTGCTCAAGTTGTCACTGGCTCCCAGCTCATGTCTCATTTTACAGGTGGGGCTAGGAATGTACCCAGAGGGTGAGTCCTCAGGGACCAAAGCCAGGTCTGCCCACCTACCAGACACCCACAGCCCCATGGGACAGTCAAGGCCTGGACAGGCTCAGAGCCCTCACACCCCTTAGCCATCCAGGGTACATGGGGTGAGGTGCACCTGGTTAGGGGACAGAGGCAGTTTACCTGTCACTCTCACTGTGTGCTTCTAATGGTCCCATTGAAGGAAGCTGGTTTTCACTCTCTAGTCACGAGTGTTTGCTCTCCCTGCATTTTATAAGTGTTCAGGGACACAAATTGTTACCTAATTTTTTGACTGCCTGAGAACTTAAGTTTCTTTAAAAGCAGAACATCCTAAAAGTGAGTATGATAGGAACATGGGGACACATAGAGAAATAGCTCTTTGAACTTCATAACCCTGGAGTGATCCTTGGCTTTGAAGGCTTTTGAAGGTTCCTTTTGTTCATGTCGTGTGTGAACTTGAGGTTGCTGTTTATGAATCCACGCTTTTGTAGAGGGTCCAGCTGGCCCAGACATGGGACATGGCAAGAAACCCAGGTCTCCTTATCTGAAGGTCATTTCCACTGAATGGCAGACTCTCATCCCTTTTTTAAATTTACTTTAATTTTTTTAATTATTTATTTTTTTAGGTTTTATGCATTGTTTTTAGAGAGAAGGGCAAGGAGGAAGGAAGGAAGGAAGGAAGGGAGAGAAACATCAGTATATGGTTGCCTTTCACCTGCCTCCAGCCATGGACCTGGCTGGAGACTGGGTGTGCAACCTGGTTATGTGCCCTGAGTGGGAATTGAACCAGTGACCTTTGGGTTCACAGGCTGGTGCCATTCCACTGAGCCACCAGCCAGGGCCCTTTTTTGAAAAACATTCAAATTGCCATGGAATGACATGCAACCAAGTGGGAATAATAAATGTTCTCAAAGCATGCAACAAAGGCATTTCCAAACCTGTGTGCTTGGTGACACAATGCCATTTGTTGCAGATATTTTGGTTCTTCCCTGTCATTGGGTGGGATAGTAAAATTACATGTCAGCTCCACCTGATTTGACTTGAATAGAAGTTGATTGATTGATTGATTGATTGATTGAGAGAAACATCAATTTGTTGTTCCGCTTATTGATGCATTCATTAGCTAATTCTTGCATGTGCCATGACTAGGGATCCAACCTGCAACGTTGGTGTATTGGGATGATGCTCTAACCAACTGAGCTACCCGGCCAGGACAACAGAAGTTCTCAGGGGGTTGGGGCTTTGTCACAGGTTGGAGATGGTGATGTCATTTTAGATGAGTACCTCAGAACTGTCTGGAGACCACAGGAGGAGGAGACAGTGAGCTTCCCAAATAGCTTCTAGGATTCTCGGGCCTGTGGCAATAGCCATAGGCATGGTGTGATTCACCCAGATAGCTCAAATGTTGGGGTTCCACGTTTAGTGGCCACACAGAAGTTCTTATATTGGGAATGAGCTCCCCTTGAATTTCCACAAAGGAACTTTTCTATTCTGCATTCCTGGATAAGCTCTAAAGGGTTAGGGACCCAGAAGTCTAAGGGATGGGGGTTGATTGAAGAAGCATTTATTCAAAGACGTCTAAGAGAGCTGAGTATGTGCGTGAGCACATGGGCTTTTGCACTTAACTTCGTGAATCACTGTCATGAAGGACAAAGGGACACTCTTGCTGTGATTTCAGGACTGGCTGGAAGGAGACTTGGTCCTCTGGATCTAAGGGATATTCCAAACACTTGGGAAGATTAGCTAAGTCAATGTCTGGAAATGCCCCTACTATTTTGTTTTAATGTACTTGTGTCTTTTTCTTTTTTTAATTTTTTAATTTAAAAAATTTTATTGTTGTTGTATTGCATCCATCCCCTTTTTGCTCCCCTCTGTCCCCCTCCCCACCCACCCATTCCCCTCAAAGTCAATCCCACCTGTTGTCCATGTCCATGGTTCCTTTATACTAGGTTTTTGTCTAAGCTGCTCCCCTTCCTTGCCTCTGCCTCCCCCCATCCCCCTTCCCCCTGACCACTGATGGCCTATTCACTGTATTCATATATTTGGTTCTGTTTTGCTTGTTGTTACTTGCGTCTTAAAGAGTAATTTAGATCAAGAGAGTCAAAGTTGGAAGGGAGGCACTAAGCACACGCCCTGGAGCATTCTATTATCTTGGCCTGAATCCTGGGAGTGCCCCAGCCTTTGCCTTTGAAATCAGAATTGTAACTGGAGGCTGTTAAGACAGCCAGGGCCTTCTAGACAGAGTGGAGATTGAGTATAAGCACATTGTTCTATCACAGTTGACACCTACTTAAAGATGCACTTTTAACCACTTACAAGAAATGGACACTGTAGAGAATACTGCACAGTTCCAGAATGTTCCTAAATAGGCAGCTCCGGGTCAGAGATACTCACCCCTGTGAGACAAATCATACAGCACACGGGTAGATGTGTCCCAGCACCAGGGACAGGCGGGACAGTGCTCACTAGGACATGCTTCTCCAAGTGCATTGGCACCTGCCCTGGCCAGGGAATGGATTGTTTGGAACAACGGTGCCCAGCCTTCCAGGCATCAGGGACCGGTGTCATGGAAGACAATTTTTCCGCTGACGGAGGTGCGGGCTGGGTGGGCGGGGGAGAGAGGAGGCAGGATCAGGAGAAGCTTTACTCACTCACCCACCACCTGCTGTGCAACCCAGTGCCTGGCAGGCCACAAACTAATACCATCCGAGCCGGGGGTTAGAGCATCGGCCCTACACGCCAAGGTTCTGCATTTAGCCCCTGCTCAGGGCGTATACAAGGAGCAGCCAAATGGAGGATTCTCTTTCTCTTTCTCTAAAATCAGTGAATTAATTTTTTTTTGTGAGTACACTGATGGCTAACCCTAAAGAAAGGCTGCTTCTAGAACTGAACTAGCACCTGGGTCATGCCTGCCCTTCCCACCTCGCTCAGGGGAACAGGCTTCCAGGAAATGCCACGTGCAGCATTATTATTAGGAGCCTGAACTCTCAAAGGAACACGCCCCTAAAAAGGCAAAGGATGTGGTCACCATCCTAGGTCACCTCGTTAGGCACATAAGTATCAAATCACCATGTTGCACACCTGAAGCTAGTACCGTATGCCAACTACACATTGATTAAAAACTGATTTTATTAAAAAGCGGCAAGGAGTGTCATTGCAGAGTTTAAGGATGCAGAACATCGGTAATCGATCTGCAGTTCTGATGCCCAGATGTTGGATTGATGAAGTGGGACCTTTGCCAGAAGAAGGTTGAGGGGGGCAGGGCTACGCCCTGATGGCGACCTGGGATGTTGTGCAGTCCTGTCAAAGCTGGGCCCCCTGGCCTTTCATGTGAACAGCGTAGCAATGCTTGGTGTGGCTTGTCACCACTGCCCTGAAGGACATCTG
The DNA here is from genome assembly GCA_004026585.1 of Noctilio leporinus. Classification (NCBI taxonomy): domain Eukaryota; kingdom Metazoa; phylum Chordata; class Mammalia; order Chiroptera; family Noctilionidae; genus Noctilio; species Noctilio leporinus. Next base: position 97,931 of record PVIW01000797.1, read on the forward strand.
GCACATTTGCAACCTGGCTTCTTTGGACCGGACAGACCCACTGACTTCACTCACTCTCTCTCTGGGAGGACGTGCAAGTGTCCCCTGCCTGTGCCCATTGCCTGTGTTATATAGGCAGGTGACCTCCTGAGATAAGAGGATGATCACAGCTAGAGTCCCAGGCCTCTGGGATTCTCATCACTGAGTAATTCGGACTATGCTTTGAGTGTATTGGTTCCATGCTGAAAAATCCAAATATCCCAGTTTCCATGAGGTCTGGATCAGGTCACACGAGTTCCTGCTGAACTTCAAAGAAGCTGTGCCTGGACGGGGTGCACACTTCTGGAAGGTGCCATGTGATGGGCATTCTGGTAGACCCAGAGGCAGGGCAGTCGGTCTTCATGCTTCTCCCTGAGTGCCGGTCCAGGATGACCTCTTCTTTTTTTTTAAAAAAAGATTTTATTCATCATTTCCAGAGGGAGAGGAAGGGAGAAAGGGAGAGAAGCAGAGAGGGAGAGAAACATCAATGTATGGTTGCATTTCACCTGCCTCCAGCTGGGGACCTGGCTGGAGACCTGGCTTGCAACCTGGTTATGTGCCATGGCTGGGAATCAAACCAGTGACCTTTCGGTTCGCAGGCTGGCACCTTATCCACTGTGCTACCAGCCAGGGCTCCCTCTTCTTAACACATTGTTGACCAGTCATGAAAAACCTCGTGTTTTCCAGCCCAAAAGGTTGTTGACCGATAATGAGTTAACATGTGCTCACACCTGCATTAGCTTTTGCTATAAAATAGTTGGTCAACAATATGGTAACTTGATTAACAGTATCTGCAAAGACTTATTTCCAAATCAGGTCATGGGCCGAGGCTCCAGGTGGGTGTGAGTTTTTGTGGAACACTGTTCAATGCCGTGTCACTGCTGTAGTCACCTGGGGATAGTTTGCATGTGTCGGTAGGGAGATTTTCGTTCTTTTTCTATAAAGGATTCCACTTTGGTGCTGAATAATGAGTTATTAGTGGCAGAAGGTTATGTGGCTCTTAGGAAACCCATGGCAGTGTTATGTTTTCTAGATGTTTCCACCTGGATCAGGCAGTGAGGTGGTGGACACGGAGCCTCTGTGAGTGCAGGGACACTGTCCTGTTCTTTGGTAACATCTCCTGTGCTTGTCACCATGCCGGGCACACTACAGCGACTCAGTTAGAGTTCGAGAATAAACAGAGACTCAGAAAACATGGTACCTTAATCCATATGGAATTTGTGGGGACAGTATAGTTGAAGACACTTGATTGCCAAGTCTTTTGAGGCTATTGTTAGATCAACGATGATCATTGAAACTGAGCCCCAGCCGGTGCAGTTTGGTCGGGCGTCATCCCACCAGCCTAGAAATCACCAGTTCGATTCCCTGTCACAGCACATGGTCTGGTCCCCAGGCAGCGTTGCGTATAGAAGTACGGAAGACAATTGGCAAAGATTTCTCTCTCATCAGTCTTTCTCTCTCTTTCTCTCCCTTTCCCTCTCCCTGAATTCAGAAATTAACAATAACATTTTTGAAATTAAAAAAAAATAATAAACCCTAGGAAAGCGTGACTTACTCATCGCTGCACATTGAACGTGTACTTTTGGAGAATTACCAGATGTGGGGCTGTCCCCCTCTTAGGAACTGGCCGCCCACCGCATTTCCTGGAAAATGCTGTCAAGGAGATTAGCTGTGTCTGTGAATAAATCCAGCATTTCTCCGAGGCACCATCAACAGGCAGAACTCTTCGCAGTTCTAGTCACAGGCCAGCAGTGTGTCGAGTGCCTTGTCCCAGCCACACGCACCATTGCGATGACTGGGCTCCTGAGAAGGGACAGGGTGTGCACAGAGATTCCAGACGGAGTTGGGGTGGGGTGGCTGGGGCCCAGCCTGTCTGCGGAGGTTGGGGCTGGGTGGGGCAGGGGATCTGGGTGGGTGGCTGGGAGTTCTGTTTGCATTTCATGGTGGATTCGTCACTCACCCAAATATAATTTTGGCTTTGACTAACGTGGATGAGCAAAAGTCTGCCCAGCCCCAGGCTCTGAGACCAGAGCCATGTTGCCGTGTCCCTGAGAGCCCTGTTACCCTTGGTTCCTTTATGACTGAGGACCTGGACCGGTTCTTTCTGTTTGAAAGATGAGTGGCCATAGGCTGCTTGATATTGAAAGGGACACATTCCTAAAGACTTTTTTTTTAAGGGTCTAACTGCTAAAGTGAAGAGAGAATCTTGAAGTGTGAGGCCTTCATAGGACAGCTCAGGCATGGGAAAATCAGTTACCACAAAGGAAATAATAAGGTTGCTACCTCTTGTGCCACTCAGAGATACCGTTGCCATGGTGTGTCTAGAGTTTTGTATTGTGTTTGTGGCTTTGATATTGTTTTCTATGTCAAGAAATATTTTGCAAAACTACGATTATTAAAGAGAGTCCAAAGTTTCTACTTGGTGTCTCCTATAAAGAGCAAATATTGTATTTTATTTTTATTCGTGGTTTGCATACAAATACAGCTAAATTGGCAATTTACAGTATCCCCGGGGATCATTTTAATGGAGTTCAAGACCCAGTAAATAATGACCTGAGTTAATTATATTTTTCTAGGTAGCTTTTTTATATTTGTGAATTTATCTCCCAGTCGTTTCAAACAAATTCTGTGAAGACGCCATTTACTAGGCTTTTAAAACTAATTGCTAGTGCAAAACAAAAATGAGTACAACCTACCCTGGCTGGGTGGTTCAATTGGTTGGACCATCATCCTGCGCACCAAAAGGTTGTGGGTTCGATTCCCAGTCAGGGGACGTAGATATTGTTGCAGAAGCGCCTGGGGAACCTTGAGAGAACCGTGGAACTTGAAGAGCTACAGCCTCTCCTTTATGCAATGGAGAAACCTGGGTGCTCATACAACAAGCCAACAGGCCTGTCTGTGCCACAGCACAGCAGTCTGGCTGTCCTGTGTCCCCTCCCTAGAATGCCACACAGATTCCTCCTGCTGGGGGACTTGGGATCATGGCCATAGTTTTGAACTTGATACTCAACTCACGGGAGTGGTTGAGTGAGTAGGCATCTATTTTGATTTTGGAGTTTGATTTGACGGAGCCTAGGTATGGGGGTTTCATGAGATTTGACCTCTGAGCATCCAATGGTTTGACGTCAACTTGGTAGAGAGAGGAGGGGGTGGAGGGGGTTCAGTTGGAGTTGAATTGATTTTAAATTATCAACAGGAAATTCCCTTTTAATACTTTTTTCCTTAAAAGGACATGCAGGGATCTTGAGAGAACCTTCTTCCATACGTATTCTTCACAAGCCACCTGGGCATTTTGTGTTGAGAAGGTACTGTACACGCCATACACAGAGACTGCAGATACAGGTGGGGCAAAACAGTAGGATTACAGTTGTTTGTATGGAAAATAATACAATAATTCATTAAAAATAATACAAGAATAAGCTCTGCCCCTTGCTGGCGCGGCTCAGTGGGTTGGAGTATTGTCCCATATACACTGAAAGTTCTGATTCCCAGTCAGGGCACGTACCTAGGTTGCTGGTTCGATCCCTGGTAGGAGGCAACAGATGGGTGTTTCTCGCATTGATGTTTGGGTGCCACAGAATCTTAGGTATGACCTTTGGGAGTCAGGAGGAGAGCAGCGTTCAGTCTGCAGCTCCCTCTGTCACTATTGCTGAGCTCACCCTGTCAGGTTGCTCTACCTGGGGCTCCTTGAGGCAAGAGATTTCCTGCCCAGGATGGTGAGTATGCTGCTGTTTGTGCACCACTGTGGGCTCCAGAGCTCTTTGCTCTGTTTTTTCTTCAGGTGGCTGTCGGGGTCCCCTCAGTGACCTCCAGTGCTTGCTCGCTTGCTCTTCTTGGGCCTCCCCTGCTTAGGATGCTGTCCTGGAAGCTGTGGCTGCCTTGTCTCCCTGGACACTCAGCTGTCACCGGCACTGGGGCTCTGCCGGTTTCCTTGTCCTTCCTGTCTGCAGCTCAGTGACCTTCAGACAAGTGTAGGGCTCCCTTTCCTTGTTCCCCTTGGCTTCTAGCTGCCCCGTATCTGAAAACCATTTTTGAAAAAGATTTTTTAAATTTATTATTTTCAGAGAGAAGAACAGAGAAGGAGGAAGAAAGGGAGAGAAACATCAATGTATGGTTGCCTTTCACCTGCCTCCAGCTGCGGACCTGGCTGGAGACCTGGCTTGCAACCTGGTTATGTGCCCTGGCTGGAGAATCGAACCAGCAACCCTTGGGTCCTCAGGCCAGGACCAGTCCACTGAGCCACACCAGCCAGGGCCTGAAAGCCATTTTGAAAAATGTATTTTGGCCCTGGCCAAGTGGCTCAGTTAGTTGGAGCATTGTCCCAGACACCAAAAGGTTGTAGGTTCGATCCCTGGTCAGAGCATATTAGCTGGACTGTGGATTTGATACCCGTTGGGGCATGTATGGGACACTGATTGATGTTTCTCTCACATCAATGTTTCTCTCCCTTCCTGCCTCCCTTTCTTCCTTTCTCTCTAAAAATCAATCAATGCACATTCAGGTGAGGATTTTTAAGAAGTGTGTTGTGCTCCTTTTCGAAAATGGAATTATACCGTGTCTTTTCTAAAAGTCCAGCTCTGGGATGAATAGTGTGTTGCAGCCCTTCTGCAGCCAAGAGAGGATCCTTGTGCAAGGTTTCAGGACCCAGTGTTCCAAGAAAAATAAAGACAAGCCCAGGAACCAAAAAATAGCTTGTTTGAATTTCAAGTGGAACAAAATGAGTATTTTTTCCTCTGTGTTCAAGTCAGGTTGATGACAGATAAGTGGAAGGGCTTTGATACCATCAGCCAAGCATCCTGCCAGCCCAAGGCCAAATGAAAATGTTCTTGGAAAAGGTTTTCATTTTTTTGGGTGTGCTGAGGGTGTCCTTGTTATGTTCCCGGCCTTTGAATGAAAAAAGAAACTTATTTATTTGTGTAGGAAGGTTTCCTCACAGGGATTGTGCAGCCGTTGTAGGCCCTAACACTCGGGGCTCCGTGTCACAAAGCAGAAAGAAATGAAGCTTTTGTCACCTGCCAGGGACGCACAACAAAAGGGTTCTGGGACCTGGGAAGAATCAGAGCAAGGTTCCTATTTCCTGACCTGTTATTTTTAAGTGTGGCTGATACCACACTCCTCACTGGACACCGATCTAATAGATACCATGGAAACTGTTACCAAAAAAGTAAAAAACCCTAAAACTCGGAGTCTCCTTGGTTTTCACTCCTAGGCTTCTGTGTGTCCGATGCCACGCAGGGCCCCAGCTGTCATTTCTGTGTGTCGTTGCTGGTGCATTTCAGGGGCGCTCATGGGCAGGAGTCTAGAACTCGAACTCCTGGGGCCTGGGGGTGCTGAGTGCCGCCCAGGGATGTGGCACTCCACCTGCGGCCAGCCTCCAGATGTGTGCCTCTGTTTCCCTGGCCTCCAGGTGGGTCTTGTGGAGCAGAGAGAAGTTAGTGCAGCAGGCAGGACAGACACAGAGACAGGGGCAATGGACCAGCCACAGTCGAGCTGGGCTGGATCTGAGCAGGTCCCCCCAAGTGTCTGGGAGCTGGTGGTCACTGTTTCTCTCCTCCCCATAGTGTCAGAAGGGGCTTTTCATTTCCTCTCTAGTCAGTGTCTATGTCCCTTTTTAATGTAGGACCATTCTTGCCACAGACACTTGAAGTGTGACCCAGTGTCTCTGGTAGGTTGGGTGACCAGTCTGGGTCAAGTGTGAGGAGACAGTCTGGGGACAGTGGTCATGTGAGGCAGAATGGAGGGCTTCTGGTGTGCCCCACTTGTTACTTTTTCTGTCTCCTCGGTCTTCCCTCTTTGTCATCATCTCCTGTTACTTGGCTTCTTCCCCTCTCAGCTCCACCTTATCTTCTGTGTTCCGGTGGCCAACAACTGGCCATCAGCAAAGTCTGCCTTGATCTTCTTCTTCCTCTTAGTCACCCAACGCTGGCATTTATGTGAGCCTGCAGGCGCCCTGGACTGTCGGCATCTGTGGGAGGCATCCCCACACCTGCCTTCTGGCTCCTGCCATGTCCCCTGATGCTGACAAGTAGCCCACCCATACTGACCCATCGAGGAAATGTTTTCTCTTGACCCCATTTTCTGGTGGCTTTAGGATGTTCATGGATTGTAACCAATCTAGCAAAGCGATGTATGCTAAGGCCCTGGCCAGGTAGATCAGTTGATTGGAGCATCATCCTGTGCACCAAAGATTGCAGGTTTGATCCCTGCCCAGGGCACGTACAGGAGGCAACTGATCCGTGTTTCTCACATCAGCGTTTTTTCTCTCTCTCAAATCAATAAATACATCCTTAGGTGAGGATTTAAAAACTGTCCACTAAGGTGCTGTCCAAGTTGCCCATCACCCTTGCTGGCTAATAGGATCGCCGGACATCACTGAGCCACAAATGCAGTCATGTGGCTTTGGGATCTCAGGTCCAGGCATTATTCTCTCTGCTCTGCATTTGTAAAGTCTGTGATCAGAGGGAGCCCTCACTTGGCTTCCAGACCTAGGTTACTGGTCTCTGCAGCTGCTCACCATCCCAGCTCCAACAACGCATTGCTGACTGCCCGGTGGCCGCCCATGCCCTCCTGGGTCTGGTACTTCCTGCAGGAGACTTGGCCTCAGACCCCCGCCTCCCTGGTGTTGTAACTGCTGCCTAAGACCATCCGCTCAGTTTCCATCCTGGTGCAAACGTGCCTGTGGAGTTTGTGCCTGTTGCAGGCTGGTGGAAGGCAAGGCCCTGCTGGGCATGTGATCTGAGTTTCCTTTGGCTCCTAGTATCTCTGGCCATCTTTCACTGTGTATTTTTAACTTTAGCAAACCGGTCTGTGTGCCCAGAGCCCTTTGGCACCGCTAGACTTTGCAAACAAATAATCAGATACAGCAGTGTCCAGTCCCCGGAATGCCTCCAAGTTTAAAGGAGCCATGAAATAAGCGGGTGAGGGGGTGGGTCTGCGGCACTTAAACTGCCTGTGAGGAGCTGCAGGTGCTGAGTAATGGGGCCACGTCAGACCCTCATGGTCAGGCTGACAAGTTGACAGCTCACTCACCTGAGCCTGCCTTCCAGGCTCATCACCTGGCAGTTGCCTGGTGTGGGTAGCAGCTACCTTGTGGGTGACCAGGGACCAGGATGGTAAGGACTCTTGGCTTTCATCTCATCCCCTTTGCTCTTGGTCACCTAACAAGCTGCTCTCTCCGTTGTAGGCACAGCTCAGCCAGAAACATGCGTGTTGAGGTGAAAGTCATGGTCACAGCCAATGTCCCTGTCCTTCTGCTGTTTCTGGAGAAAGAAGGGCGCATGGTTAGAATAAGGGCACAGGTATGGGGAGAGGACCCAAAGGTCTCTGGGCAGCTGGTCCTTGGGGAACGTGGAATGAATGAGAAATCCCTGGTGTGCCGGGAGGATGGTGGGTGTTCTGAGTTCCAGAATCACCCTGTAGCAGATTCCACTTGCTGCTGCTTCGGGCAGGAGGGCCCCTGGGGATCATGAAGGCCAACGTCTTGGGGGAACCCTCTTTGAAATAAGTAACACGTGCGCCTCCCAGCTTTGATTCTAAAATACCTTTTTCCATAGTTCTCGGTGTAGCAATGAATGGGCTTTCTTTTCTTTTCTTTCTTTCTTTCTTTTTTTAAATTTGAGGTAAAGGTAGAAACTGGTTCGTATGAAGCAATTTGTGAAGCGTTTGGCAGAGAAAGGCGACCTCAGGGAAGGAAAGTAGCCCAGCCTTTATTGAAAAAAAAAAAAAAAAAAAAGGTTTTTTTAGAGAGAAAGGGAAAGGGAGGAAGAGAAACATCAATGTGAGAGAGAAGCATTGATTGGTTGCCTCCCATACACACCCCAACTAGAGAACTAACCTGCACCCCAGGTATGTGCCCTGACCGGGGATCAAAGCCACAACCTTTTGGTTTACGGAATGATGCTTCAGCCAACTGAGCCACACTAGTCAGAGCTCAGCCTTCATTTTTCACATGTGAAGTTAGGATTTTCTGTGTTCTGCCCCTAGAACAGAAGCATGACCTCCAATCTGTGGCCCAAGAAGGAGCTAGAAAGGACTACAACCCACGTTTGTTGGATTTTCATCTGAGGCGAACTTGTGGTTAATGCCTCATCTTCTGCACTAAAATCTAAATCTATAAACTGCCCACTCATTCATATTCTGACTTGGAAAGAGTACAAAAGGGAATGCAAAGGGTGGGTACTTCTCCCCCTGACCCCAAATGCTATCATTGAATTGATTATGAGGAAGGACTTTGTCTTTTTTTGTTTTGTTTTTAAGTACTTAAACTTTTTTTTTTTAATTTATTATTTGCAGTGAGAAGGGAAGGGAGAGAGGCAGAGAGGGAGAGAGGCATCAATGTATGGTTGCCTTTCACCTGCCTCCAGCCACAGACCTGGCTGGAGACCTGGCTTGCAACCTGGTTATGTACCCCGGCTGGGAATCGAACCAGTGACCTTTGGGTTTGCAGGCTGGCACCTATCCACTGGGCCACCAGTCAGGGCAGGACTTTGTCTTTTTAACGAAAGCAATGTCTCTTCTCCTGGATCCCAACTGTTTGGCTCCCAGAATGAACTAGAAGCCATGTAGTGTGTGGCCGGGGAGACTGAGGTCCCTGCGCAGTCGCTTGGTCATTCAAAAGCAAGCTTGAAAGTATCATTGAGTCTCCAGCAGGCAGGCACACAGTGTGGACTTGCAAGCTGGTTTCTCTCGGTCACCCTAGGGTCACTGTCCACTCAGCACTCTCTGCATGTCCTGCTTGGCATGTGCTCCTTAAGTTTTGCTAGGTCTTGGTCCTGATCAACCCATCCCAAGGTAAAGATATTGTGAGTCAAACATGCATTGATACACCCAGCCTAGTGAAGATCACAGCTCTGCCCAGCCCACCTGAAACGTGCCCACCAATGGGGCAGAAATGTCTGCCACAAGGAACACATTGTAGGGGTTGGGTGTGGACCCCTGTGACCTCAAGTCTGGTGGGAGCTGCACAAGCTGCCACCGGCCAGCCTCTGAGCAGCATGTGTGCCATGCAGCACCAGCCCGGGAGCAGGCCAGCATTCCAGATTACGAGTATACCGTTTGCTAAGTGCATGTCGCTTTGTGCCATCATGAAACTAGAAAATCATATGTTGAGCTAGAGTGAGTTGAGGACCATCAGTATTTGAAAGGGAGGTTTTTCTTTTCCCCATTCCTGCCTTGCTCTTGTCCAGACCAAGAGCATCTACCTTCCTAGGGTTCCTTGCAATTGAAGCTGATGCTTACTGTTTCTAATATTTTTATAATCTTTGGTTTTATGCTTCTGAAAGAAATCTGACAGATGTTATCCATTCAACTCTTCAACAACACTTATTGGAATACATGTATTACCTAGTCAACAAATGCTGCTGTGGCAGGGACTGTTCTGAGAGGCGGACTTGCCTTGTGTCCTTGGCCACATTTTGCAGATAAGAAAGGTGACCCACGCTCGTGTCCACAGATGTTAGATGACGAGCCGGACACGAGAGTGATGGCCGAGATGGACTGGAACCCTCGCTGTACGTTTTAGCCTCATGCTCTTTCCACTCCACTTTGATGCCTCCCTGCCAGCTGTCCTTGATGTCTGTACACCACCGCTGGCTGTGACGGTGGAAGGAGAAGCCATGAGCCAAGGGATGAGTTCTGCCCGAGACCCTCCAGGAAGGGCTGCACCAATACCTTGTTTTCAGTTGGGCGAGACCCCGCTGGGCGTGCTGACCTCCCAAACAAAAGCATACTAAATCTGTGGGGTGGCGAGCCTCTGAATTTAGGGTGCTCTGTTGCAGCTGCCATAGGAAAAGCCTGCATCGCTCTTGGGCCTGAGGGAATCTGCCGGACCCTTGTCAGCACAGTCTCAGTTTCAGAGAGGACAGCCCAGCCCTCTGCCCACAATGCTGACAACACAGTGGGGACTGTGGGGACAGACACACGTCGGTGTTTCCACGGCGCCCTTTGCCCAGTTTCTGCTCTAAGAAGGAAAGCATTCAGACGAAGCATTCCCAAGTAAGGCCTGGGTCCAAAAGCAACATTTTCCTGACTTAAAACAGGAAAATAATCGAGTCTCTCTGGTGAACAAAGATGACTTTGTGCGTGGTACTGAGCACACGTAGACCACATGCCTGAGTCACGGGGGGTGTGTTCCCCACGCTGGGGAACCCCTCCCTTTGGATTTGGGTTGGTTTTCAGCCGCTGGCCCCAGGGCACATGGCCAGCTGTTCATCAGTGGGGATCAGGCAGTTATCAGGGTGACGAATTAATAATGATGGGGAGATACCGCAACATGGCTGTGTGCTCTGCCAGGCACACCAAGGTTCACAGGTCAGCATGGGGGGATCCCCAGCGGGACTGTGGTGCCTTTCTGCCTGGTGAGCCTCAGGGGGCAGCAGTGTCAGAAATAGGAGGCTTCATGGCCCTGGAACATGCGTGTACCTTAAAAGCAAGCTGTTCTACATTAGAGTACAAACTTGTACAGAAATGAGCACATCGAGGCTGGGAGAATGGAGAGTTAAGGGTGATGGGAGTCACTTGTTTCTTCCAAGTACCTGAGACATGTTCACAGCGGTGCTGAGTGTGTCAGCAATTTAGCGCTGTACCCATGTTGCAGATAGGAATGCTGAGGCTCAAGAGTCATGACTGGCTGCAGAGCTGGTCTGTGCCAACCTGGGTTTTTAGCCTGAGGGTCCATTGCCTTCCCAGGCTCCTTTATTCAGCTTACCTATCTCATGCTGTGTACCCAGTTGCCCCTGAGTGACACCCAGATTGCCCTCCTAGCTGTGCATGGACTCCTTCTTCAGGGGTGTAGGCTCAGTGGTCCCCTCAAATCCCAATGCACACGTAACCACTGTGGGTTGGACACACGGGCTGGGTCTCCAAATGCGTCCGCCCCTTGGGGACATGTTGTGTGGACTGTCCTCCACTGATGGGGGTGTTCACCTCATCGGGCTTTCTTCCTCGCATGTTAGTTCTTACCCAGAAGGAAACATATTTTCCTTGACCCAGAGTGACTCACCCTGCTCCTTACGGCTGAAACTCCACATGGGCAGCGTTGGGACGGTGCCATTGCCCCACACCGTCGGGCCCCAGAGCACATCCGAGGCACACGTGTCTCTGCTGTGCAAACAGCCTCCCATGTGGTTGCCGTGCTGGTAATGAAATAAAGTGGAAGAAAATTCTGTGGGATAAGCAGTAGTGGGTTAAAGTGGTTCTCGCGAGGACTGGTTTTGGAAGTCAAGCGGTTGTGCCAGCCTTTCCACGCAGAGCTGAACTGGGCTCAGTTGGCAGCATGGAGTCATCTGTCAGGCTGCTCCCGTTGAGGGAACTGTGGCTCTGAGGAGGGGAGGGGCCTGTGGTCAGAGTGTCAGGAAGCGGCCGCAGGACCCAGTTGTGACCCCATGGCTTGGATAGTGTGTGTTTTTGTTCTGCCTTTGATTGTCACCTGTGGCCAGAGACTGGAGGCTGCCCCAGCTGATAGCCACTTGACACTTTGCAGGAAGCAAAGAAACCCTTTTCTTCATCTCATTGTTCCATGTTTCCTTCCCATGCGACCTCAGTCTTTCCTAGGACAGACGGCCCCCGGTTGGAAATCTGGCCCCCAGCATGTTCTGAGGGTCCCTGTGACTCCAGGTGTCCACCCTGCCACCCACATGGGTAGGTCGGCCCCTTTGTCTGTGATATAGGAAGTGGTATCAGGGGCCTTGAGGGAGCCCATCCCATGGTGGCCGAGGGACAGTGCCAGGCAGGCGCCTGTGCCCCTTCCCCAAGCTCACCGTTCCCCCAGCTGATCCAGGTCCGTGAAGCGCAAAGATCCCATGGCTGTTCTAGCATGTAAATGCTTCCAGGATGCTCTGATTATTTGGCTTTGGGGTCCGGTTCTCCCTCCCAGGACAGGGCTGTCACCAGCAGGAGAGGGTCCGATGTCAGAGAGTAGAGGAGCCTGTTAGCAAGTGATTCTGTGCAGACAAGGGAGGGGCAGCTGGGGGCCTCTGCCCGTTAACTGAGCCCCATCCAGACTGTCACCCTGACATACTTACGCTTCGCTAGGGTTCTGTCTTTTATATTTTTTTACTTTATCGATTTTAGAGAGAGGGAGGGATGGAGAGGGAAAGAGAAGTATTGATCTGTTGTTCCACTCATGTAGGCATTCATTGGTTGATTCTTGTACATGCTTCGAGTGGGGATCAAACCTACAGCCTTGGTATAATGGGACAGTGCTCTGACCACTGAGTGGCCTGGCCAGGGTGCCAGGGTTCTGTGTTGAAGAAGCCGCAGAAGCCATATTTAACGCTGTTGTCACAAATCTTGCTGTGCTGACCATGACTTCTGTCAGTGACTCATGTGCAACCTAGTCCTGTGCACATCACTAGAGGACATGACCTAGCGTGGATCCCAGCCATCTGGCCCACGGGGAGGTCAGGGCAGTATGTGTGGTCTGTGTCACCACCTCTGTCCCCTGCCCCCATCTCTGTCCCCTGCTCCATGGATAGTGTCTCTTATTAGGGTATTTCTGCCCCAGAAGGGCACAGAGGCCAGCCCTGGAGCCAGGATGGAAACTGGCAGCTCCTGAGCTGGCCGTGCTATGTGGCTGTCCCCACTTGAGGGGCCCAGGGACCTGATCTCCCTTCCGAGGGCATCCTGTGCTCAGGACAGAGTCTATGATGTAAATGACAAGCTCCAGCACAAAGTAATGGAGACATCAGAGGGAGACTTGCATTCTAAGGAGCACAGGGCCATGGACGGTGGCTGGCAGGGCCGGGGGCGGGGGACAGTCACCTGAGCTCTGGCTACCTGCTCAGGAGGAGCCTCTCCTTGCTCCCCTGATGAGGCCTCATTTAGGCTCCTGGTTCATGAATCTTCTGTCCTGAAAATGTTCCATTTCCAACTTCTAACGTTTCCACAGCTGCCGAAGGAGTCAAAGGCCTCTCCAGGGTGAGTTCAAATGATGGCTGCTGCTGCCTTCTGCCCAGGGACACATGTCCTGTGGACCCCCTGGCCCATCCCCATGGACACCAGGCAGGTTCTAGGTCAAGGACACCTGTCCAGGCCATGGGGGTCTCTGGCCAGACGCAGGATGTCTGCCTGTGTGTGGATCCATTATTTTTTTTGGGGGGGGGGTATGTTCCCTGCAGGGAAGATGCACCGTATAAAGAGGGGTCACCCAAGGATATATTTATTGATTTTAGAGAGACAGGAAGAGGGAGGGAGGGAGGAAGGGGGAGAGAGAGAAAACAGAGATCGGTTGCCTCCTATACATGCCCTGACCTGGGATTGAACCCACAACCTAGGTATGCGCCCTGACCAGGAATCGAACCCATGACCTTTTGGTGTATGAGATGACACTTCAAGCAACTGAGCCACTCGGCCGGGGTGAACAATGGCATCTTTTAAACTCTCTGGTGGCCCACAGGATCCTGAGAGACCCATGGCAGACTGACCCTCAGCTCCATTCATGAGCTCAGAAACCTACTATTTGCATAGCTCAATTTTTTTTTCAGTGGATTTCCCAACACCCTGCTCCAGAGTTAAGCCATAAAATGTCTAAAGAAATGCTTCTTCGCAGTCAGTTCAGTGCTACTACTTGTCTGGCACATTTGAAGAAAATAAATGCTATGTCTACGAATCACACAGCGCTTAATCCAGAGTCAGAACTTGGCATCAGTGGCATTTAGATAATTAGAAATGGAATCAGAAACCCCAACACATTAAATTGGTTTTGGGGTTTTTTGTTTTTTTGTTTTTGTACTTTATATCTGAAACGAATAGAGGAGTTATGGGAGGGACCTGTCAGTCATCTCGAGGGGCTACAGGGAAGGCCCAGCATTGTCACAATTTTGTGTGGAAGATTGGACCAGAGGTTACAGGTCCATGCCATGGGGCCCTGTGTGACAGTCCCCTGTGGCCTCCAGGCCTCATGGTGGGGCTCAGCGGAACACCCGGCTGGTTCAGTTCACCCAAAGGGGTTCACTTTCTATCTATATATATTTGTGCAACAACAGGGACATGCCACTTGCTCAATTTCCCAAAAAGGAAAAATGTTTTTGTTTCCCTCGATTATTACAGGCAAGAACATCTATGATTTGGCAATTCCCATGTCTCAGCATTTTTTTCCTGAGTCATTTAAAACTGGGGCCTTCCTCTGATGCCTATTCTCAGAGCAGCCTGGGAGAATGTGGGCCTCATAGGATCCACTCTGACCCTCAGGATCTTCATCCTTAAAATAGGAATGGCACCACCTCCGGGGATCACTGCACAGATGGGACAGAGACATCGACCGTGGTGGCTATTGTGGGGTGATGGTCAGCAGGACTGGCCTTACCGTGTAAGCGAAGAGTTGATTGTTTATTCTGAGTTCCAGGCTTGCGAATCCTTCTCAGAAAACTAGCAGGTGAAGCCAGTCCCCCGAGGTTACTGCTGCTTCCCGGCAGAAAGGTGGGATTTGACTTCCTCGTTGGGAGCACCCAGGCTGTCTTTTATCACCAGAGAAGCTGTAGCAAAAGAAGTCACCACCACTTCATTCGATCCAGATGTTAGCGTCCCTCCTATTCCCAGGGCTCCAACTATGTGAGGCCCCAGTGGACTTCCCAGTTGAGCTGCAGGCTGTGCGGGTGTGCGGGTCTGCCTCCCCCAGGGAGGGAGAAGACTCTTGCTTTTCTGGCGCCTTGTCCTCCCAAGATATAAAACAAAGGGGAGGGGCCTTGCTGGTGGTGAAGGCTTCACCTTCCCAGTTCTGAATCCAAGGAGGCAGCAGGCCTGGAAGAATGGGGATCTGAACACAAGCCCTTCCTTGCTCAGGCCCCACACGCCTAAGTGAGAGGCTGCCGCTGGGTTCTTTGGGCATCTGGAGAAAGCCTTGAATTTCATCGGGGTCCTGCAGGGGCCATAGGCACTTGGAGAACAGCATCAGAAAGCCATGTGGGAGACAGGTGAGATGCCCCACAAAGCAGAATACCTGGGAAATTAGCCTGGGCCTGCAGAGGTTCCTGGATCTCATAGGGATGGTGGCCATCAGTGCATGCAAAGGTGACCAGACACTCTGTGCTGGGGTGATTTTTGCCTTCCCCTGACACTGGGAGAGGTCACCAGGGACAGAAGGATGGTCAAGCCTTGTGCTGCCCACTCTTTTTGGGGGGGCAGGGACATTTCACCTTCCACAGAGCAGAGCTCATGCATGCTAACCAAGAATAGTAACCATTTCCTTCCAAGGGCCAGGCCACCAAGGAGAGAATGGTGGTTTGGGCAAAGGGAACTCCCACTCTGAGAAATAGAGCTGCTGTGGAAGACTTGGGACCCCACGGAGGAGAAGTGCTTGCAGCTGTCTGAGGTTCACTGAGCACCCAGAAGAGGAAGCGGGAAAGATCGGTCTCCAAAAATGGGAACAAAAACTGGACAATACCGAGGAATGCATTAAGGAGGGCCCAGAACCTTCATGAAGAAAACGGCCAGTTTGTGGAAATATAAACTGGTGTAGCCGCTATGGGAAACAGTGTGGAGGGTCCTCAAATTAAGAATAGAGCTGATATATGACCCAACAACCCTCTTGTGGGTATCTACCTGAAATTTTTTAAAACACTTACAAAGAAAACATTGATCGGTTGCCTCCTATATATGCCCTGACCTGGGATTGAACCCACAAGCTAGGAATCGAACCCATGACCTTTTGATGTATTAGATGACACTCCCTACGTACACTGCAGCATTATTCACGGTGGCCAAGACATGGCAACCATGCCAGTGTCCTTCGCTACAGGATTGGATGAAGAAGACATGCACATGCAGTGGAATGCCACTCAGTCATAAGAAGAGAGGAAACAGTGTCATCTATGACAACATGGATGCACTTTGAGAGTATGATACTGAACCAGGAATGTCAAATAGAAAAAGTGAAGCACTGTATGATTTCATTCACAGGTGGAATTTAAAACCAAAAGCAGCAAACAAAGCAAAAACTTGAAGATGCAGCCACAGTATGGTGATTACCAAAGGGAAGGGGGCAGAGAATGAAGGGTAAAAGGAGAGTTGACTTTGGGTGGTGGGCACACAGTGTAATATACAGGTGTTATATCATAGGATTGCACTCTTGAAGCCTATACAACCTTCTTAACCAATGGTACCCCAATGCACTTAATAAAACAAACAAACAAAATAAATAAAAACAGCCATATCTTTCGGAAGGATGGAAGCAAGCCCCAGGAGATGAGAACCTTCCCAAGGAAAACACGTGTGTGTGCCGAGCAGTTCTGCTTGGAAAGCACTCTTGGAATTAAACAAAATGGCCTTGAAATTTATAAAGCCCAGATGCAGCCAAGACATTTTTACCAAGAAGGAAAAGAGGAGACTTTTTACACCAGGTCGGGGAACCAAGGATGTACTGAAGGTGTAGGTGATTCCCACGTGCCCCGCAGAGTGGGGCCTTCCCACCCCCGAGAGACACCTGTCAGTGTGTACAAAGGCACCACTTGGCCCCCAGACTCAAACATGCTCTTCTATAAGTTCTGTGGCTTCTCCATGTCCTGCACTGTTCTTAACACCCGCCTATTTGTTTTGTAGCTGCCAATTACATTTCTTAATCCTTGCCCCTTTTGGCTCATGGACATGAACTAAAGGAGGGGATTGCTGGAGGGAATGGGGGTACCGGGCAGAGGGGAGCAAAGGAGGAAAACTTAGGACAACTGTAATAGCATAATCAATAAAATACATTTTAATTTAAAAAATGCTCTGCAATGAAACCAGCAGGGTGATTGCATAGAGATAGTAGATAACCCCTCCCCCCAATAAATGACATTATTAGTGAAATTAAAAAAAATTTTTTTAAAGATTATATTATTTTTAGCAAGATGGGGGGAGAGAGAGGCAGAGAGGAAGAGAGACATCTATGTATGGTTGCTTTTCACCTGCCTCCAGCTACGCACCTGGCTGGAGACCTGGCTCACAACCTAGTTATGTGCACTGGCTGGGAATCGAACCAGTGACCTTTGGGTTTGCAGGCCGGTGCCTTACCCACTGAGCCACACCAGCCAGGGCTATTAGTGAATTTTTTTGTGTGGGTAGTTAAGTTCACCAGGAGAACGATTATTTAATAAATGGTGCTTTATGACAACTGGCAGTTCGAAGGGAAACGTTGGGCCCCTAGATTGTACCATCTAAGTATGAAAACCAGTTGGTTTGAACATTAAAAAAAAATAATAACTTTGCCTTCTGCCCCAACAAGAAAACAAAGAAGCAGCAGGTAAACAGGTACCACCCAAGATCACAGGAAGCGTTCCTCGCCCAGGCCCAAAAGTCAAGACATGCGATCCCCAGTCCGGGCACACACGGGAGGCAACCAATCGCTACATCTTTCTCACATCCATGTTTCTGTCTCTCCAAAAGCAATGAAAAGATATCCCCGGGTGAGGAGTTAAAAAGTCACAGGTTTCTGAGCCGTCTGCCATTGGGTACCATTTCGCTCTTGGAGGCTGGTCATTTACGGGGATGTCTGTTCTGTGAGCATGCAGAGCAGGCTGCAGGGAGTCCCTGTGCGGCCCTAGCAGAAGACTGTGTGGGCCGGGGACCTGGACCACATTCCCCAGGAGCCAGAGGCCCTGTAACCTGCCAGCACCACGAGCAGCCCTGTGGGACTTGCCCTTGGATGAGTCAGTATCTCCACCACCTGCCCCATCCGAGTGGTCAGCTGTGGGCAGACAGACCTTCCGCACACATCAGGCCTTTTCTCATGGGGCAGGGAGATTTTCGGAAACGTTGGGAATAGAGAGTATTTTAGAAAGCACACGTTATGCCTGTGGTTGAAACCACTGCACCTCTGGTACGCGCCACCCCAGAACAATCGCCCCACTATCCTCTCTTGGTGCTTCTGACTTGCCGACTTGGCTTCAGAAGCCTTAGCCTTTGTCAGCAAAGACAGATGTTTCAGTTCAGGGAGAGCGAGAAGACACATTCTGGATGTTGCTCAACCGTTTCTGGGTCAAGTTCATGCTGCAGATGTTGCCATTTCTGATTCAGTGCTGAGGACTCACCCGACATGATTTTTAAAATATGCAGGCCCCATCAACACAGCTTTTAAAAGTCCCATTTCCAAGAATGCTTGTCGTGGGTGCTTTAAACCATCAGTCCCCAAACGTGGGCGGTAGGGTCCCCTACCCGCGGCCCTGGGAGGCACTTGGCAACACTGGGGCTGTGTTTGGCTGTTGGAGCCTGTGGGGAGGGTTAGGCTGCAAGCACCCCCCGTGTGGGCCAGAGCAGGCACCCCCACATGGGCCAGAGATGCTGCTCAGCCTGCTGGAACTCAAAGCAGCCAAGGTTGAGAAATCTGCTTTCAAGCTATCGTCTCTGCGGTTGTGTAATGAGCGTGTTAAATTGGGGGTCACTTTAGAGTGTCAGTGGGTCTTCTTCAAGTGCCAGGGACATTTTCCCTGTCTCTGTCCCGCTCTCTTTCTCTGTTTCTCTCTGCACCCCGCCCCTGCCTTCATTTGTTAATCTGAAAAACAGGCCTTGGCACTAATGATCATTCCACGAGGTTCTTGGCTCTCTTGCTTGAACCTGCCATGGAGGGTTTGCCAAATTGAGTCCTGGTTTCTCGTCAGTTCTGTTTGCTTAGAAAAGTTGCTGTGCACACTCCCTTTTCTGGGCTGAAGGCCTGTTTCAGCCCGCTGGGGCCCATGGTCTTAGTGCACTTGGCCTTCAGGTTTGGGTCTGCGTGGGGCTGGTTACTTCCGAATCTTCTCTTTTCCTTCATTGTGTCCTGTGGATCTTTCTCGATCCTTTACATATGAACCTACCTCGACCTTGAACCATTTGGAGAAGAGCATGCCTTCGGCTGTCTTGTGTATAAGACAGATAGTGTCCAGAGCAGTACTATGTGGGGCTATATTCTGGGGGGTGGATTTTTCAAGAAAGGGCAGGGCAGCTTTGAGCAGAAGTGACCTGCCACCGGCAGCTGCCCTGTTGGAAAAGGGGCCCATTGGTCCTCAGCTTTGCGTCCGGAAGTGTCAGGTATGACCTGCCCGAGCTGAGGGTGCTTCTCAGAGCTACCAGGTCACCCAGGGGCTGTAAGAAGAAACTGCTCTCCTGCCCCAGTGACTGCGAACCAGCTTCCCTCCAACCCCGAGGGAGTCCCCAGGGCCTGAGGTCTGAGGCAGAGGTGTCACTCTGTCGCAGCTCAGAGTCCCCACTGCAGGTGGTGGTGTTGAGCTTACTTCCCAGTTTGTAGCAAAAATCACGACTGGTTGACTCCTGACCTTGGATGTGGCCCCTGCCGTTTGCACATAGGCAGGCATTTTGGCAGTGGGACTGAAATTGGTTGTTCCGTGTCTGTGTCAAACACTGCCTGGGTCCCCACCCTTTCTCTGCTGAGTGCTGTTTCATTTTCAGATCACAGTGGTTGGGGCGGGGCGGGGGTGGGGGGGGGGAATGCATGATTTTAAAGGGGGAAAAAAAGAGAGTTTTGGCCTAGAATTTGCCAAATTGACCTCCTTTAGGCCATTAGGCCACCAGATCAGTTGTATTTTCTAAACTGGCTTCAGGGACCCGAGTCAGACAGATCTGGCCCTTTCTAGGCATGTGGTGGTGTGTGACTTAGGACGAAGAGGGCAGTCTATTGGTTTCCACATCAGCAAGTGGGACTGTGTTGGGGGAGTGTGAGGACCCCCTGGCAAACAGCAGTCACATACTCGGCCCAGGCTGGTCTACCGTGAGCCGCATCCAGGAAGCTTGCATTACGGCGCCATGGCTAAGCGGATAATGTCTCGGTGCCAACAGGGGTGTGGTGGCCAGACCTCCCGCGGTGGCGAACTGTGTGCAGGAGGCCCACTTCTGGAAAACATTCCCATCTTTCAAAGGACTGTGCTGTCACGTGAGCTGGACAGGAAGTGGGCCTGAATGACAGAGGGGGCCCGAGGGGGAGGAAGAAGTACCAGGGGCGTTTGGAAAAATGACCGTTGACCCTAATGGGTGTGCGTTTTCAGGTGTGGGTCGTGGGTCACAGAAAGTCAGTTTCAAAAAAGGAAGTAAAAATACAGTGATGGTGCACACAATCCAGGAATGTTTTCCCAGGTGTGTTCGCTTGGAAACAGAAGGGTGGAGGGAGAGGCTAGTGGCAGGAGGTGCGACACCATGGGGCCCTGGGGATGAAGGCATGTCCCACCCTGTGCCCTACCCATGTGCCCCATGCCCTGCCCTGTCCCACCCCAAGACACCCACCAAGACCCAGCCCCATGCCCCGCCCTGTGTCCAAGCCCACCCTGGACCCTGGCCTGGGCCCCACCCAGGTCCCTGCCTCACGCGCCCCCCACCCCAGTGGGCTCCCCAGCCTTCACCATTTCTCAGTCCATGCTCAGCTGTCACAGCTGCTTCCTGCCAGATGGAAAAATTAACAAACCCTTTCTGAGCAGAAGCCCTTAAACCCTGAATTCCCACGAAGGGCTAAATCAAAGTGACAGTGAATTCTGGGCAAAGCGTGCTTTGCAACAGCTTAGAGTAGTTCCTGTAAATTTCCTAGATCAGCTTCCTCCTCTTACCAAATGATTTGCTTAATACCTTCAAAATGTAGCTAGTACCAATAAATAGTTCAACTCGTCCTAAACAGGTGACCACAAATGATCCATTTAAGGGATGTTAAAATTCCGTTTACTGCTTATCTTTCAGTAAAATTTGTCACCTGTCACCCTGATATTTCCTTTTGCTTGTACCCCTGCACTGTGTTGCTTTTGGGCAAAAAAAAAAAAAAAAAAAGACTCTGATAAGAACTTCAGAGCTTAGCATGACGAGTGATCAAATGTTGTTAACAGATTTTCCCAGCAGAAGAAATTTAATCATAGAAGCTTCACATTGGCCTAAAAAAAGACCTTTGCAATTTTGAGGGGTTCCCCCTCCCCCATGTCAGAAACATCAGACTTTTTCCACCAGTGACCTTTGAACTCTTGCTTGGATCGGTGTTTGGAGCCTAGACCCTTCCATACCCTGAGCAGGTATCATTTTTGTGGAGAAACCTATTTGCAATGTTTGTGACAGTCTGTATTTTCAGAATAAACATTCTCTTCCTCATGTTTCTTTAATGCAGTATTCAGACCCCTCTAATGATCTTCCACTTTATGGGGAGAAAAAAAAAAAACCCACTCTTGTTCTGCGTTCTTTTCTGGTGTCATAGTTTCCCCTACATGTGCATGTTATACACCCAAGAGCCAGTAGACTTTGCTTGCTTCACGCTGTGGAAGACGGAGCTGCCCAAAAGGGAGAGCCATGTAGCTCCCACTTATGTGCAGAAGTTGGAAATGCTGGGTGTTGGTCTCCTATTGCTATGAAATAAATTACTGCGAGCTCAGCAGCTAAAGACAACATGGAGGTAGCCTCTTCTGCTTCCCGGGGGCCAGGAGTCCAGGCACTAGTGGCTGAGTCTGCCCCAGCCCCACCTCCCCAGGCTGCTCTTGAGGTTTGGCCTGGGCTGTGGTCTTGTCTGAGGCTTGGAGTGCCCGCTGCTTTCCTCTGTGACTAAATGGTGACTTAGCTTCTGGAAGCTTTGTACTGTGTTTTTGTGTGTGTGTGTGTGGGAAACCCAACCATTGATCATGATAAGAAAGGCTGTGGAGCCACGTTTTACAATATTATAAAGTCAAGGTCTGACCTTTCAAAAAGGAAGTAGGGATGTGGTTGAGTGTGGTTCCGTTGATGAGAGATCAAGGCTACCTGTCCACTGTGAAGACGTAGGACTGTGCCTTATCTCAGAGCCAGGTGGCCTTGGCTGGAGCCTGGCGGGACCTTGTCACAGCCAGAAAGCATCCTCACAGGATGCCTGGCCTTGAGGGGCATGTTACATTGGCCCAGGAAGAATATTTTTGTGCCCACACTGGGGGCTGGATTCTACAGCTCCCACAGGGTGCTTGCTACCTAGTGATTTGGTCTTGCCCTACACTGATTTTTTTTTTTTAAAGATTTTATTTATTATTTCCAGAGAGAGGGGAAGGTAGAAAGGCATAGAGGGGGAGAGACATCAATGTGTGGTTGCCTTTCATCTGCCTCCAGCTAAGGACCTGGCTGGAGACCTCGCTTGCAACCTGGTTATGTGCCCTGGCTGGGAATCGAACCAGCGACCTTTGGGTTCGCAGGCTGGCACCTTATCCACTGAACCACCAGCCAGGGCGCTACATTGATTTTTGAGGACAGAGTTACATCTAACTTACCTTTGTTGGCCCTAGCAACCAAAACATGCTTTGCACGTAATTGGTAGATCTTCAATTAGGCGACTATAAGAAAATAGAGGCTTAAAATGGAAGGAGATCCTTGTCTCTCAGCATCTGAGGCAGCCGCTGGTTAGAAGCTTCTAGAAATTGGTCATGGGTTTCCTCAAATCCATGATGTGAACTAGACAAATATCTAAAACTCTCAGTGCTTCTTGTCGAAGCTTCAGAGTCAGATGGATGTGGCTAACTTGATCCATGACATCGAAACTCACTACCCGCATTTGGCTCTTTGGGAACTTTGTTTTATGGAGTTGGTACCAGTAAAAAGATGATGGTTAAAGTGAAATGTGTTTCATTGCACTTTTTTCCTCAGCAATATCACCCGGAGAATTTTAAATTTGTATTTATTAACTTTCAGAGAGAGAAAGAGAGTAAAGAAAAATCATCAATGTGTTTGTTATTCCACACATTCAAGCATTCATTGGTTGTTTCTTGTCTGTGCCCTGACTAGGGATCGAACCTGAAACTTCAGCATATCAGGCCAGTGTTCTAACCACCTGAGCTACCTGGCCAGGACTCACCAAAAGGATTTCTTGATGAGGTTTCCTCCTATAGTATACCATATTAAGATAAAGTCACTTTCTTCTACTTATTTATAAAAGTGAACAAAACTCATAAAAATGCCCTTTGTGGGATTCATGAACCTAGATGTACGGAGTAAAAGAATTCCAAAGACAAAATCAAATGTTTTCGTCGAAATATCTGTTGATAGCACTACCAGGGGTCAGAAGCTATTTGTGGGACATGGTTCTGAGTGACCGGCGTATAGCATCTACTTCTTCTTGAGCAGTGTCATGAGGACCCACATGCTATTTCCAGTTTATAGATAAGCACAGTATGACATAGAGAGGTTCTGATTTTGTCTCTAAGACTTTGACTACTTTAGGTACCTCCAGTGAGTGAAATTATACAGTATTTATCCTTTTGTGACTGACTTGTTTCACTTAGCAATATATCTTCAAGGTTTAGCCTTGTAGCATGTGTCAGAAGGCCCTTCCTTTTCCATGGCCACATAATATTCCACTGTATGGGTAGACTACCTTTTGTTCATACAAATGCTATTGTTGATCATTTTGGATTGTTTCTACCTTTTGGCTATTGTAAGTAATACTGCTATAAACATGGATGTACAAGTGTCTACTTTCATTTAGGAGGATATATACTTAGAAGTGGCCATTTTATCCATTCTGAAGTATAGAATTTAGTGGCATTTAATGCCTTCACAATGTTCTGCAACTATTGCTACTACCTAGCTCCAGACATTTTTCTTTTTACCCTTACCCAAGGATATTTTTCATTGCTTTTTAGAGAGAGAGGAAGGGAGAGGGAGAGAGGGAAAGACACACACACACACACACACACACACACACATACACATTGATGTGAGAGAGAAACAATGATTAGTTGCCCTCTAGGATGTAGCCTGACGAGGGACCAGACCCACAACCTGGGTACATGCCCCGACTGGGAATTGAACCTGCAACCTTTCAGTCTATGGGACGATACTCCAACCAACTGAGCCACACTGGCCAGGGCAACTCCCAACATTGTAATCACCCCAAAAGGACACCTGTACCCCATAAACAATTTCTCCTTATTTCCTCTCCCCACCAGCCCCTGGCTACCAATAATCAACCTTACGTCTCCATGGATTTGCCTGTTTTGGGTATTTCATATAAATGGAGTCATACTATATGTGGCCTTTGGGAATGTCCTTTTTAAAACACTTCCTATTCATGGAAATGTTCAACATGCTGGAAAGTAGGCAGAATTGTTAGATGAGCTCCATGTGCCCAGACTTGGCCCCGCCACCTCCAGCCCGTATTATTAATGACAGTCTCTCCCCCAGGGAAGAAAAACAGTATGTGAACCGATTCTGGAAAGACATCCGCGTGGGAGACTTCGTGCGTCTCCGCTGCAATGAGATCATCCCCGCGGACATCCTGCTGCTGTCCTCCAGCGACCCTGATGGGCTGTGCCACATCGAGACTGCCAACCTGGATGGAGAGACCAACCTGAAGCGGCGGCAGGTGGTCCGAGGCTTCTCAGAGCTCGTGAGTGACCCGGGGTCCCCAGGGCATACCAGGCACCAAGGCCACATGCTGGCCCTCAGGGCCTCCGAGCACCTGCATCTGCTCCATCAGGCCAAGCTGCTTCTCCTAGGGTGGGAATGAGGGGGGCCTGAGAGGACCCCTGACCTGCCCAAGGGTCTGCAGCTAAGGGGAACAGGACTCCATTTATTTTTCATCTTTACCTAAGGGTATGTGTTTTTTACATTAATTTTAGAGAGAGAGGAAGGGAAGAGAAAGAAACATCCACGTGAGAGAAAAATATCAATCAGTTGCCTCCTGTACACACCCTGACCGGGGCCCAAACCCCACAACCTAGATATATGCCCTGACCAGGAATCAAACCCTGATCTTTTGGTGTACAGGATGATGTTTTGACCAATTAAGCCACCCGCCCAGGGCAGAACTTGGTTTTATGGTTCTGATTTCCACTGTCCACTTTGGAGTTTCTCAGATGAGTATTTAGGGTCCTGTTCAAGTTACCAGAAACGCTCTGACCAGCTACCCAGCTAACTATTATTTGCAGAACAGCCTGTTCCCAGCACTGGGCCCTCCAGAGGGTGTCTGGGTTCAGTGTCACTGAGTCCTGAGATAGAGAAGTGTCAGCCACAGCTCTGAAGTGCCCACAGAGCATGATTAGGAAGGGAAGTGGGCTCTGAGTACCTGCACTCTCCCACTGCCTGGCAGCCAGAAACTCAAACCTTGTTAGGGTGTCTGACCATCTATCCACACCCGCCCCCCCCCCCCCCCCCCCCCCCCCCCCCGGTCTGTGCAGAATGTAGGGGAGCAAACTCCAGTAGTATAGGCCTTGGGGATCGGGAAGTGTCTGGAAGGGACCAGGGCGGGTCATCAGCTGGTGCTCCCAACACCTGCTCCGTCCTGTGTCCATTGTATATTGCCATCAGCCTTCACTGAAGGGAGCTTCAAGAGAGGCCCAAGGGCCAGGGCGCATTTCTGCATTTCAGGTTCGATCCCTGGTCAGGGCACATACGAGGCAGCTGGACAATGTTGCTCACATCAATGTTTCTCTTTCTGTCTCTCTCTCCCTCTCTCCCTCTCTCTCTCTCGATCTCTTCCCCTTCCTCTTGCTCTAAAATCATTAAAAAAAAAAAAACAAAACCATATCCCTGAGCAAGGATTAAAAGTAGTGCCAAAGGCCACGGGCATTTGTGGTTCAGAAAGGATTCCTCTGGGAAGAGTCTTCCAATGTCACGCACTGTGTGTCAACCAGTGCCACCCGTGTGGGTGTCCTCCTCTGCCATTGAACCTCTCCCACAGGGGCTCCCACAGGGGAGCCAGGCCTTGGAGTCAGGACCAGTGGCATCTCTGCAGCAGTGGCTTGTTTGGCCCTTGGGGATGTCACCGGGGCACTGCTGGCATTTGGGACAGGTGTTCATGAAGCAGGAGTGTTTGGAGGTTAGCACCCCTGCCTCCTGATCATGAGTGTCCATTCAACTTACCCTTGGTCTCTGTGATGGCCAGCCTGCCCTGCCCGTAGGACGCCTCCCTCGCCTGGCCCATGGGAATTCATAAGCTGTCACTCATCTGCTTCCCGCCATGTGCTCGGACTCGCTGCCAGCACCTGGCTGTCTCTGCCCCGGCTCTCTTCCACCACAAATTCCTCATTTTAATCTTTTTTCTTTTGTGCTAAATATGTGCTCACAAACTTCCTCACATCTTTCTTAGAATGAGGCAAATCGTACAAAAAGTTTTAAAAAAGTATGGTTTTTTCAACTGAGACATTCTAATCCCACATTAGGGGGGTTGGTGAAAATGTTGGTCAGGGACACTCACACCCATTGGCAGGTGGTTTCCAGCTTCCACGCTGATGGGGCTCGAGGGTCTTGTGTTGAACGTGGGCCTGCTGTTCGCTGCCCTCCCCACCCACCAAGCCTGCAAGTCACATCTTCTCTTGAGGTCAGCTTCTCTCCAGGTGTCACTGTGAGTCTCCCAGAACCCAGTTCCTGGCTCCTCTCGGGGACACATCTATTTGTGGACTAAGCTGAAACCAGAGAGGAAGACAGTCACCCGCTCGGTTCTCACAATCTCAGAACAGGGTTCGTAGGAAGCAGTGGGGTGCTGGCTTGGGTGGCAGCCTTGGAGAGGAGCAGGCAACATGGGTAACGTAAGGTGAACAGCACGCGTGAGGGAGCAAGCAATGGGTGTCGTGTCAGAGCGGGCAGTCTGTCAGGGGAAATGTGAGAACTGGAGGGCAGAGTGTACCTGGTTGGAGTGAGGGGTCAGGGAACACCCCCTCGGGATCTCCCTGGTCAACTCTCAAGAATTAAGTCTTTGTTTCCTATCTTCTCATTTTATCAGCCGCAGAACCCAGTGATACTTACCTGAAAGCCTCCCTTACGTACTTTTCCTCCCAAACAATGGGACACTTCGGAGGCTGTATACAAACACTGTTTCTGAGTTAAATGTTCAAAACTCACGGTAGCGGCCCACAGGGCATCCCATGGTCACCCTCCTCCAGGTGCTGTGAACGTGTGGGGAAGGAAATGGAATGGAGCTGTCCTTCAGTCACGGTGGCCAAAATTAACATCCAATGGCCAAAATCAGCATCCAAAGCAATTCTGATTAAAATATATATATATATATATGTATATATACACACACACACACACACACACACACACACACATATGTGGGTGCTCACTTCGGCAGCACGTATACTAAAATGGGAATGATACAGAAAAGATTAGCATGGCCCCTGCACAAGGATGACACGCAAACTTGTGCAGCATTCCATATTTTTATGTTAAATGTGCATCACACAAAAAAATAACAACAAAAATAAAAAATGAAATAAAAAAATACATAGTACATTACCAGCACCCAAATCCATCGGTATGTGCACGCACTCTAGTCCGTTTTGGGTATATTTCTTCACTTTGTTTATTCCCCCTTTCCCTAAATTTCTAAAGACATTTCTGTAATACCTTTTCATATGTTATTATTCTGAGATTTATTATTATTAAACATATGAATAGCCCCTTGGAAAATAGTAGAGAGAGGACATCTCCGGCTTCCAAAAGCCCAGCAGTTGGAAGCCAGGATTGTGCTCGCGGTGTTGCAGTTCAAGAGCGTATCGGTCCTCTGTACGCGACAGAGCCTGCCCATGTCCCAGGCAGGGTGCAGAGCAGCCCATGGCACATTCAGAGCCCCGTGTGGCCACTAGGATGAGTGCTCCATGGGAGTGGTGGCTCCTTGGAGGACTTAGACATGAGTTGTAAAACTGAAGAAACGTGTAAGAGAGACCTTGGCATTCTTACAATGGGTGGGGGAGCTGGGCGTGTCTGTCAGCATCCTGAGAGGAGGAGAAACCACCCATGATGCTTTTAGGGGCAAGTTTGGCCTCAAGAGCTCTGGTAGGGGGCTGAGCAGTAAGAAGGAAAGGGGGTTGAGCTAGCCCCAAGGGTACAGCCTCCTCCGCAGGCTGACTTGGTGCCCACTGGATGGCAGAGAAGCTACTTGGGCAATGCCAGCCAGAAGTGGGCCCTGAGGGGTGCAGGGGGCCACCTCAGGCAGGTGCCAGGTGGGGGAACTTGGGAGATGGCAAGGCCAGCTGCTAGAGGCCCCAGTCGGGGTGGCCCTGGCTGCTGCTGTGGACAAAGGATGGGGGTGACCCCACGAGTCTTCGAGAGAATTGTGCCCTTATGTCCTTGTCCTGGACAAACCTGGAGGGACCAGTCAGTGAAGAGTAAATCCACGCACTCTCCACTGGAAAGCCAGCCCCTTCCTCTGGCCATATCCCTCTGGCGCTCTCTACTGACAGGATAAAACATAACTTCTCTTTCCACCCTCCTCCTTTCCAGAAGTCCTTCGCGGAGGAGCCTGTTTGCTCGCTGCTAGGGAAGAGGGCTGGCCGAGGTCAGGGCAGCTTCTAGAAGGAGGGATGGAGTTTTATTCTGAATGCTGGCTGGGGAGGGTTAGGGTGCAACATTATTTGAAGCAATGACATAGGTCAGAGGTAGAAACAGGATTTTATTGAATGAGGAGCATTGGACAAAGTGTATAGAACTGAGGGGCTAGAAGCAAGAAAGCAGGCACATGTGTCCTGGCTGGACCCCCAAATCCAAGTCCAAGGCTAATGGCTCCAGGAACTTAAACCACCCAGCCCTCTGGTCTCTGGCAAAGGAAACAGATACTGGGCTTCAAAATAAACTTGATTAGAAAAGTCAGACCCAGCTCTGGCCAAGTGTCTCAGTCGGTTGGAGAGCCTGTCATACATGCACCAGAAGGTTATGGGTTCAAGCCCCAGTTGGGGTGTCTATGGGAGGCAGCCAGTCAATGTTTCTGTCCGTCTGTCTGTCTGTCTCTCCCCCTTCCTCTCTTTCTAACAATATCAGTAAACAAATCTTTGGGTGAGGATTTTATTTTTTAATTAAAAATTGGACCAGAACACAGAACATGAAGCTATCACAGTAATAACTCTGGTGTGTCCACACTTCATCATCTCACATTTGTAGGAGCACAAACATTTAAAAACACTACCTATATTTTTACATATAGATCTTAGGAGGTTAACATTGTCACAGCCTTTTACAGACGAGAAATAGGAAGACTGAAGTCAGGAGATTCCGTCAAGGTGCCCTGCCCACCTCGGCCCCTGAACCAAGGTAGAGGCGGGACCTAGTTCTGGGTTTTGTCACGTCCTCAGGTGGCCCTGGTGGGGGTCCTACAGCACCCGGGTCTTCCCTGTCCCACTGGGCACCCACTCAGGCCTGCAGCATGGCACGTGAAGCAGCACGTGTTTAGCCCCCTTCCTGGGTCAGGAAGCTTCCAATTCATCTGTAACATCTGCCCAGTCGTTTCTGCAGAATTAGGAGCTCATTAGGGGGCTAATCTTACTTAAAATCCTTTTTTATCAGAGACGCAGTTTTGTGATTTTTCTTTTCATTCTTTCAACAAATATTTGCCGAAGACCTGCTGTGCTTCAAACACAGTTCTGGGCACTGCATTGATCTGAACAGGCCAGCAGCTTGGAGTCCCCAGTGGGATTTCTACCGCCTGGTTAATAAGGGAGGCAGAAGGTGGGTGCGTGATAGGTGCTCAGGAGTGAACAATAAAGCAGAAGCAAGGGTGTGACATGCCAGGGGGTGTTGGTATTTCACAGGGTGGGGAGTGGGCAGACCTCCCTAGAAACATCTGGGGTCCAGACCTGAGGTCCCAAAAGCCAGTCGCCATCCATGAGGAGGTGCCTAGGAGGTGCCTTCTGTGTTGGTTAATTTGTTGACTAAAAATGACCCTCTAAGCCTTGGCTGGTAGCTCAGTTGTCCCAACACTCCAAGGCTGCAGGTTCAATCCCTGGTCAGGGCACACACAAGAAGCAACCGATGAATGCATGAATAAGTGGAACAACAAATGGAGGGGGGGGCGCATCTCTCTCTTTTCCTTTTTTTCCTCTCTATCTAAAAATCAACAGATTAAAAAAAAAATGTCCCTCCAGTTTGTCTCTTGGATGGACCTGTGGGACTTGTGCCCACAGCCCAGCTACACCCCCGGGGCCATCTGCTCCTCCATGGTGAGCTTTGCAAAAAGAGCTCAAACCGCAAGGCTGCCGAAGCCAGCTGTTCCCAGGCTGTGTGGGTGTGCGCACACACACGTGTGCACATGTGTGCCTGCTGCGTGCTCCTGCTGAGAAAGAAGGATGAAGCTGTCACCAAACTCCAGGGGTTTGCAGCTTGCAGTGCTCTATTCAGAAACAAGATGGGGCCCTGGCTGGTGTGGCTCAGTGGATTGAGTGCCTGCCTGAGAACCAAAGGGTCATCAGTTTGATTCCCAGCCAGGGCACATGCCTGGGTTGCAAGCCAGGTCCCCAGTTGGGGGCATGTGAAAAGTAACCACACATTGACTTTTCTCTCCCTCTCTTTCTCCCTCCCTCCCTTCCCCTCTCTCTAAAAATAAATAAGTAAGCCCTGGCTGGTGGCACAGTGGATAAGGCACCGGCCTGCAAACCCAAAGGTCACTGGTTTGATTCCCAACCAGGGCACATAACCAGGTTGCAAGCCAGGTCTCCAGCCAGGTCCGTAGCTGGAAATAGGCAAAAGGCAACCACACATTGATGTCTCTCCCTCTCTGCCTCTCTCCTTTCCCCTCTCTCTAAAAATAATAAATAAAACCTTTAATTAATTTTTAAAATAGATAAAATCCTGAAAAAAAACTTGTCCCAAGGTAGTTTTATTTACTTGCAGCAATGAAAGGAGAGGGAATTCATGTCCAAAGCTCTCTCCCCCCCACAAAGGGAGGCTTAGTCACACTTTATATACACTGCTTGGTCAATTACAAGTTGAATTCTTTGCAGTTGACTAGCTTATTCCTTGAGTTCCTGCCCAGCTCATCCTGTTCTCAGCTAGTCTGCAAAATACTGTGCTACATTTTACCATTTAGCAAGAATAGCATGTAGTAATAACTTTCAGAACTGTCCCAACCTTAAGAACCTTGTCTTATCTAACAAGACTAGTGTGGAAACTGTCCTGGGCTGGAAGGAGTCTGAGAAGCCTTATTCTGAAAGAGGTAGCCACGTTCAGATCTGCACCAGCTCTGAGACGGGGATGTGACTTCACGTCTGCTTTACACAGAGAATTTTTTAAAAATATTTTACTGGTTTTGCAGAAAGGGGAAGGGAGAAAGATAGGGAGAGAAACATCACTGTGGGAGGGAAACATCACTGTGAGAGAGAAACATCCATCAATCACCTCCAGTACCTGCCCCAATTGGGGCTGACATGTGCCCTGACCCAGGATCGAACCCCTGACCTTCAGTTTTGCAGGACGAGCCTAGCCTCCTAAGCCACTCTGGCCAGGGCTACACAGACATTTGACTGAATTCCCACCAACGTTCTCGGGCACCAGGCGCTCTGGGACAATGGCAAAGCACAGTGTCCTTCATAAGGGAGAAGCAGCCCTCCCTCAACTTACTTGACAGAATTCAAGGAGCTTAGAAAAATGACTTTAAAATTTCAACTATGTAAGAGGAAAAAGTTATTTTTTCCTTAAAACTATTTATTTTGCTATTACAGTTGTCCCAATTCCCCCACCTTTGCCCCCCACCTCCACCCAGTACCCCCATTTCCTCTGGCAAAAAAATGTATTATTTTTTGTTTGTTTTTAGCTACCCATGTACCCCAAGTGACCTCTACCACAAGAAAATGGGAGGTGAAAAAATACAGTCCACAAGATACTTCTTTTTCCACAAGCTTTTCGGGTTGTTAGTCTTTAATTAAATTAGCTGCCTATTCTGCTGTGGAATTGAAGGAGGAAACAATTTATCATCCAAGTGGAAAACAAGGACAGCTGGCTGGGTCTGTTAATTGGATCGGTCAATCTCCAGCCTTTACAGAAATATCATGGTTTTCTTTTACATATTGAGGTTGAATCACAAAGCCCATAATTTATACGGTGGGGAATTTTCATTGTCAGGTTTAACGATCTCATAGTTTTGTGGGAAGACGTTGAATATGTAGCAGGAAAGACAATGAGAAAGAAATTGATTTTGAGAACACTTAACTATATTTCGAGAAAAACTTTAATTTCCACAGTCCCCAGTTGGGGACCGTGTGGGGACAGATGTGGACATTCAAGCAATTCGATTAGGTTGATAATGTAATTACCGTTATAGTAGCAACTATGTTTACTTCGTGAGGGATGTAAAGTTGGTTGTATATGAAGATATTTTTTGTTTTTAGCCCTGGTGCCTTTGCCACGGATTCTGTTCCCTGAACCTACAGAAAAGCAAGTGAGTGGTTCTTCTGAAATTGGCTAAATGCCACGAACTTGATAACATCAGGCTAAACTGAAGCCTTTAGCCTAAAATATTTTATTACAGTACATGAAAACTTGAACATTCTTTTTGTGCCTTTAACTTCATCTGTTTTGCATGGTCAAAGTGGTCTTTTTTCTAAGAAAAAGAAAACAAAAGTAATAAGGGCGTTTGTTTTTATTTTTACTATCTGTGGTGGCGTACCCTGTGAAATGCTGTTTTCCTCTTCGTATTTTCGTTGTAAAAATAATCAGCTTCCAAGTTTTCTAAGTGTAGTTGGATTGCATCACAGATCGCAAAGGCTTTGAGGCTCCGTGGCTGTGTGTGCAGTGGTATCATTCCCCTCTTTTTCCCCCTTCCTCCACCCAGCTGATAACCTTCTAGATGATCCTCATACTTATAATTCCATTCCTGTTCTGACTGTTTGCTTAGTTTGCTTTTGCTTTTTTTTTAATTTAATTTTATTGTTGTTGTATTACATCCTCCCCCCTTTTGCTCCCCTCTGTCCTCTTCCCCACCCACCCATTCCCCCCAAAAGTCAATCCCACCTGTTGTCCATGTCCATGGTTCCTTCACACCAAGATTCTTGTCTAAACTGCTCCCCTTCCTCCCCTCTCCCCCCAACTCCCTTCCCTCTGCCCACCGAAGGCCTATTCACTGTATTCATATATCTGGTTCTGTTTTGCTTGTTGTTAGTTTTGTTCATTATTGGCCTGTCATGGGTGAGATCATACGGTATTTGTCCTTCTGCTTTTGTTTTTATTTTTTAGATTCAGCTGTTGATAGTTGTTAGTTTATTGTCATTTTATTGTTCGTAGTTCCAGTCCTCTTCTTTTTCTTCAATATGTCCCTTTAACATTTCATGTAATAATGGCTCGGTGGTGATGAACTCCTTTAGCTTTACCTTACCTGAGAAGCACTTGATCTGTGCTTCCATTCTAAATGATAGCTCTGCGGATACAGTAGTCTTGTTTATAGATCCTTGCTTTTCATCACTGTGAGTACTTCTTGCCAGTCCCTTCTTGCCTGCAAAGTTTCTTTAGAGAAATCAGCTGATAGTCTCATGAAAACTCCTTTGTAGGTAACTCTCTGCTTTTCTCTTGCTGCTTTTAAGATTCTCTTTATCTTTAACCTTTGGCATTTTAATTATGATGTGTCTTGATGTGGTCCTCTTTGGGTCCAACTTGTTTGGGACTCCCTGTGCTTCCTGGACTTGTGCGTGTATTTTCTTTGCCAGATTAGGGGTAATTTTCTTTCATTATTTTTTCAAATAAGCTTTCAGTCTCTTGCTCTTCCTCTTCTCCTTCAGGCACCCCTATGATTCAGATGTTGGTACGTGTAAAGTTGTCCCAGAGGTTCATAATCCTCTCCTCGTTTTTTTTCACTTCTTGTTTCTTCTTTCTGTTCCAGGTGAATGTTTTATTTCTTACTATTGTTCCACATTGCTGATTTGAATCTCAGCTTTCTTCCCACCAGTCTTGGTTTCCTGCATATTTTTCTTTATTTCACTTTGTATGACCTCCACTTCTTTATTTTTGTGGCCACACTCAATCATTTTCAGAGCTTCCTTATCACCAATGTTTTGAACTCTACATCTGATAGGTTTGCTGCCTACATTTCATTTAGTTCTTAATCTGGGGTTTTGATCTGTTATTTCATTTGGGCCATATTTCTTTGCCTCCTCAATTTGGCAGCCACCCTGTGTTTGTTTCAGTGTGTTAGGTAGAGCTGCTTTGACTCCATGTGTTGGCAATGTAGCCTAAGGTGGTAGGCCTCCCGTAGGGTCTAGTGGCACAACCTCCCCTTGTCACTGAAGCTGGGTACTTGAGGTGCACCCTTCATATGGGCTGAGTACACCCTCCTCTTGTAGTTGAGCCTTGGTTGCTGTTGGTAGATCAATAGGAGAGAGTTACCTAGGGGTTCACTGGGGCTCACTGAGGCCACCGGTTGCTTTTTTGCTAGGATTTAGTAAGTTGTGGAGCAGGGGCCAAGACCAGCCACTCATATGGAAAAGCAGCATAGGTGGGCCAGGAAGTTGATGGTCCAGTAAATTGGGTGGAGCAGAATCTCTGGGGTTCTCCAAGGCAGTTCA
This sequence comes from Noctilio leporinus, assembly GCA_004026585.1. NCBI lineage: Eukaryota > Metazoa > Chordata > Mammalia > Chiroptera > Noctilionidae > Noctilio > Noctilio leporinus. Next base: position 132,094 of record PVIW01000797.1, read on the forward strand.
TTGTTAGCCAGGTGATGGAATCTCAGCTATGGCAACAGCTTACCGGCTCTTTCAGGGTTAAGCTGGCCTCTGCTCACCTGATGTTAGACACTTCAGTTCCTCCCAGGATGCCACTGGTGCCTTTCAATCTGTTACCTGGTGCTGGAGCTCAGAGGGAGCAAGTCTGAGCAGGTGAGTCCATGTGTGGGTTCTTTAAGAGGAACTGCTTGGGACCCCAGCAGTTCCTCCCACTGACTCAACCCCTGCTGGTTTTTGCAGCCAGGAGTTGGGGGGACTTATCTTCCTGGCACTGGAACCCTGGGCTCAGGGGCCTGGTGTGGGACTGGGACTCCTGGCTCCTGAGATATCCCTCTCGAATTTTTACCCACCACACGTGAGCGAGGGACCAGCCCATTCCATTCCATGTCTGCGCCACTCCTACCTGTCTCGTTGGATGTGATTTCTTTAATTCCGTAGTTGTTCTGTATTGAGCCCTGGCCAGAAGGCTCAGTTAATCGGAGCATTGTCCCATGCACTGAAAAGTGGATGGTTGGGTACCCAGCCCAGAGCATGTGAGAGAGGCAACAGATCAAAGATTCTCTTTCACATTGATGTCTCTCCCTCCCTCCCTCCCTCCCTCCCTCTCTCTCTCTCTCTCTCTCCCCCTCCCTTCCCCCCCACCCCCTCATCAGTAAACATATCTTTAGGTGAGGACTTAAACTATTGAAATAAGTTCAGGGCTTTTCCACCAGTGCTAATGAGTAATAAATATTGTAAAAGGTAGAGGAAGTAACTTAAGGGCCCAGATGGGAGCTTTCACCAAACTGAGATCAGCCTGGGAGCAACCTTCTTTCATTTTGTTTGTTAGTTTTCAGTAGAGTCATTTCAGGGGTCTGTCAGAATGAGTCATTGCCAGTGAGGACAGGGCTTCTCTTGGGTTCCAGAGAGCAGGCACTTAAGTATATCTGGATGGGGTTTGTAAGTCATGAATTGGGCCAGAGCTGTCACGTCATTCTTTGTCACATGCATGCATGTGAGACTTACCCAGACAAAAATGTCTATTCATGACTTGTGTCTTTGAGAAAAAAAGTGAAAATCATTCTCACTCACCTGTTATGACTGACTTTTCACCAGGGATACCTGCTGTTGGCTGAAAAAAAAAAACTAGCCCTTTCATTGGGGTGATATTGGCGGCCAACTTCAAAGGGCGATGGATTTAGGTTTGTTTTGGATGGAACGTCAAATGGGTGACTTGCTCCTCTGGCCTTTATCAAGTGCTTTGGAGCTTTGACCACCAGGCAGGAAGTTTGTGAGGACAGGCAGACCTTGTAAGGGACAGCCTCCACCTTGACCCAGTGACACTACATGGCCTGTCCTGAGTGTTCTGAGTGTTGGCCTGTCCAGGTCGATGGTGGCAGGGACAAGAGTGAAGCAGGGTTGGGTTTAGTAGCTGAGATCAACTGTCTGTCTCAGGCATAAAGCCTGGAGGCCCAGGTGGGACGTGGATGTCAATAAATGGGAGCCTTCATTCACACCTGCTCTTTTTAAAAACTTTTTCCTTATCCAAGGACATTTTTTTCATTGCTTTTAGAGAGAGAGAAATATTAATGGGAGAGAAAAACATCGACTGGTTGCCTTCCGCACACACATGGATGTACACTCCTGAACCAGGGATCGAACCCCAATCTAAATATATGTCCTGACTGGGAATCGAACCTGCAGCCTTTTGGTTATCGGGTGACACTTCAACTCACTATGCCACACTAGCCAGGGCCATGCCTGTTGTGAGTGTTCCTGGGTGCTGTGCACCTCCCAGAGGCTGGAGAGACAAGGTGCCTGGAAATGACCCATTGCCAACAGGTTGGGGGACAGGCACCACCTAAAACCAGGAACAGGTGTGGGCCCTGTGTCATTGTTAAGAAAGCCTATTACCCTCCTGGTGAGAATAATGGGAAATCCCCCCCCCACACACATACACACAGGCAATAGCACCAACTAATACACCCCGTGCTCGCTGTGCATCTGGCTCTCTTCTGAGCCTTTATGCATCATTGTTTCCTTTGATTCTCTCTATAGCTTTAACTCTTGGCATTTTAATTATGATATGTCCTAGTGTGGTCCACTTTGGGTCTAGCTTGTTTGGGACTCTCTGTGCTTTCTGGACTTGTATGTCTATTTCCTTCACCAAATTAGGGAAATTTTCCTTCGTTATTTTTTCACACAAGTTTTCAGTTCCTTGCTCTTCCCCTTCTCCTTCTGGCACCCCTATGATTCAGATGTTGGCATGTATAAAGTTGTCCCAGAGGTTCCTATGCCTCTCCTCAGTTTTTTCAATTCTGTGCTCATTCTGTACTGGTTGATTGATTATTTCTTACGTTCCAAATCACTGATTTGAACCCCGGTTTCCTTCCTTTCACCCTTGGTTTCCTGTGGATTTTTCCTCATTTCACAGAGCCTAGCCTTCACCTCTTCCTTTCTGCATTTGCTGTATTTAAGCACATCTGTCAAGTCTGTGAGCATCTGCATCACCAGTGTGTTGAGCGCTTCATGTTAGGTTGGCTATCTCCTTGGCTGTTAGGTTGGCTATCTCTTCGTCACTTGGTTCTCCCACTGTCACCTTGATCTGCTCCCTCTTTTGGGCCATACCTCTCTGTCTCCTCAGCCTGACAGACTTCTGTGTTTGCCTTTGTGTCTTAGGTAGAGCTGTTGCACCTGTTACATTGTAAGGGGCAGAACCTTAGGAATTCATCAGAGCAGGTAGCCTGTTTCACCACATTGTAGCACTGTATGTAGGGGTGGGGTCTGAGAGGGAACAATGCTGCTTGCCTGTTTCTTCCTCCACCTCAACCCTCACTGGTTTTCCTAGTCAGAAGTAATGTGCCTCTATTTGGAACCTGGTCCGGAGCTGCCACTTCCATTTTCCTCCCTGGCTCTGCCCCTTCTATCTGCCTGGCTATGTCTTTACGTCTTTATTTGTTGCACTTCCATGTAGTTTGATCTTCTGAAATTTCTGCATCATTTTGACTTAGTTTTGAGGTAGATGCAAATTTCTTCTCGTGAGGGAGACACAGGGTGTCTGCCTATGCCTCCATCATGGCCAGAAATCCCACAGCAACTGCTTTTATCAATGGAAAGAGAGCATCCAGGCTCCAGCAGAGGGAGGGCAGAGTGGACCAGAGATGCCTAAGGAGAGTCCGAAGCAGAGGCTCCGAGGAGAGAAATGAGGGAGCAGCTGACGGGGTCCCAGTGCTGACCCGTTCCCCACACCACAGACAGACCACTCCAAGCTGCATCATAGAGTTTCCTTCAAGGAAAATGCCATGTCCATTGGACATGCTATCTCGTGCTTTTCTTGTTCACCCATTTGTTTTCCACGATAAAAGGAATCCCAAGAGGTGATTTCCATCAGTAGTGAAGAGAGAGCTTTTCTGAGAGTCATTTTGGAGAAAGAAAGCTGGGACCCAGACCTGGGGCAGGGACACCTATGCTTGAGGCTGACCCTCCGCTGCGCTCTGTCCTGGCCACTCCTCTCCTAAACTGCCTGCTCATGGTCCTGTCATTTCCTGGTCTCCCAGACCCGCACCTGGAGTGACCCTACCCGGCCCCGTTGAGTCTATAAGACCAGCCCGCAGCACAGGCTGGGGAACCAGACTCGGAGATGAGGGCATTTGGGAGAATGATTGGACGTTGCCAATTTGTGTACCTTGAAGGAAGGCCTGCGAGCCTCCCTAGAGCTTCCTTTGGGTCCCCTGGGACCCAGGACACCCCATCTTCCTCTCTTGTGCCCACCAGGCACTGTGCCTGGGCTGGGCCTTCCACAGGGGACCGCATCTTCACCACCCTTTATGGGGCAAATCACTACCGGTCACTTGTCTCATTAATCCTCTTCCCAAGACACAGGACTGGGGTCAGCCCCACTTCACATGCAGGCTCTGGAGTCCCAGAGAGAGATACGACCACACGGCTGCTGCATGGGACACCTGGGTCCCCACCAGCGCTCACCCAACTGCACCCTCTTTCTGTCCTCCTGCTGAGTCCCTGGTCCCAAGTGTGTTTGGTTCCTGCACCCTGATTGGTGCCCAAACTTGTCTGTTTCCCTATAAATTAGTTCTGTGTGTTAGGGTGAACCATGGCTGGTCAAAATACTGCTGTGCTACCTTGGAACCTAAAAAGTGTATTATAGAGGGGAAGAACTTCCAGGTAAGATGGAAAACAAGTATCCACAAGGTTTGGTTCCCTGCTTGCTGCTGTGTGACCAGCGTGCATGGAGTGGCATGTGGCATTGGTGTGGCTGCTTGTCATGGGTGGGTTACATGCCGATAGCAGGGGGCACTGTCAGAATCCCTTGCTGTGGGCACCAGAGACAGGGTACCCTTCCCTGTATTCCTTCCACACCTCACGTCTCTGCTTCGTCCCGGGTGAACCCAGGCAGCTGCCTACAGCCTGTTAGCACGTGCCGACTCTAGCAGTGCCCACCTAGTTGGGCACCACCTCTGGGGGGAGAAGAGGGCACAGGGACAGACAGACTGCCTCCGAAGGGGTAGGCTTCCTGCCTCCTGCCCGGGGCCAGTGACATGCTGTCTGGGCCCTGTTGCCTTTATCCCTGTCTCCTGGATAAGAAAATACTTGCCTTGTGGTGCCAAGGTGAGGACTGAGAGCAAATTAAGAATGGTTCCTAGCCCTGACCAGTGTGGCTCAGTGGGCTGGGCATTGTCCTGCATAGTGTAAGGTCACAGGTTCAATTCCCAGTCAGGGCACGTGCCGGGGTTGTGGGTTCAGTCCCCAGGTCAGGGTACATGTGGGAAGCAACTGATTGATGTTTCTCGCCTTCTTTTTCTCTCTCTCTCTCATCCCCTCTGTCTAAAATGAAATAAATAAAATCTTAGAAAAACTAAGAATGGTCCCTAGCATGGAATGCATGCACAGTATAAGGCAGTTATACTGGGTCTGCATTGGAGGTTCCAGGGGTGGGTCAGAGGGGTTGCGAGTGGGAGTCCAGCTGCGATGCAGGTGACGGGCTTGGAGGCAGTGACAACACATCAAAGCTGGTGACAGCCCTTCGCCAGAAGGCGTCCTGAGCCAACCCAAGCCATCCTGAGCCAGGGGGACTAAGTGACCACCAGCACAGGAGCCTGCCTGTGGGCTGCCTGTTGTCTGGGGTGAGCCAGGCTCACTAGTCACTACCATTTAACAAACAAGCCGACAGGAAATTGATGGTCTAGAATTAAAAGGACACCGAGTCCCCACGGAAGTAATTTATGTCAAGAATCCCATGTGCAAGCAACTTTAAGCTTGTAAAAGCAGAGCCCTTGCTCTGGGCACATTAATTTTGCTCAAGAATGAACAAGTGCAGGTGGAGGAGTCATTATTTTCCTACAGAAATAAGTTTCTCTTTTCCTAAGGTGAAAATAGAAGTCAGGTGGCGGTGCACTTCCTAAAGGACAGGCAATTCATTAAGCAATTGTTTTTAGCTGCTCTGTACGAATTGTTTAAAAAATGAAGAGTTGAAGAAAATTTGGGTGTCATGAAAGAAAAAAGTTTGCTAGGTCATTATCAGGTGTCAGCTTTACCTGCCCTTTTATTTTTAAACCACTGCATTGAGTCCTGGCTAGGTGACTCAGTTGGTTGGTGCATCATCTCATACACCAAAAGTTCGTGGGTTCGATGCCCAGTCAGGGCACATACCTAGGTTGAGGGTTCAATCCCTAGTTGGGGGCAGGAAGCAGCTGATGACTGTTTCTCTTACATTAATGTTCTCTCTCTCTCCATTCCTCCATCCCTCCCTCCTCCCTCTCTATAATCAATAAAACATACCCTCAGGTGAGGATTTAAAAAAATTAAACTGTTTTGATGGGATATAAGTGACATACAATAAACTGTGCCTATTTTAGCTGGACAACTTGATGACTTGTGACATAGCTACACACCAGGGATACCAACTCCACAATCAAAGTAGTCAGCCTATCCATCCAACACCCTCTCCCCTTCAGTCCTTGGGCCCTCAGACAACCATTGAGCTTTTCTGGTTACTATAGTCAATTTTGGATTTGTAGAGATTTCTATAAATCGAACCCTGCAGTAAGATACTTTGTTTTTGGTTTTGTCTGGCTCTTTTCTCTCAGTACAGATATTTTAAGAATCATCCAAGTTATTATATGTATCAATAATTTATTTATTTTTATTTCTAGTATCAATTTGTTATATAAAATATACAATATCCCAGCCATGGCTGGCGTGGCTCAGTGAACTGAGTGCTGGCCTGCAAACCAAAGGGTCTCCAGTTTGATTCACAATCAGGGCACATGCCTGGGCAGCAGGCCAGGTCCCCAAATGGGGGCATGTGAGAGGCAACCACACATTGATGTTTCTCTCCCTCTTTCTCCCTCCCTTCCCCTCTCTAAAAATAAATAAATAAATTCTAAAAATAATAATAATAATAATATTCCAACTATAATCCTTGTGCTACGTTCATCTATTGGGAGACATTTGGTTTGTTGAAGGTATTTTTGGCTGTTAAAAATAAAGGTACTCTGGAAATTCATATCTAGTTCTTTGTATGCAAATCAGCTTTTGTTTCTCCTGGAGAGGCAACAAATTCCCAGGGATAGAATATCTGGATTTATCTGGTCAGTTTATGTGTAACTTTCTGAAAAACTGCCACCTGTTTTCTGCAGTGGCTGCACCATTTTGCATCCATGACTTCCTGTCCAGCAGAACCTAACTTTGAATTAACAGAAGGCCACCTCCCCGTGGGGGTCACTGGGAAGAAGGGGGGGCTATTCTACACCTTTTTCACTGCAGTAGGTGACACCAGGCAGTGGTCCACAGTGGCTGTGCTCACCTCCAGTGTCAGAGAGGCCACTGCTCAGTCCCCACACCTGGTGCATGTAGACTTATTTTCTTAATGAACTAAACTTTTTGCCATTTTGGATTCACTCTTTTATTTTTATTTATTGATTTGAGAGAGAGATTTGTTGTTCCACTTAATGATGCATTCACTGGTTGATCATGTGCGCTGACTGGGGATTGAACCCACAATCTTGGCATAGCTGGACAATTCTCTAACCAACTGAGCTACCTGTCCAGGGCCTGAGATGAACTCTTTTTAAATATAGAAATGCTATCGGATGCAAAGCTACTTGGTCTCGTATCAATACAGGTACACTACACTGGCTTTCTGTTACTTTTTACCAGCTACAGCTTTTTCATCTTTCACAATGATTTTTTTTCTTTTTTGGTATCTGTATGTTTAAGGTACAGTTCTTAGAAGTGTCATAATTGGGTTTTTAATTCATTCTGACCATCTTTATAATTTCATTAAAAGATTTTGCTTGATTCACTTCTAGGGGTATAATTGGTATGTCAGAGTGTGAACCTTCCAGCTTTGACCTGGTTCCCTTTTTGCCTTTTCTAGATTTTGGTTTGATTATTCTTTACCTTCTTTTTCTTAATTTTTAATTTAATTTTAGAGAAAGAGAGGAAGGGAGAGAGAGGCAAGTTTATGTTCCGCTTATTGATGCTCTCATTGGTTGCCTCCTGTCCATGTCCTGACCCAGGATTGAACCCACAACCTTGGTGCATAGAGATGACTTGCCAACCAACTGAGCCATCTGGCCAGGCCATATTCTTTACCGTGTAAAGGCATCTCTGGCAGCTTTGGGAAGGCATTTTTGTTATCCTGTCCACTAATTCTCTTTGCCCTCAGTGGGCTGTTTGATTCAAACTGCCCATCCTCAATGCAGGATGGTTTTCCTTCGAAGTCTCCGTGGCTGAGCCTCTCTGGTGCGGTAGAGTTCCACAACCTCGCTGCCCTGGTAACCCCCAAGTCATTCCCCAAGCAGGCCCAGGCGCGCCTGCGCCCACCTCTTCTCTCTGTGTCCTCCACCCTGATTTTTCCTGACACCAGTAGTCTAACTCTCTCCTGCGGGGGGTGCCATGGGGACCTTTATTATATGTCCCTTCCATGCACTTGGTACGAAGACATCGCCCTTTCCCTCAGTGATTTCCAAGACTTGACAGGTTCACCCCGGCAGCCCTGTTTAGTGTTTGCTCACACCATGGAGCCACCCTCGGTGGCAGAGAGGGACGAGGTGGCCCATAGCTGTGGACCGAACAGGCTGTCGTGTCCCTGGAGGCTGGTGCAGGTTAGTTCAGCAGTGTTGCTACGGTCGTTTCATGTTCAGCGCCACGTTTCATTCAGCACAGAGCCTTTCAAGAAACTATTTTAAACACCAGGTTTTGAAGTCGGTTTTCAGTAAAAGAGCTCTACCTGCTTAGTGTCTGAATGTGTAGCCAGCCTTTAGATCCTCGGAAACATCTGATGGGCAGTCATGTCCACAAAGAAAGCACCAAGCATTTGGTACTCAGAAGGAGGGAAAGACTTTTGATTCTGCAAATTCGAGCTCAAACCCCGCAGCTCTGAGCGTTTGAATCGTTTTTGCCACCATCCAACACTCAAAGCTTCCAGGTTTTTTGGCTGAAACAGCAAGGAGGCAAAGGACCAAAGGATGAGCGGGCAGGGAAAGGGAGGGAGGACCAGCTTGCTCATTTTCAGGTCCGATTTCATGAGAAAAAGGCTGGCTTTTCTAGAGAGTCTGATCTGTGATGCTTGTTCTTCGCACAGGCAAGTTTACAATTAGGAAGAGAAGGCAGCAGCCCAGATACACCCTGATCAGTTTCTTCTCTGTGCTGTCAAAGGCATGGAGCTTCCGGATGCCTCCCACAAGGCCCACTGAGGCCTGTCCCATAGCCTCAGTCACTTTGTTCCCTGGAGATGGTGACGGCATCAGGGGTGGCTGTCACCCTCAGGGGAACTGTCATATGACCTAGCCTGCTGTGAGCTAAATTATGCAGCCACCCCTATGGTGACTGTAGTCTTAAAGGGTTACTTAAATGTGTTTTGTAACCATTCCTATTCTAGCTCTATTTGTATGGGGGCATAAACTAACTCCCAGAGTAACACCCGAGTCCATGGAACTGATGGAAGAAAAGATGCTTTGATTTAAGGCTCCTTGCACGTTGGGCATCTCCCAGCCACCAGCACCAAAATACCTGCAGCTTCATTTGGGTTTTTATTCCTCTAATATACTGTGAGCCAGGAAATCCTGGTGGCAAGACAGTTTCTTTCCCGTTGCAGGTTAACTAAACAAAAATATTGATTTGGCAATGCAGTCTTTGCGGTCGGTAAGGAAGTTCCCACGGCCATTCATGCATTTGCTCAGTCGGTACTACCCTGTCTGCCATTCTTTCAATTCCAGCCAAACTGACAAGCATGTGTGAATCCAGATGGGATTGTGAATGCAAAGTGAGATGTGGGGTGATTATTCCAGTCAATTGGGTTGACTGCTTTGCCTAAATTAATTCAGATATTATTCTCCCTTTGTCAATAAATATGCAGCTAGATTAGATACCACACACACACACAAAAAAAGTCATTTTATTGTGCCACCACGCGGGATGGGCTGGCACTTGTGAAAGAGGGATTGTGCTCTCTGGAACATCAGAGAAGCCCTCGTGGCCCCTTGGCACTCCCACCTGCCCCTGCGGCTGGTGAGGGGGCCACAGCAAGCAGCGGGGCTAGCATGATCTCTGTGACACATGGGATCCTTAGGGAATGAGCCTTCATCACCCTTGTCTGTGCCCCAGTCTCCAGACTGGTCTCGGGGAACCTGAGGTCTAGTGCAGAACAGTGTTGTCTCCAGCCAGGAATGGGTACACAAGGGCCGTGCAAGCCCAGGGCAGCCTCAGCCCCTGCCTGTTCCACCTGGGCCAGGGGCTGTCACTGCCTGACATGCAGGGGACAATTAGCCAGGTGGACTAGGGGCAGGGGGCAAAGGAAGCCAAGTGGAAGAGCGTGGGCCTCTTCATGGCTCCCCACATGGCCAGAATGGGTGCGGGAGCTATGGCAGCAAATGAGGTCAACCCCAGAACCCTGAACAAAGCCTGGCAGCTGCATGGAAATCAGGCAATCCGCCTTCAAAGGCTGGTGTACTGGTGGGGCGATGACGTTGGAACTGCAGGTAGAGGGAACTCCGAATCCCCTGTGAGCAAGAGCATCTTGACAGGTGATGAAAAGGGCAGTTCAGATGCAGAAGGCAGAAAGAGCACACACGTTTTCATGTCTTGTCGCTGGTGCCGGTGATGGCGTTGTTGGGCTTGGTGCTGTCCCTCGGCCAGGCCCCTGGTACACATCCTCCAAGATCCAGACCTCCACGGGGAGGGCAGGCAGATCCTGCTTACCTCGTCTGCAAAGCCATGTAAATTGGTTTATTTTGCTTTTTTATGATTAAAAAAATAACGGTGTCGGCTTGAATGAATGGTAAATGACCTTTCAGACATACTGCTTCTGTTTTGAGGAAGAGAGGAGTCCCGCTTTTGATTTTAGTGATCACGTATGAGTAATTCATTCAATGCTAATGTAAAATGCGACACCAGCCATAGCATCTTCCCTGTGAGTCAAACATGCATTCAGAGAACAGTTTGGGCACCACGAAATTACATGCCGTGTCCCCTGGCATGGTTGACGAGGGGACACAGCATCTGCACAGGTTCGATCCCTGGTCACAGAATACATGAAACACAACTCATCGAAGTTCCTCTCTCACATCAGTGTTTCTCTCCTTCTCCTTCTCTCTCCATCCCCTGTCTCAAAGTAAATAAATCAAATCCTTTTTTAAAAAAATTAAGGGAAACATTGGAAAGGTAGGCAGCCAGTGGCACCGAGGTCAACATTTGACCTGAAAAATCCAGAAACACCTCGAGAGCTATGTGATGCCCAGAAACCAATAAAAAACAGGTTTCTACTTCTGATATCTTTTTTATGAAAGAATAAGCTGTCACTGGAAATAATGGTAACTGGTATATGGCCAACTTATTTCTAAAAGAAATAGAGATAAGCAGAATAACTAGCTAAATCTCAGGATTTGAGAAACAAAACTTATCCAAATCTAAAGTCTTATTTATCTTTGTTACAGTGAGTCACTGGTATAGATGTGCACTTAGACTTTTTTTTTTTCTTTTTTTTTTTTTTTAAGATTTTATTCATTATTTTCAGAGAGAAGGTCAGGGAGGAGGGAAGAAAGGGAGAGAAACATCAATGTATGGGTTGCCTTTCACCTGCCTCCAGCTACGGATCTGGCTGGATACTTGGCTTGCAACCTGGTTAGGTGCCCTGGCTGGGAATCAAACCAGCGACCTTTGGGTTTGCAGGCTGGTGCCAATCCACTGAGCCACCAGCCAGGGCTTACAATTGGACTTTTATAATTACATAATTCAGGGGATGAAAAGTACCAAAAGGAATTACTCACATGTGAGGTTCTTTGTACCTGTGCTGGAAGGCTCTGGAATTCTGGGCCCTGTTCTACATGGTGATTAATCACTGCTGTCATAACCAGTTCTGTTTGTTTACATCTGCTCTTTTTTTATTGTGGTAAAATGCATGTAACATTTTAACCATTTTTAAGCTTTGATTTCTGTGGTGTTGGTTTTATTGTTGTATAATCATCATCTTCATCATCATCTCCAGAATTTTTTCATCTCCCCCACTGTACATCTCCTATAAAGTAAATGGGGTTGGCCCTGGCCAGTGTGGCTCAGTGAGTTGGAGTGTCATCATGTGAGCCCAAAGGTCATGGGTTCGATTCCCAGTCAGGGCATATGCCTGGATTGCAGGTTTGGTCCCCAGTCGAGGGGCATACTGGAAGCAACCAATAGATATTTCTCTCTTACACTGATGTTTCTTTCCCTCACTCCCTCTCTCTCCAAGCAATGAGCATGTCTGCAGGTGGGGATAAAAAAATAAATAAAAGTGAAATGCATGGAGTAAGGCTGCTCAGAGTGGAAGGCTGCATGGAGCCCTCTAAGTCTGTCCAGCCTACAGGAGGCTGGGTTCTGCTCTTGGGTGACTAGGGCATGGCCTTGGAGCCAGTTGATTAGAAAGAAGCAGATGGGTATATGAGTGGAGGGACGGCTAAATAAGTATATTTCATAAACAGGGCTGTTAGTACATTGCCAAGTAAGTTAGAAACAGTTCATATGGGTAGAATTTTCTCATTCAAAAAGCGTGCTCCATCTGGGAAAGTCTTTTTAAATTAAAAATCAAATACTCAGAGGTGGTCTCCGCGTTAGTTTGCCTGAGCTGCCATAACAGAACAGCACAGACTGGGTGGCTTAATGTTGGGGGTTTATTTTTCTGCTGTGCTGGAGGGCGGACGTTCAAGGTCAAGATGGCAGAAGTTTACTTTTTTCTGAGGCCTCTTTCCTTGGCTGGAATATAGCTGTTTCCTCTTTTTCAGTTCCTCTAGTTGTCCCTCTGTGAATGTATGTGTCCAGATGGCCTTTTCTTTTTCTTTTCTTTTTTTTAAGATTTTATTTATTTATTTTTAGAGAGGGGAAGGGAGGAAGAGAAACATTAATGTGCGAGAGAAACATTGCATGCTTTCAACTGAGGACCTGGCCCGCAACCCAGGCCTGTGCCCTGACCGGGGAGCAAACTGGTGACCTTTCTGATCACAGGCTGGCACTCACTGAGCCACCCCAGCCAGGGCTGGATGTCCTTTTCTTATAAGGACACCAGTCCGACAGTATTGGGGTTCACCCGAACGACTTCATTTTAACTTACCTCTTTCCAAACTGTATGTCCAAATGCAATCGCAGTCTGAGGTAGTGGTGTCTCCGCAGGTGAAATCTGAGGATGCAGGTCGGGGAATGCAGCTCAGCCCATTACAGTCTCTAAAGATGTCTCCAGTTCTGAAAATCCTCAACACCTCCTTCCCCCAGTTCCAGAGGAGGCAGGTGAAGCGGGCGCCATGGGCCATGCCCATGTGTCCCCAAGGCCCATGGTTACTGGTAGCACATTGCCTGTGCAGCACTGAAGTCCCAGAGACAGAACGTCCTGTCACTGCTAAGCCACATGCATTATGTTTTTCTTAAAATAATAAACAGAGGTAGATTGTATTCCAGCTCCCCTCCTTGTCTGCCAAGAGCAATTCTGGTGTGCCCTGGGACTCGCTTCCTTCATGGCCGTCCTAGACGTCACATCGGCCCTGCAAAAAGCAACCGACTGGCTTCAAGATCATCTGCATGGCTTGAAAGAAATACAGGGCAGCTAAAGCATAGCCCTGCTGTGGAAAGAGCTAGAAGGCTATTGCAGTCCAAGGGGAAAGGAGCAGATGGCTAATTAAAGTTCAAGAAGTGCTGCCTGGTAGCTCTGGTGACTGGAGTGTCACACGTGCACCACAGGGTGGTGGGGGGTCCATCCCAGGTCAGGGCACAGGCCTAGGTGGCAGGTTCAACCCTCATTCAGGACACACATGGGAGGCAAGCAATCAATGTTTCTCTCATCAATGTTTCTCTCTCTTCTCTCTCTAAAATCAATAAACATATCCTTGGGTGAGGCTTAAAAATAAAATAAAGTTCCCGAAGAGCGTTGAGAAGTGGCATTGTAATTCCAGGTGTTGAATTGAGCTACCATTATCTAGTGAGTCCTCCAACATACACTGCCCCGAACAAGAGGCAAAAGTGAGTCTGGAGTCATCTCCTCTGTTGCTGTGTTCTAGGCCAGGGGGCGCACTATCATAGTGGAGCCATCGGGACCTGGGGTGATGTCAGCAGTATCCGTGCCATCCTGTGACTTCCAATCATTTGTCCTTCTTGTGTGGTGGCATGCCGAGTAAGCAAAGCCAGTTCCATGTGATACCACGCTGGGACCCTGGGTAGAGAGGAGACCGGCAAGCTGGACCGAAGGGAGCTGACTTTTCAAATCCTCTCATTGTATTCAATTCTTTCTACTAAAGGTTGATGTCCTGTGTTTTCCTCCTGTCTCCACTCCCTGCTTTCCACCCCTAATCTCTTCATATGTCATAGCCATCAAGGGCTAGATGCTAAATGAGAGACTTTCTTTGTGGTGGACTGTCATTTTTATTTCATTGAGCAGAATAAGGCAGAAAGTTTTGGCTGACATAGTGGTGATGTAAATGTTTTTCATCGAATTCCGGTGAAGAATTTTTCAGTGCACATTGCAGAAACACCTTCTGATAAGTTTCTTTCCCAAGGGGAATTTACTTCCATAATAGGAAATTGGAAGGTATTGATCTGTTGCCCTGAAACACAGTCACCCCTCCCTGTCACTAGGGACTTCCTTTGCTGTGATCTCAGATTCCTTTTCCCCCCAATATTTTACTTATTTAGAGGGAGGGGAAGGGAGAGAGAAAGAGAGAGAGAGAAACATCCATGCGTGGTTGCCTCTCGCACCCCACCAACTGGGGACCTGGCTCATAACCCAGGCATGTGCCCTGACTGGGACTCGAACCAGAGACCTTTTGGTTCACAGTCCAGCATTCAATCCACTGAGCCACACCAGTCAGGGCTGGTCACAGATTCTTTTAGTTTGCATTAGAGCTCCAAGCTCAGCAGCTCACTCTCTTAGCAGGTGAATTATCATTCGTGATGAAAGTGGAGGCACAGGCAGTGAGCAGAATCTCCGTTGGTGGTCCCCCCTGCTGTGGGTGCAACCCAGAAAGGCGAAGGTCCTCTGGGCAGAGCCGTCTGTGCCCCGGAGTCTCTAATGTATCCATGCTGTTATTTTAGGTCTCCGAATTCAATCCTTTGATGTTCACCAGTGTAATTGAATGTGAGAAGCCAAACAACGACCTGAGTAGGTTCCGTGGTTGCATGTAAGTATCATCCATTGACCTGAGCTTGTCCTTCTGTTTGACAGATGGTATAGTGCACAGTCAAACTTGAACAACACGGGGTTTGGGGCGCTGACTGCCACTAATCAAAAATCCTCGTATAACTTGGACTCCTTCAAAACCTAGCCAGGGCTAGCCAGCTGGTAACCAGCCTTTCCAATAACATACACAGTGATTGACACATACTTTGTTATGTTATGTGTATCAGATACTGCTTTCTTACAATAAAATAGACTGGAGAAAAACCACACTATTGAGAAAATTATAATGAGAAAATAAACTTAACAGTATTTGTTGAAAAAAAATCTGTGTATCAGTGGACCCACACGTTTCCAGCCTGTGTTGTTCAAGAGTCATCTGTGTCCACACAGAGTTCTAAAATATGTGTGTACTCTCCTGTGCCATATTTGTCCCTCTAGGAATGTTACAGCGCAGCTGTATGTTGGTTGCTCATAGACTAGTTCATAAGATTGTGTCAGCAGTAGAAACTTAACAAAGTGCCTGTAGCGAGTTCTCTCCCTCAGCAGCCCTGGAAAAGGGAGGGGACAGGGGACTAGCTGACACACGTGGTGGCCCCAGGAGTGGAAACACAGGGGCCAGACTCGAGGAGCCTGAGTGGAAGTTCATCCATCCATCCATCCATCCATCTACCCATGTAGTCATTGAGTAAGTATTTATCGAGCACCTACTGTGTGCTGTGCCTTGTTCAAGGCTCTTAAAGATAACACAGTGAACAGAATTGTATCCTAAATTAGGGGAAAAGAGAGAAAATAAGCACATGGACAAAAAATACAACATAGAGTGTCAAATCACCCAGCCACTTGCTCCAAAACAGAGACACCAAAGGTGGGTAAAGGACACAGGTTGATATTGTTGAAGCTTAAGCTATGGACTCATGGGAGGTAATTATTACAATTCTCTCTATGCTCACGTGCAGTTGAAATTTCAATAGTGATGATAATAACAACTGTGAGTCAGGGGGCATCTCACAGAGAATAAATGAGGGGTGTGAGCAAACCCTCAAGGACAGCCCTGGCTGGTGTGTGGCTCAGTGGATTGAGTGCCAGTCTGCAAACCAAAAGGACGCCAGTTCGATTCCCAGTCTGGGTTGCAGACCAGGTCCCCAGCTGGGAGCACATGAGAGGCAACCACACATTGATGTTTCTCTCCCTCTCTTCCTTCCTCCCTTCCCCTCTCTCTAATAATAAATTAAAAATACCTTTAAAAATACCTCAAAACCTCAAGGACAAGGACAAGGGTCTGACCTACCTGATCTTAGCTGTCCTGTCTAGAGAACATGAGGGCCTCCTCCCTTCTGGCTGTCTTGCTCCAAGGTACAAACTGACCTGCACGCTGCAGGGTGGGCCAGGCACAGATGTGTGGGGGCTCCTTTTCCCAGAGCTTTTGGTGTAGGTTCGTATCTCTGATTCATTGTCACATCCAGTATCAGGGTGCAAAGTGGAGTAAGACATGAGGATCTATAGCAAAAAGTCCGGACAAGGAGGGACAAGGGACACTAGAGTCCTGGCTGCAGGCCCAGGAGGCCAAGCACAGAGCAGCCCCCTGACACACGTGACCCTGGGTGGATAGCCGAGCTCCTCCAAGCAGAGAGACTGGCATGGGCCACACTGGGGTGAAGACAGCGTGGGGAACAGGCCTTTCAGCATATAGCAGCTGGAGCCAAAAGCCTGCAGAATGAACCGGGGATGCCATGTCACAGGAAGTAATGCTCAGATAGGAGGCTCCCAGGAGAGTGTGAGAGTCAGATTGCAGGAGGGACCGAGGCTGGTTGAGTCTGAGCCAACAAGGGGTGTGTTGCAGGTGGTAGGAGAGGAAGCGGAGCCTGAATTAGGTCAGTTCTGCACACAAAGAGCAAGAGGAGGGTAAAATTGAGGACTGATGACTCATTGGATATAAAAATGAGGATGGAGGAGTTAAGAAAGATCCCAGGATGCTGGTCCCAGTGACTGGGGGGCAGTGGAGCCTGCCCAGGTCCCTAGATGCTGGAGGTGATGTGACCATGTGGGAGAGTTGGCTACAGATGGTTGTCCAAGGTCTCTGGTCATTTACAATGCAGCCTGTGGCCCTGGAGGGGACCAGGTGGCATCGAGTGCACCCCACACCTCTGCATTGAGACAGATGGCTTGCTGCCCCTGTCACAGGCTCAGACAAGCAAGGACTGGTGTGCAGGGCCCATCACCAAGAGCAACTAGTGCCGGGAGACAGCATCTCTGAGAAAGAGCAGTCAGTCAGGCTGGACTCTGCCCTTTGCCAGCTGAACAATGCCATTTCCCCAGGGGCCTGTGTGTGGCATTCGCCAGTAATCAAGGCATGTCACCAGAGAGCCCTGTCATCACGTTTTGCTTTTGGACAGTTTTGATTTAGAAGGAATTGGTCGGAGGAGACCAGAGGATTGGAGGCTTGAATTCAAGGAACCCTCTAAGAGGCTCAGCGGAAATGTGAAAGGATGTGTCCATGTGCTCGGCTGACTATAGACCAGGCAGCTTAAGCCACAGAGATGTGTTGTCTCAGTCCTGGAGGCTGGAAGTCCAAGTTCATGGTATTGGCAGGACTGGTGTCTCCTGAGGCCTCTTTCCTTGACTTGTAGACAGCCACCTTCTCCCTGCATCTTCACATTGTCTTAACTTCTATGCTTGTCTGTCCCTGTGTCCAAATTCCTCTTTCTTATAAGGACCCTGGTGATAGGGGATCAGGGCTCATTCATAGACCTCATTTTGTTTTGTTTTTTTTTTTTAAGAATGAAAAGAAAGAACTTTCTATTTTTATTTTTTTTTTTACTTTTTTTTATTGTTGTTGCATTACATCCATCCCCTTTTTGCTCCCCTCTGTCCCCCTCCCCACCCACCCACTCCCTCCAAAGTCAATCCCACCTGTTGTCCATGTCCATGGTTCCTTTATACTAGGTTCTTGTCTAAGCTGCTCCCTTTCCTTGCCTCTGCCTCCCCCTCCCCACAACCCCTTTCCCCCTGACCACTGAAAGCCTATTCCTTGTATTCATACACTTGGTTCTGTTTCGCTTGTTGTTAGTTTTGCACATTATTGTCCCATAATGGGTGAGATCATATGGTATTTGTCCTTCACTGACTGGCTTATTTCACTAAGCATAATACTCTCCAGTTCCATCCATGTTGTTGCAAAGGGTACGAGTTCCTTCTTTCTGTCTGCTATATAGAATTCCATTGTGTAAATGTACCAAAGTTTTTTGATCCAATCATCCACTGATGGGTACTCAGGCTGTTTTCAGAACTTGGCTATTGTAAATAGTGCCGCTATGAACATAGGTGTGCATAGGTTCTTATGAATTGGTGTTTCAGGATTCTTTGGGTATAGTCCAAGTAGTGGAATTGCTGGATCAAAAGGCAGTTCCATTTTCAGTTTTTTAAGGAAACCCCGTACTGTTTTCCACAGTGGCTGCACCAGCCTACATTCCCACCAACAGTGTATGAGGATTCCCTTTGCCCTGCATCCTCGCCAACACTTGTTGTTTGTTGATTTGCTGATGATTGCCATTTTGACAGGTGTGAGGTGGTATCTTATTGTAGTTTTAATTTGCATCTCTCTGATGAATAGTGATGTTGAGCATTCTTTCATATGCCTCTGGGCCCTTTGTATGTCTTCCTCAGTGAGTTGTCTGTTCAGGTCCTTTGCCCATTTTTTAATTGGGCTGTCTGTCTCCCTGGTGTTGAGTCGCATTAGTTCTTTATATATTTTGAAGATCAGACCCTTGTCATTGACCGCATTATAAGTCAACTACCTCTCCAAAGTGCTACCTCCAAATACAGTTACATAATGAGGCATGGGGGTTTGACCACAACACAGGAATTCTACATGGAAGTCACATGTCAACCCAGAAGAAAGGGGTGGGCACTGAGGGTAGCCCAATGGCTATATGTTCTATGCATCATTCTGGAATCTGCCTGTGCCTGCCTGGCCTGGGTACTCAGCCAGGACTGTCCTATCACAACTTCAAGGTGGTACTCAGGTGCTACCCACCTGCCAGGTGGCTTGGTTCCTCCAGCTTCCTGCTGAGGTTGCAGCCTTCCCTTCTGCTTCCAACAAAGGGGCCCCACTCAGGGCAGTGACCTGGGAATGGTGGATTTGTCCTCTCGCTGCCTGTCCCTGTGCTGTGGCCCTTGTCAAGGCCAATATGCCTGCCAGTGATGAGTTCCAGCATGACTCAGTCTGAATAAGAAGCACCATTTAGTCAGAGGTGTGTCATAGCAAAGAAAACTTGCTGTTAGTGGCCTCTTTTCTATTGGGTTCATATCTCATACTGAATACGCATGACTGGAACTTTGATGGAGATGATTTGTTCTTTACTGCAAAATCATTTTTGTGTCTGATTGTCACAGAGAAATAATTTTCTGTCCCTGAGAAGTAATTTTCATGTCCGACAGTCACACAGGAAGAATTGTGGCGGTGGACAGTCACCTGGCCCTCCAGACAAAGGAGCAGCATCTCAAGTCCAATGTCATGTAGGCTGGTCTTGAGATGCTTTTAGTGGGCCATGAAGTGTTCAGGCTTGAATGTCTTTTTAAATTTTTTTTTTTTTAAGATTTCATCTGCTATCTTCAGAGAGAGGGGAAGAGAGGGAGAGAAACATCAATGTATGGTTGCCTTTCACCTGCTTCCAGCTAAGGATCTGGCTTGCAACCTGGTTATGTGCCCAGTAGCATTCTGACCTTGACGTTAGCTTCTGTCCTGCACCAGGAAATACATGCGTTTCCCTGGTTATGAAGAACGCGAGTTATGTCTGAGGTTGAGAGTCAGCCCTACTGTTCATGGCTGTGGCCAGGTGCTGGATGGGGCAGGAAGTGCTGCTTCCTTTGACCTTGAACTTCCCCAGACCTGCTGTGGTGCCCAGGCCAGTGGCACCGTAGTGGGAGCGGGTGAGCTTCAAGGACCACACAGGAGCCCTGGTGGGTGTGGCTCAATGGGTTATACCCTGGCCTGTGAACTAAAAGGTCGCTGGTTCGATTCCTGGTCAGGACACGTCTGGGTTACAGGCCAGGTCCGCAGTTAGGGCAAATAATTGATGTTTCTCTCACACACATCAATGCTTCTCTCCCTCTTTTCCTCTCCCTTCCCCTTTCTAAAAAATAGAGGAGGGTTGTGGGTGTGGGGGCAGTGGCGAGGGGTATCCACTGAAAATTTAAGAAGGTGGCTTCTTGGAAGGGCCCCATTGGTGTAGGTTAGGCTGGACCCCAGTTTGGGAAGTCTCCAGGGCCTTCCACTGTGTCCTGTTAGGCTCCTGGGACCACGTCTGTCCCAGCATGGTCGAGCACACATGGTCCTGGCCAGCATGGTGACAATGCGACCGTCCTTCAGGGCCAAGAGGAGGAGCTACAAATCCAGTGGCTTAAACAGAGCTATGTCCCTCTGAATCTAAATAACAATGAAACCAAATTTAGAAAAATCATCTCATGGAATTTATAACCTTTCAAATTTAATACGTTGCTATTTCTAAAACATTATAACTTTTTAGAGCAGAGAATGTTGCTGGAGCCCATCACCTTCTGCTTTCTAGGGGAATGTTTGTGTGAGGCACCGAGGAACAGCGGATGTTCTCTGTGATGGGCGGGCAGTTAGTGTCCCAGTGCAGCCCCATATTCCAGGGCCCCCCTCTCTGGCCATGGTGTGTCCCTGAGGTGACAGCAGGCTGTAATCCTGACACCAGTCCCAATGAGAGGTTTCCCCACATCCCAAGCAATTCTGCAATACAAGCTGGGTGTCCTGTGATGGAACTCGGTCCTGACACCATCACCCTGGAGTTAACCTGATAGGTTCGGGGCTCAGTCCTCCAGCCTGCCTCCACCCCGGGCACCAGTGCCAGTCTGGAATCCAGGTTGTCACCTGTGCTTCTGACAAATCAGAGGTCCCCACGATCTTCTCCTCAGGTTCAATTAATTTTCTAGTTTATTAAGAAAGGATGTGACAAAGGGTTTAGAGGAACATACAAATGGAGAGACGGGTAGGGTGAGGCAAGTGGAAAGGGGCGGGGATTTCCATGCCCGCTGGTACCCTCACTCTCCGGCTTCCCAATGTGTTCAGTGGAAGTCATTTTGGTGACCAGCCCCTGTCCAAGAGCCCACCCAGAGTCACCTGATTAGAACTCCCATTACCCAGGAAATTCCAAGGCATTTCATGCTCTACATCAGGAACAACCAGAGGCAAAGGCCAAACGTGGAAACAAAGGTGCTCCCGGTGCTCTTAATCACTCTAGAAATGGCAAGGGTTTTAGTTGCCCTGGGCTGGGAACTGGGATCAAAGACTAAAGATTAGAACAAAAGCTTTTCCTAGCACCCCTGTTCACATGCATTTCAGGAGGCAAAGTACCAGGGCAGGGACCTGCACACATTTCTTAATATTTCCCAAAGCCCATTGGCAAAGTAAACATCAGGCTCTGGAGATACTTCTAGAAGCCCTCTGACCAGTGAGAACGATCTCCATGCCAGCTCTTGTAGAAGCTACTGAGGCAAGCTGCACCCCCCAGGGCCCCTGTGTCCCCTCCCAGCCCAGCACCCAGGCCTTCTCCCGCCCCACACAGCGCTACGTGGGGTGTGAGGCGCACAGGGACACCAAGTGATGTGTGACACACGTTCCTCCACAGCACGCATGACAATGGGAAGAAGGCTGGGCTGCACAAGGAGAACCTGCTGCTTCGAGGCTGCACCATCAGGAACACGGAGGCCGTCGTCGGCATCGTGATCTATGCAGGTAGGCACCTGGCCTGGGATGGTGCTGGCTCGCCATGTTGTCCTCTACGTTCTCGAGCATGGCCCTTTGCTGATTTTTTTTTTCTGACAAGAAAAGTAGCCCAGACACATTTTAGAAAATCTTGGAAAACAAAGAAAAGGGAAAGAGGCACAATATCTAATAATATCTTGACCGAAAGTGTTCCCTCAGCCTGTCCATGGTTGTCACTTATTTCAGATTATTTTTATACCCTGCTCTTTTGACCGAGACTGCCCTGTTAAGTATTGTTAAATGCCAGTGTCATACTTTGATTCATGGAGTCAGAGCTGCACATCCTTACTGCTGGGCTCTGACTCCCCATACCCCTCCCCTCCCCTGTCCCCTTCCCTCCCCTCCCCCATAGGACATGAAACCAAGGCGCTGCTGAACAACAATGGACCTCGCTACAAACGCAGCCGGCTGGAGAGGCAGATGAACTGCGACGTGCTCTGGTGTGTCCTCCTCCTCATTTGTATGTCTCTGTCTTCAGCGGTTGGTAAGTTTCCTCAGCAGGGCAGCCTCCATGTGAGCCTGGTGAGCTGCCCACAACTCACTCCTATGCACTAAAGTCAAATGGCACGTCTGTCACCGGCTGAGACCCACAGGCTATTTGCATCAGCAGACGCCCCATCGAGATGTCTAGGCGCAAGGGCTTGGCACGACGTGTTACTTTTCTAATTGGAAGCTTGCTGGATGGACAAACAGTCTAGTCTAGTCCCTGCAATTGTAATGAGTCTGATGGAGGGAGTATCTGGAACCTGGTGATGAATCAGGACATGTGAGAGTAGGAGATGCAGAAATGCTATTAAATGGGAATGCCATGAAAAAAGGAGGGTTACTTGGAACCAGGGACAGGGCTGGGCTGGCAGTTAGTTTGTATGTGGGCTCTGGGGCTCTGCAGCCTGTGACGCCACCAGACCCAGCCTCGGGAGCACCTCACAGGGAAGGGTAGCCAACCTCCAGCTCCATGATCTTCACCATGTCCAGACAGGCGGGTGTAACATGGCCTGAGTTTAGTGACAGACATAGGCTTACAGGACAGGCCAAGGGTTTCTATTATCAGAGATCTGTGGGAGAGGTTGATGAAGTAACATGCCTTGCTACTGGCTTCCTGGAGTCTAAGATATGTGACTTTGGAATCCCCATGAAGGGACAATAATAAGCAGTATTCAGAGCCCACTGATGAGGCTGGGATTTTGTGAGGCACATGCTGGGAAGAAGTTCCTTTCTGGAAGGTTCTCACTGGCAGCTGCCAGCAGTCATCCAGTTCCTGCGTTATGACTCGTGCCATGCAGTGTCAACTGTGGGAAACCAGAGGCAAGTGGGAGTCCCCATTCCAGAACTGCCCATCAGTGAGATCAGCACCAACAGTACCATGTACTTTGCTTTCTTAGGGGACAGGCAGGTTCCTGTAGCCAAATGTACCTGCATCGAGTTCACGTCTTCAAATCTTCAAGTTTTGCTTTAATTTGCACTTAGCTGTGTTCTTCTTTTTCCATTGGCCAATGATGTTTCTCTTTGACCGTGCTGCAGGACACGGATTGTGGGTACAACGGTATCAAGAGAAGAAAGCCTTGTTTGAAGTCCTTGAGTCTAACAGCAGCTCTTTGTCCCCAGTCACAGCGGCGGTTTACTCATTTTTGACGATGATCATAGTTCTGCAGGTAACAGTACTAAGTGCCACGCGATTCTGGCTTTACTGAGCTCACAGGAACTTAATGTTGTCATCCTCTGCTAAGAGTTGCCTGTGAATTCTGCATTGGGACCATCACAAATGTACCTTCCTAACGTGCTGCGTTTTATCTTGACTTCTAATTTTTCCAGAGGGTGTTTCCTTGGGTGATTTCCAAGTTCAAATTCTCCTTTGCCATTCTTAACACATTGTTGACAGCAATTTTATACAAAACGAATGCAAGTGCAAACACGAGTTAAATCCTGTAACAAACTACATCCATCTGTTCATTAAGATGCTCGGGCTTTAAGGGGTTGGCTTTGATCATTTGTATTGTTTTATTCTCCCATTTAACTACTTCTTTAAAAATCTATATTTTAGAATTTTTTCAGCTACAGTTTACATTTAATATTATTCTGTATTAGTTCCAGGTGTACAGCATAGGGGTTAGACATTCATACACTTATATTTCCAGCACCCACCTGGCATCATACATAATTGTTACAATATTATTGGCTCTATTCCCTATGCTGTACTTTAGCCCCTGGGACTATTTTGTAACTACCAGTCTGGAATTATTTTAACAGAGAAGTTGTAAACAATAGTACAGAGAGGTCTCTGCTGTACTTAATGTGAACTCACCAGAGTACATTGTCAGGACTAAGAACCAGCTCTGGAACTTGGCCCTGAACTAAACTCCAGACTGTATTCAGAGCCCGCAAGTTTTCCTAGCAATGTGCTTTTTCTGTTCTGGGGCTCAATTCAGGATGTCACATCACACTTAGTGACATTGTTTACTATTATTGTTATTAGTACTATTACTATTATTATTACTAATTCACTTGCCTCTTCCATGACTCCCAGGCACTGAGAATTTGTGCCGAGGAGGAGGGACAGTGAGTGTCACTGCTAGCTTCCTTGGGCGCACACAGTGACCACAGGACATTTGCTTCATCTTTGTCTTCCATCACAGGTGCTTCATACACCAGGAAACTGCCTTACCTAACTTCCAAATTAGAACAGGTTTGTTTAGGACCCAGTGTGGTCATTTACCTCCTCATTCTTCTCATGAAAACTTTGATGGAAAAAGAGGTTGAAACTTATGGTGACTAAGAGGTTAAAACTATTGTGGTGACTATATGAATTATTCAAAGAATTTTTTATAAGTTACTATTTCTTTCCTACTATATTTTTCCAGTTTTATTGAGATGTAATTGATATATAAGGTTGCATTTGGATTTGCATTCATTTCAGCTAGACAACATGATGATTCGATAGTTGTATGTACTGCAAAATGATCACCACAGTAAATTTAGTTGATGTCCACCACTTTGCATAGTTATAAATTTTCGTGTGCATTGAGAACTTTCAGAATCTATTCTCTTAGTAAATTTCAAATGTACAGTACAGAATAATTAGCTCTCTCCACCATGCTGTGTATCATCCCCAGGACTGACTTACCTTATAACAAGGGGTTTATACCTTCTGACCCCCTTCACCCATGTTTCCCTGACACCAGCCTCTGCCAGCCACTAGCTGTTCTCTGTTTATGAGTTGGGTTTTGTTTAGATTCCACCTATAAGTGAGAGCCTAGTGCTGCACTTAATAGTACTTGTCTTTCTCTGACTTATTTCACTTCATTTTATAACTGCCAATTTAGTGTGAGCCTGGAGTTAGTCCTAGAGTATACGTTGCATTAACGTACTTAAATTACCAGTTTGTCTGAGTGATATTCTGAGCCCATAAACATCAGTCCAATACCGTTATACCCCGGAAAAAAACAACAACAACATTGATTTCATGGAGGCTGTTTTTCCGTTGTTAAAGCGTAGCTGGATATTTTTCATGGAGCCTTCTTTTCTTTGCTCTGTATGGCACAACCACAGAAACTCCTTCAGCACAAAACCAGCCTCTGAAAAGACTGTGGGGTTGTTGTGCCCACGGGCTGGGCAGGGCCAGGCTGTGGCAGGGAGCCCAGGGACAGCCTGTGAGCCCGGTGCCGCTGTGTTACAAGGTGGCTTTGCTTACAAGGACTCTGACTGCTGTGTGTTTTGTTTTTCTCTTTCTCTCTTTCCTCTCCTAGCCTTTCTCAAGCACAACTTAGTCACTCGAAAATGCTTGCTTCTCTCCAAACCATGGTTCCATACCTCCAGATACCATAGTGGATTTCCGCTCTGCGGGGACACCGTAGGCTGCCCTAGTTTAAACTCTTTGCCAATATCCTAATCCTTTCCCAATAGCGCTTCTAAACCAACCTATGTAAAGCTCTTAAAGGTACAGTATCGTCCCTTCTTACTCGCGGTTGTAGTCATTTAAATAGATGACTGGGTCCAGTGTTCTGGGCCTCACAGTCACTCATTCCTTGTGACTGGTGTCTTCTAGGTCCTGATCCCCATCTCGTTATACGTCTCCATCGAGATTGTTAAAGTGTGTCAGGTGTACTTCATCAACCAGGACATGGAGCTGTACGACGAGGAAACAGACACCCAGCTGCAATGTCGGGCTCTGAACATCACGGAGGACTTGGGGCAGATCCAGTATATCTTCTCGGATAAAACCGGCACTTTAACCGAGAATAAGATGGTTTTCCGAAGGTGCACTGTGTCTGGCGTAGAATATTCTCATGATGCGAATGGTGAGTCCTGGGATGGGGGCTCCCTGCACGGGCTGGACCAGAGAGCTACTCTGTCTGCAGCTGCAGCCATGAGTATCTGCTTATGTCTGCACACTCACGCTGTGTACACACACATGCGTGCACATGCGTGTGCGCACACACACACCCTTCAGGGACTGCTGATTTTTGCAGGAGCCTGAAATGAAACTGAGCGCCCTTGACGGAAAAGGGACTTCTGTGCACTGCAGTGTTGCAGCACGAGGGCTCAGGCTGACACACTCATTTTCTGCCACCTGAGCAGACCCCAAGGAGGGCATCCTGGGGTATTTCACTTCTTGAGGCACCCAGTGTCTGAGCCACACCAACAGGCAAAAAGATGTCTTTGGTGTCATTCATGGTGGTCTTGTCATCAGCTGAAAACTCAGCATTTATACCGAAATCATTCTCTTGAACTATGATGTGACAGGAGCTGGGAAGAAGTGAGCCAGCTCACATTGGATATTTTAGTTGGTCTCTTCACCTGCCTCATCTTTCCTTATCCCATGCTGCCTCTGTTTCATGTGAAGGCACAGGAGCATTTGGCTTCATAAACTGAGGGTATGACTGGAGCCTGGTGCCCACCTGAGCCAACAGAGGGTGCCCTGTCATATTTCCTGGGTCAAGAGCAGATGACTCTACAACCAAGGGGTCCCCACCTACCTGGAGCAGCATCTGAGAACATCCAAGAGACCTTGCCATGAAACAGCAGCAAACACAAAATGGGGGACACCATAGAAAGCTGTCCTTTAGGAGAACTCAGTGGGAACCATCTGCTGGAACACAGGAGTTTTGTTTTATAAAACCAAGAATTATCACATCCACAAACCATCCTCTAAGTAAAATGAAAGCCATCGTGTTAAATGGAAGGCGTAAGAACTTACCCATTTTGTTTAATGTTTTATTTGTCATAGAAATAAAACAGTGGCCCTGGCTGGTGGCACAGTGGATAAGGCGCCAGCCTGCAAACCCAAAGGTCGCTGGTTTGATTCCCAGCCAGGGCACATAACCAGGTTGCAAGCCAGGTCTGTAGCTGGAGGCAGGTGAAGGGCAACCATACACTGATGTCTCTCTGCCTCTCTCCCTTCCCCTCTTCTAAAGATAAATAAAATCTTATAAAAAAAAAAGTGTCAGCATCCCGTCCATCCCTGTCCTGCTCCCACTCTCTGCCCCTGTGTCCCCTTAGCCTCATGCAGAAGAGCCCAGTTGCCCACAAGCGGAGCTCAGCCTGGTTGTAAGGGACTCAAACACCCAGCCCAGCAAGTGTCAGCAGCAGCTTCTGAAACTTGGACCTGAAACTCCACCAGGAAGTAGCCTGGCTAAGACTCCAGATTTTGACAGTTGTCAGTCACTTACTACAAAACCCAAGACTCTCATTGCCTCTGGAAGACATGGGAAGCATTTCTGGTGATGATTGAGACCACCAGTGTGGCATTTGAAAGCCGGCTTTGATCAGTCACTGATGTGACCCCCAAAGCCACGAGCATCTTCCAAGGTCTCTCCCATGACTTTGACCTGTCAAGATCTCACTAGGAAAACGAGCTCAGAACCCAGCTTACATGTACCTGACCAAGGGTATGGCCCACTCTGACCTCATGTGCTGGTGTTGGTACATGTCTGGGGCTGGGTAGCACCTGCTCCTGACCTTCATCCTCCCCAAGGACATGCTGGCCATCACTGAGACACTCCAGCGTCATCACAAGCCACCAACAAACCAGCACTGGCCTGAGAGGCAGGTGCTTTCAGGCTGACAGCTGACCTCAGGTTGGTGGGCCTGGCTGCTGTGCCAGCAGGAGGCTGACACCAAGCTCCAAACACACAAGTTTAGAAGCCAAAAGTCCTGTGTCGGGCTTTGTTCTTGTCAGAGCATCCTGATCAGGATCCTGGTTTTAGGGTGACTGGGCCTTGTGGCCATGGACAGGTGACTCCCTCTTCCTTATCTCTAAAGGAAGGTGCTGAGTGGAAGGTCTAGTCTGAAAGACAGACCAGCACCCGACACCCGCCCCTACCCCCGCAACCCCATGACCGTAGCCCCTTCTCAGTGGCTCTCACAAGCGCCACCTTGTGGCAGGACTCTTGCACTGCAGCCCAGCGCTGGGCTGCCCTCTTTTTCAGCCCAATAACTGCTTGTTTCAATGAGTAGCTGCTTGCTGGTGACGTCCAGGTTGCCTGTTGATGATGACATGGCTGCCCTAACTGGGCAAAGCCAGGAAGATGTGTTCACAACCATTCTTGAGCCAGGAACGGCCACTTGGATGCCCTTCCCTGATCCTCTGAGCACCACGCAGCTGCAGGGGCTGGTGTTTGCACCTAGCATCATGGTCAGGCCCCTCAGTGTCGCAGGACCCAGACCCTGGCAACACTGTCCCTGGTGGACCATCCCAAGAGGACTGGGAGCCTTACCTTACCCATGGGAGAGGACCGTCACTTCTATGCGACTGACTGCAAGGCTCAGTGGAATCTGTCACGATGGCCTTGGTGAGCCAGGTGGCCCCTTGACCTCAGATACTCTGTGGGCCAGGCCTTCCCAGCCACCTGTCCCCATGCCCCACTCACATTTGGGCTTCACCTGAGTAGAAGGGCTCTTTGTGAAGCCATCCTGGCCCACCCCAGGCCCATTTGCATGCCACAAAGGACAAGACCCAAACTGTAGCATCCCATGGACCTGGGTGCCATGCCACACCCTGCCCTTGTGTCCTCTGACCTTGGCAAGCTCTGACGTTCTCTGAGACGGGTTTCCTTCTCTGTCAGACGGGTTGAGGATATCAACTGTATCAGGTTGAGCGCAGGTGCAGATATAGGGGAGCATCCTCTGTCCCTCATTAAAGGCAGCCTGACTGTTAAGAGCAGGGGTAGCAAGGGCTCTGTGGACCCACTTCCGTCTTCCCAGCCTCCCCATGACTTGTCATCTGCGTCCCTCTCCCTACAGCGCAGCGTCTGGCCAGGTACCAGGAGGTGGACTCAGACTCGGAAGAGGCAGTACCCAGAGGGGGCTCACTGTCCCAGCGTGGCAGCATTGGGAGCCACCAAAGCATTCGCATGGTCCCCAGGACCCAGAGTATCAGGTCACACCGGCACACGGGCAGCCGGGCTGAGGCCAAGCGAGCCAGCATGCTGTCCAAACACACAGCCTTCAGCAGCCCCATGGTGAGTCCTGCCCCAGAGTGGCACTGCCCAGTGCCTGAGCATAGTCACCTTTCCCCCTGTCTGACATTTCCCTTGTCCATCGGAAGCATCTGTATTTAATAATACGTATGAGCTGCTGGGCAGGGTTGGCTCTGCTCAGTGACCGCAAGGTTTTTAGGCCAACAGCTTCTCCCCATAGCTGGTAACAGAGCCCCTTTGCTGCCATGTTTGGAGTCTGGGGACCCCCAGTAAGCCACCCAGATGGGTGACGGAGCGGAAGCCTGTCTTGCCAAATGAAACAAATAAAACACAGAGCAAGATGACAACTGTGAAAAAGCAAAGCCAAATGGAAAGGAAAAAAAATAGTTTTAATTACACGAGCCCAAACCAAATAAAACTTGTTTCTTCCTGGTCTTGTCAGCTGCCCAAACATTTCCAGAAGTGAGCAAGTGGCAGCTTCTAAAAGGATCCTTTCACTTTAAAAATGGTCTTGGAACAGAGAGGGAGAACCCATCCTGCTCACTGTATGTATGCTGGCCTCATTCTTTTACATCCTTCAAAACCCATGCAGAAGCTGCCATTGACCAGAGATGACCTAAAAACTGCGGTGGCTGCAGTGTGGGCTTCTATGGGGCACATGGGAGGGACTCTCACGCTTGGCAGGAGGGAGATTGCATTGGAACAGGTTTTCCTGACATCAATTTAGCGACATATCATTCAAAGATTTACATACACAGAAGCTGGTCAGTGCATTGTTTACGTCAGCAAAACAGCGCAAAAAAGTATCTTGGGCCCTGGCTGGTGGCACAGTGGATAAGGTGCTGGCCTGCGAACCCAAAGGTTGCTGGTTCGATTCCCCAGCCAGGGCACATAACCAGGTTGCAAGCCAGGTCTCCAGCCAGGTCCTTGGCTGGAGGCAGGTGAAAGGCAACCATACATTGATGTTTCTCTCCCTCTCTGTCTCTCTCCCTTCCTCTCTCTCTGGAAATAATAAAATCTTCAACAACAAAAAAGTATATAGGGAACAAATAAATTACGGTTCATCTGTTTTGAAATTGTTAGGGCTGTATTTCCAAATACTGTAGTCCCCCTTCTCTGTGCTCATCCTTGAGGTCAACAGTGGTCCACAACTTAAATGGAAGATTCCAGAATTAAATTTCAAGCTATTCTGAGTAGCATGGTGAAGTCTCATCACCGTCCTACTCCATCCTGCTTGGGACATGACTCATCCCTTTGTCCAGTACCCCCACACTGTAGTTGCTCCCCACTTACTAGTCACTTAGTAGCTGTATGGGTCATCACATCTGTTCTCCTGGTATCACAGTGCTTGTGTTCAGGCGACCCTTATTTTTCTTCACAATAGCCCCCAGTACAAGAGCAGGGATGCTGACAATCTGGATATATCAAAGAGAAGCCTGCAAGTGCTTCTTTTAAGTGGAAAGGTGTGTAGGTAGAGGAAAAAATATAGTATATATAGGATTTGGGACTACCTTCCACTCCAGGGCATCCACGCGGAGCCTTGGAACGTATTGTCCATGAATGGGGCAGGGGGCTCATTCTTCAAGGCCTGGAAATATTCAGACAATATCATGTTTTGAGGAAAATAGGATCGGCCAATTTGTGTACAGATTTTTATTGAGGTACAGTTGACATGTAGCAGTGCATGAGCTGACGTTGGGAAATGCAAATCAAACCATAATGAGATCGCCCCCACCTGTTAACATGGCTGTCATAAAAAAGACAACAGATAGCACGTGTCGGTGGAGAAATTGGAACCCTTTTGCACTGTTGGTGGGAAGGTAAATTGGTTCTGCCACTCTGAAAACAGTAAGGAGAGGCATCTCTAAGAATTAAAAAACAGCCCTGGCAGGTGGCACAGTGGATAAGGTGCCAGCCTGTGAACCCAAAGGTTGCTGGTTCGATTCCCAGCGAGGGCACATAACCAGGTTGCAAGCCAGGTCTCCAGCCAGGTCCGTAGCTGGAGGCAGGTGGAAGCCAACCATACATTGATGTGTCTCTTCCTCTCTGCCTCTCTCCCTTCCCCTCTCTCTAAGAATGGTGAATGAAATTTTTTTTTTAATTTAAAAATGGAAGATAAGATCAAATATTCCCAAAGGAAATGTGTAAAATAGTTTATGTACAATGGAAATTATGTACAAGGTAAATTATAAGAAAAAGGCTGGAAGAAAACCAAGCATGAGTTTCAAAAAGTATACACAGGGTGGGGCAAAAGTAGATTTACAGCTCATATTGGAAATCAATATGATAATTAATAAGTAATAATATAAGAGTGGCTCTGTTTTGCTGGCTCACAGCTGTAAACCTACTTTGCTGCCTGTATTCCCATGAGCTGGTATGATACAGATGATTACATTTTTTTCTATTCGCTGTTATTTCCAAATCTTTCTGAGCATGATGTGTTATTTTATCATAAGATATGTTCTTCAGTGTATTACTATATAATAAGAACTTGTATACCTTATATAAGAGTATGCACTTTTCCTTTCATCTCATACAATTAAAAGTAGGCATATTTTTATTATAAAATGATATATGTGTCTGTGTGAGATGACAGTGTGTTTACAGCTTATCAAAGTCAAGGTGCCTTAAATAGTCAGCCACCAAGACACTTAGTAGGTCCCTGGGTCAGACTTACCCCTCCAGCCTCTGGTTTCTTCCAGGAGAAAGACATTACGCCCGACCCAAAGCTGTTTGAGAAGGTGAGTGAATGTGACAGGTACCTGGCCATCTCGAGGCACCAGGAGCACCCACTGGCCCACCTGTCGCCTGAGCTGTCGGACGTGTTTGACTTCTTTATCGCACTCACCATCTGCAACACAGTCGTGGTCACGTCCCCAGATCAGCCGAGGCAAAAGGCAAGTACCCTTTCCCCGACCATCCCACCCTGCTAGAGCCCACAATACTCTTGACCTTTGTCACATCGTCAGTCTTCTGGCCGTTCCTTCCCTGAGGGAGCTTAGCACCACCTGTCATGGTTAAGGGCATGCGGGAGAGGGCCGCCTGCAGGCAAGCCAGCTGGTGGCCCTCCAGTGCCATCTCCAGGCTGCAGCAGTTGGGTGCCAGGATAGGGGCCAAGTGGGAGAGGACAGACACCCTCTGAGCTTGGGCAGGAGAGGCAGGGACAAAAGGGTAGGTGCTCATATGACCTAGGCGGAGTCTCAGGGTCTCAGTTTCCCAGAGGAGAGAGGGGACAGGACAGGCTGGGGACCCAGCCTCTGGGACAGGCCACTTGGACTAGAATCATGACTTCACCACCCAATTGGGCAGCTTGTCATTTGTTTATAAAGGTTCTTTGGGGGTTGGGAACGTGCTTTGTGTATTTACATTTTTATGGACATAATGCAGAGAAGTGTATAAACTAGCTTTTGTTAAGGTGGGCAGGGAGCTGGACTCTGGGGCAGGCCATGGCAGGCCGCTGCCTCCAAAGCTGCCCTGCAAAGCAAGGAACAGTCTCACAGCCTGCAGACACCACCAGCCACACCCCTCTGAGTCACAGGGGCCTCTGGTTGTGGTGACCGGGTGATCACACCGGTCCTAAAAGATCCTAAAAGAAGGCACACAGCTTTATCTTTGTTTAAGAGGCCAAGGATGGTCTCAAGAAAGAGATGCTGGCGCTGGTTGCAACTTTCTTCACCTGACCTGGAAACCGGGGGATTGGGAAGGACGGGATGCCCTTGGCAGCCTGGGCAGGGCCCGCAGGGGACACGGCTCCCGTCTCCTGCAGGTGAGGGTGAGGTTTGAGCTGAAGTCCCCAGTGAAGACCATAGAAGACTTCCTCCGGCGGTTCTCGCCCAGCCGCCTGACCTCCAGCTGCAGCAGCACCGGGAACCTGAGCAACAAGTCCGACCACAGGTCAGGGTCCAGCTTCCTGTCAGCCCTGTCTTCCGACAGCACGCTGCTCAGGCTGGAGGAGAAACTGGGCCAGCCAGCCCTGACCAGGGGCAGCCAGGGCTACGGCAGCGAGGCGGATGGCTGGGCGCCACAGCGTGGCCCGGAGCAGGAGCCGGCGCCGGAGCTGCGCTACGAGGCTGAGAGCCCCGACGAGGCTGCGCTTGTGTACGCCGCCCGCGCCTACAACTGCGCGCTGGTGGACCGGCTGCATGACCAGGTGGCCGTGGAGCTGCCCCACCTGGGCAGGCTCACCTTTGAGCTCCTGCACACGCTGGGCTTTGACTCCATCCGCAAGAGGATGTCGGTGGTGATCCGGCACCCGCTCACCGACGAGATCAACGTCTACACCAAGGGGGCCGACTCGGTGGTCATGGACCTGCTGCTGCCCTGCTCCTCAGGTACCTGCCCCCTGCCAATCTGTCCCCAGCCCCTTCAGTGGGTAAAGTGATTCTCATAAGGGACAAGGGGTGAGGTAAAGCGTTTCTCCTGATCCCATCTGTGTGGGGCCAGCTTGATTATATAGACAGCCTTCCTCACCTCCGGTTAGTAGGGGGGCCAGATTTAGCAAAGAAAGTATACTGAGCAGCCAGTGAAATAGAAAAAAACAACAGCCAATATTTTTAGGAAAAGTACGTCCTATGCAATATTTGGGCATCTTATTTCTGTCTGGCAACACAAGCAGATGTGAGGGCTATTCTGGAGCTAGAAACTGGACTTTTTGAAGGATGATTTTTCATCAACAGGAAGAATATGCACTTCCCTTCAGTGGACTGGACAGATGATGCCAGGTCCCTCCTTAATGAGGCTTTTGTCTATGTGAGCATCTCATTTCAAAAGCAGCAATGTCCCGCTCTACAGCAACACAGCAAAGCATTCTGGGATTGTGCAGAGCTTATTATGGGATGCAGGAAGGGACTTTTCCAACTACGCATTGAATTCGTCTGTGTGGCTTGGCTTTAGATCTGAAAAACGAACTTGAAAGAAGTCAGAGGGTAGTTCCTAGACCATTGTTTTGTAGCTGACTATTGATAAGTGCCATAGTTCTGGCAGGGCTTGACTTGGAGCAGTTCTGAGGAACATTTTATTCTACCTGTGTCACTGCCAGCTAGAGCAAAGCACAAAGGGGAGGACCCCTTATTACCCTGTGGCCCCAAAACAGTCTCATTTATACTGTTACCATGCAAAGAGTAGTGCCTTCTGCATTCCTACTCGTAACTGTTGACCCTAGAGGAGTTCAGGTTCACACCTTGCTGCAGATCCCACAGGTGGGTGAGGATCGTGGCCACCACTTCCTCAGTTTCAAAAGGAGCAGCAAGGAAAACAGATAAGGGTGGATGTGTGGAAAACTCTTACTAACAGCTGATCTCTAGTTTTGTTTAAATGTGGTTAAAAATAGATAAGTTAGGCCCTGGCTGGTGGCACAGTGGATAGGGTACCAGCCTGCAGACCCAAAGGATGCTGGTTCGATTCCGAGCCAGGGCACATAACCAGGTTGCAAGCCAGGTCTCCAGCCAGGTCCATGGCTGGAGGCAGGTGAAAGGCAACCATACGTTGATGTCTCTCTCCCTCTCTGTCTCTCTCCCTTTCCCTCTCTCTAGAAATAATAAATAAAATCTTGAAAAACATTTTTAAAAAACATATAAGTTAGCATCTTGCCTTGGCTGGTGGGGCTCAGGTGTTTGGCATATAATCCCATAGACCAAAACATTGCAGCTTTCAATCCCCAGTCAGGGCACATAAGAGAAGACAATCAGTCAATGTTTCTCTTTCTCTCCCTTTCTACCTCCCTAAAAGCAACAACAACAAAAAAAACAATCCTCAGGTGAGGATAAAAAACATTAAAAGTTACTGTCTTAATCATTTTTGAGGGTACACTTAGGTAGCATTAAGATCTGTTGTTGGACAGCAGATCTCTGGAACTTTTTCATCGTAAAACACTGAAACTCACTACCCACTGAACAACTCCCTTCTCCTTCTCCACAACCCCTGGCCACTACCATTCTGCTCTTTGTCTCTAGGAATTTGGCTACCATGCAGACACCTTCATGTATACTGTTTTCCATGGGAAGCTAACCCAGAAACAGGGGTCAAAATGCTTCCCAGCCATACCCTCTGGGAAGGGCTGAGCTCTCAACTGCATAAACAGCATGATTATTTCACAAAAGAATACTGTGCAGTTCTGGTTTATGACCCAGTGATTCCAGTGAAACCTGGGTTCCACTGCAGCGTTCTTTACAATAGTCAAGATGCAGATGCAACCTAAGTGCCCATCCTTAGACAAATGGATAAGGAAGATGTGGTTCATGTACACAAAGGAGTGCTACTCGGCCATAAGAAAGAGTGAAATCTTGCCATCTGCAATAGCATGAATGGACTTAAGTGTTTCAGGCTAAGTAAAATAAGTCAGAGAAAGACAAATACCATATGACTTCAATTATATGGAGAATCTAAATAAACAATTGAAAATACACTCATGAATACAGCGAACAGACTGATGGTTCCCAGCGGGGAAGGGGGTTGGAGGTTGGAGGAAAAGGGGGAAAGGATTGAGAAGCACAAATTGGCAGTTATAAAAACAGTCATGGGGCCCTGGCCAGTGTGACTCCATTGATTGGAGTAACCTCCTGTAAATCAGAAGATCGCAGGTTTGATTCCAGGTCAGAGCACGTGCCTAGGTTGTGGATTTGGTTCCTGGTCGGAGTGTGTAACGGGAGGCAACTGATTAATGTTTCTCTCCCTCTTTCTCTCCTTCCCTTCCCCTCTGTCTAGAATCAATATGTCCTTGGGTAAGGATTAAAAAAAAAAAAGTCACAGAGATGTAAAATACAGCCCAGGAAATACAGTGTATAATATTGTAAGAATTATGTATGGGGCTGGGTGGGCACCAGACATATTGGGGAAACACTTCATAATAAAGTGTATGATGGTCTAACCATTACACAGCACACCTGAAACTAATGCAAAATATACTGAACATCATCTGTAATTGAAAAACAAAATTTAAAAAATCAATAAAGGGAATGCCAGGCAGAGATTCCCCAACCCCCTGGGCTGGCCCCAGGGCCTCCTACTGAGCTCCGTTTTACTTACTCACCACCCTCCTTCTGCTTCTGCTCCAACCTAGATGACACCAGAGGCAGACATCAGAAAAGAATCCGCAGCCAGACTCAGAATTACCTCAACCTGTACGCGGTGGAAGGCCTGCGGACCTTGTGCATCGCCAAGAGGGTGAGTGGGGCCCCAGCACATGCTCTCGCTGCACACACTCCCTGAGAGCCGTATCAGCAGGCTGTCTCCTGCAGGTCCTGAGTCAAGAAGAGTATGCCTGCTGGCTAAAGGGTCAGTTGGAAGCGGAATCCTCCGTGGACAACCGCGAGGAGCTCCTCTTCCAGTCAGCCATTCGCCTCGAGACCAATCTGCACCTCTTGGGTAATTACGCCCTGAATGTGTGTTGCACGGGCCACGATTGAGTTTGTAGAGGGGGTCGCAGAGCGGGAGGCAGCTTGGCTCTAGGTAGTGTCACCTCTGCACATGCTGGGTTCAGTGAAGGAGCCTCCTGGCCCAAGGCAAGCGCAGCCCTCCAGTGGGACCACCCTCCATGGCCCGGTTCTGGGGGGTTCCCTGTGTGCCCCACCAGGCATTCCACCAGGTCCCCCAACTTGCTTCCCCTGCACCCATGCTTTTCCACCTGAAATAGAAGCCAGGCTTCTCAACAATTGATACTTAAAAGGGTCCGCCAGCTCTGGCTGGTGTGGCTCAGTGGATTGAGTGCCAGCCTAAGAACCAAAGGGTCACCGGTTCAATTCCCAGTCAGGGCACGTGCCTAGGTTGCACGTCAGATCCTCCAGTTGGGGGCATGTAAGAGGCAACCACACATGGGTGTTTCTTTCCCTCCCTTCCCCTCTTTCTCTCTCCCTTACTCTCTCTGAAAACTTTAAAAATATATATCTCCCCAACTCCCTGCCCAGGAAACAAAAAGAAACTCTGTCGAGCACCAGAAATAGCTGCATTTTACACCTTAAGCATATTTTCAAGTTGTCTATGAAGTTAAAAGTCAGCTGCATGTTGGGAAGAGTTGGAGGTGCTTTGTTGTCGGTGCAGAAGGTTCTAGTCTGGGCTTCTGACTCACCCTGAGACACAGCCATTGACTGTGTCCCCCGTTGTCCTGAACTGACCACCCACTCCCCCCATGCATGTAGCCACTTGGGGCACACTTTCAGGGGGTCCCAGTCTGCAGGGCACACAGGCAACCTGTTATGTGGGGGCATGGCAGCTTCTCACCATCAGAGTCTGGGGACAGGAAGGAGGGCGTCCCATGATGTCATGCTTCTGACAGGTGCCACTGGCATTGAGGACCGCCTACAGGATGGCGTTCCCGAAACCATTGCTAAACTGCGGCAGGCTGGCCTACAGATTTGGGTTCTCACCGGCGACAAACAGGAAACAGCCATTAACATTGCGTATGCCTGCAAACTGCTGGACCACGATGAGGAAATCATCACCCTGAATGCCGAGTCTCAGGTACACGCATTGTGGGGACACCCTGCTTGACCAGGAGCCTCTGTTTCTGGCCGCTGCTGAGACTAGGCGTTGCCCTCCACCCAACCCTCTGTTCTGCTGCTGGCACTTAGCCCATGCTAGTCACTGTCTTGGAACATGTGGAATCTGCTGTGGTTTCTAAGTTTCAAAGGGATGCCCCCCTGGGCTTTATTTTATTTTTATATCTCTTGATTCTACAGAGAGAGGAAGAGAGAGAGAAACATCCATTTGCTGTTCCACTTATTGACTTATTGATGCACCCATTGGTTGCTTCTTGTTTGTGCCCTGACTAGGGATGGAACCCGCAACCTTTGTGCATTGGGATGATGCTACACGACCAAAGCCACCTGGTTGTTACTAATGGTTACTAATGGTTGTTACTGCTTTTTCCTGACACACTGTCTCTGTCAGCAGTATCAGAACCTTTTCATGAGGCCCCGAGGAGCCAAGATAGCAGGTTCATTTAGCACCAACACCCTTAGGATGGCACAGGCTGTCCCAGGGATGCCCCAGTGGGCACAGGGGGTTTTCATCCAGTCCCATTTATGTTTTTACTTTTTTATTCTCACCCAAGGATGTTGTTTTCCATTGCTTTTAGAGAAAGAGGAAGGGAGAGAGAGAAACATCAATGTGAGAGAAAAGCATCAGTGGGTTGCTGTATGTGTGCACCCAGGCTGGGGATCAAACCCTATGATGGATGACCCTCCAATTACTGGAGCCACACTAGCCATGGCCAGTCCTATTTATGCATTTAAATTCCTGAGTGCCCTGGCTGGTAGCACAGTGGATAAGGCACCGGCCTGCGAACCCAAAGGTTGCAGGTTCGATTCCCCAGCCAGGGCACATAACCAGGTTGCAAACCAGGTCTCCAGTCAGGTCTGTGGCTGGAGGCAGGTGAAACGCAACCATACATTGATGTCTCTCTCCCTCTCTGCCTCTCTCCCTTCCCCTCTTTCTAAAAATAATGAAATAAAATCTTTTAAAAAAATAAAATAAAAATGAAAATAAATAGTAAATTCCTGAGCGTGTAGAGAATATCTGCAACTCACAGGGCCGTCTCTATATCTAGTAGTAACACTTTTGCACATCCTGGCCTATGACTGCCCAAGATCACAAGGTTGTGTGTGTGGGTGACTGGACACCTACCTTCTGCCCAAGATCAGCAGCTGTACCTTTTCAGCCTTTTCCCCCTCTAAGTCTCACTCACTTTTCTAAGTATAAAAGGTCCCAAACAGCTCAATTTCCATGGTGCATGGCAGGAAGTTGGTCAGTAGGCAGAGGGCCTGGAGCCACGTGAGTTCCATGCACAGCGTGTGTCTGTTCCTGGAGATGGTCGTCGCTCCTCCACCTCTGTCCCCTGACTGTGCAGGCCCCCCAGCAGGTTTTCCTGCTCGCTCTGGAGCTCTGATCCAATTTGGGAAGGGACATTGATAATGAAATGGCTCAGGGATTATGCCCCTGTTTTTGAAACTTTATTTTCCTGATCCACAGGAAAGCTTAGGAAGGACACTGATAATTACATTCCTTTAGGGGCCAGTCATAACAAAGGCTATGAAAGAGCTCGTGTCCTGCTGTCTGTGCCTTCCCAGGAAGCGGGAGGAGCTGAGCGGGGGCCTCCAACAGCCATGCTCACTGGCCAGCAGTTTCACCACAATATGGCCGGGCCTCCCAAATGAACAGTCACGCCCCGACCTCTGTGCCAAAAAAGCAGAAATTGATAGAAACTCTAGTCCAGCTTATTGTCCTCTGTGTGGAAAGTCATCCTCTGACTAGCCCAGTTTTAAGAGGGAACCTGGGCAGAGCCCGCAGTCTGATGCCCAGAGATCAGACCTAGATGTGTTGGGTGTTGGGGAGGGTGGGTAACCTGGGCTGTGATATGACCAATGGCACCGCCATTGCATGTGCATTTCAGGAGGCGTGTGCAGCCCTGCTGGACCAGTGCCTACACTACATACAGGCCAGGAGCCCCCACAGCACCCCAGACAAGACCCCAGGCAACATGAGTGTGGGGTTCTCCCCCGTCTGCCCACCCTCTGAGCCTGCCACCTCTGGCCCCTGCCCGAGCCTCGTGATCGACGGAAGAAGCCTGGCCTACGCCCTGGACAAAAGCCTGGAGGACAAATTTCTCTTCCTTGCCAAGCAGTGTCGGTCAGTCCTGTGCTGTCGATCGACGCCCCTGCAGAAGAGCATGGTGGTGAAGCTGGTCAGAAGCAAGCTCAAGGCCATGACCTTGGCCATAGGTAAGTAGGCAGGCAGGCCTGTCTCATGCACCTGCTTCCTCTTTTCACCTCCAGAAGTTCCTACCCATCCACGCTGCACCGTAAAATAGGAAAGTGCTTCCTCGCTCTCTTTTCTATTTATGAAATTACCCCCAATGTAATAAAGCAGCTGCCTGTTTCAAGTAGAGCACTTAGATTAGAAAGCTACAGGTATGGCACAGTGGATAAGGCACTGGCCTGCCAACCCAAAGGTCACTGGTTCGATTCCCAGCCAGGGCACATAACCAGGTTGCAAGCCAGGTCTCCAGCCAGGTCCGTAGCTGGAGGCAGGTGAAAGGCATCCATACATGGATGTCTCTCTCTCTCTGTCTCTCTGTCTCTCTCCCTATCCCTCTCTCTAAAAATAATAAATAAAATCTTTAAAAATGACTGAATAAATAAGTAAATAAAAAGAAAGCTACAGGTATATAGTGACAACAGTCATAGCCATGTATTTAAAGGTCAGTAATAACAGTACTGGTTAAAGAAGACAGGGCTTCTTCTGGACACTGTGAGCTGCCTGTGGTCCAAGGCTCCATGTGCCAAGAGGACCCAGAGACTCGGGGGTGACAGAATTCCCCTGGCTCTTGTCAGCTGAACTTTACCAATTGCTTCAAGACAAGCGTCTAATTAAATACATTCATCCTAAGAGTCATTGCTAAAGCCTACATGCTTTCCTTAGGGACTGTGCATCTGACGGTGGTTATTCTTTGCAGACTGTTGGCCAGGAGAGCTTTCTGGGCTCCTTTCCAGTGCTACCTGGTGTTTACCTGCCTCCTCCCATGGTGGCATCCCGGCCCCCACGGGTTCAGATCCAACCTCTAGTCAGGTCCAGGGACTGAGCAGCTCCACCTGCTGGTGAGGGCCAGGAAAGACTGCAGGTTGCTTAGAGAAAGGGTTGATTGCCTGTTACCCCAGGTACCATGTGGTTTTCCTGTATATAGAAACCACACCTGGGTGAGAGTTGGCTCTGAAAAAAAAGCTTCCTCACCCATCAGTGATAATTAGAGTATTTTCTGCAAAAGGTCTATGCCAGCCATCCTGGTTGAGGTGAGGATAGCTTCCCTGTCACACAGAGTTGAGGCCAGTGGGGAAATGGGGTGTGGCCTGACCGTGGTTGTCATGGAGACAGCCCTGAAGCTCCAGAGGGCTTTGGTAACCATTGAGGGGAGGGAGCTAGGTGCAGACCTCCGCAGTGGGCACATGTTCAGAGTGGCTTCCTGGTCCAGGCCCAGGGAAGGCCAGCAGCTTCTCTGAGGATGGGCTTCACCGAAGGGACACTGTCTCAGGACAACCTCTGTCCCCATGTGCCTGGAATGGCCTTCCAATGACCCTGAGCAGCTGTCAGAGGCAGGAGCCTAAGAGCCTGCAGGCTGGGTCTGCACCTTTT
The DNA here is from genome assembly GCA_004026585.1 of Noctilio leporinus. NCBI lineage: Eukaryota > Metazoa > Chordata > Mammalia > Chiroptera > Noctilionidae > Noctilio > Noctilio leporinus. The sequence goes on from PVIW01000797.1 coordinate 173,066, forward strand.
CCACTAACCTGGCTACTCAGAGTGTCCCCCGGGAAGGCTGATGTACGCTGTAGATGACACACCATATTTACATGGCCTGGCAGGTGCCTGGCTCAGCCACCGAGTCATGGATAAGAGGTGTTCATTGAAGAAAATGCAGGTAAACTCTTGGCTAAACAGAAAAGAAAAAAAACAAAAAAAGCAAAAGGGAATTTCAAAAGAGAAACTAGTGACCCACAAGAACTTCTGCTCATTTCTTTGATGCGAGTTAAAGCATCGATGTGACCTAGTCATAGGTGTCTAAAGATTAATGCCAGAGGACATTGTTATCTGTTATATCTCATTTTGAATGAAACTTTCCGGGAAAAGCTGCAGAGATCGTTATTGCTTCATAAAATTTCTTTTTTTTTTTTTTTTTTAAGATTTTATTATTTCCAGAGAAAGAGGGAGGAAGGGAGCATAGAGGTAGAGAGACATTAGTGTATGGTTGACTTTCACCTGCCTCCAGCCACAGACCTGCTGGAGACCTGGCTCGCAACCTGGTTATGTGCCCTGGCTGGGAATCGAACCAGCAACCTTTGGGTTCACAGGCCAGCACCTTATCCACTGTGCTACCAGCCGGGGCCGCTTCATAGAATTTCAATTCTCGAGACATTGGCTAATCACCCACTCTGGGCCCAGAGCAATAAAGAAAAGAAAAATCACAGGAGAGAGGTGTCTGGTGGCTGGCCACTTGATGAGTCACTTGGACTTGGCTCACCTGCACCGTTGTGTATTTGAAACTTGTCACTCCATGATTCGGGTCCTTCTGGTGTCCTGTTCCAAGAATGGCACAATCATTGAGTGACAATGACAGAGCCTCTGCTTACCTATCCCTGAAGGTGTCAGCAGCTCTCACCTGTGCCTTATGTGGCTAAGCATTTTCTGTCAGCAGCTTGGCTCAAGGAACAGACATTCCCCGTTGTGGGACCCTCCAAGGATGCAGAGGTGAGTGCAGAGCTCTCGAGCTAGTAGGTAGTCAGTGTGCAAAACGCTCTCACCCATGTTCTGGGCAGGATTAACCCTCCATTCAGTGTAAGTGTGCAACAGAATAGCCTGGATGTGCCCTCCATGTGCTAAGGCTGGGGCTGGTCAGGAAATAATACTGACAGCTCTATCCATGTGGGAACCACTGATCAAATAAAACCACAGCCACGCCAGCCTGCTCTCCAGAACACCTCTCGCCATGGTGGTTCTGACTGCCTGACTTAGTTCTCCCACAGCCTGGCCGCACTCTTCCTGGACCTTTTCACGGAACTCGGTGAGGTGGGGTCCCGGTGAAGATCCGTCCTGCCGATTTCATTCGGTGTGTCTGAGCTCAAATAATGCTTCCTACCTGTGCTGTTGTTTCTAGGTGATGGAGCCAATGACGTCAGCATGATCCAAGTGGCTGATGTTGGTGTGGGAATCTCAGGCCAGGAGGGCATGCAGGTAAAGACCCATCGGGGCTGTCCTGGGTGACCCTGTGGCTCACTGTCATGCCTTCTGGGGGGCTCTGTCCAACAAAGCTAAAGGATTGGCCTTCAACACACTGATGCTCACCTTCCACTAAGATAACAGTCAAAGATGAGGTAAAAGTGACTCCATATTCATGAAGCCATGTACAGGAGATATTTTTGCAGAATAAGGAGAACCAAGGGTCAAAATGAGCCACTGCCTTCTCTGTGGCTGTTGTGCCTCATCTTTGGATTTTTTTTTTTTACTGTTCCTGGACACCAGTGATGCCATTTGAAAATGACTCTGTTATGGGTGGAACCTGGTATCACTGTAAACATGGAACGGAGCTGTCTTGCCTTATGAAATGTCACCCCTGCCCTTATCCTCTGTCGCTGTGTCGTCATCTTGACCTATGATCCAGGTGCTGAACAGATGAGTTCATTAAAAACATACTGCTTTTGTCCCTGGCTGGTGTGGCTCAGTGGACTGAGCACCAGCCTGTGAACCCAAGGGTTGCCAGTTCGATTCCCAGCCAGGGCACATAACCAGGTTGCAAGCCAGGTCTCCAGCCAGGTCCTTGGCTGGAGGCAGGTGAAAGGCAACCATACATCGATGCCTCTCTCCCTTTCTTTCTCCTTCCCCACCCCTCTCTCTAAAAATAACGAATATAATCTTTTTTTTTAATTTCAATTTTTAATTTAAAAAGAAAGCATGGGAAATAAAAAGCAAACATTTTTTTAAATTCACCAATTACATAAATTTGAAATCTTTAATGAGTCCTAGAAACTGATCCGTACTGAGGTGAAACCTTTCTTTAATTGAAGGCGGTAACGAGAGATACTGAAAAAACAAGCCTTGGCCAGTCACACACACGCCATGCGCCAAACTGGATTTCTCCATCCGTGTTTTGCCTGGTGTTTAAGGGGGATAAGACAGACGTGGCGAAGAGGGACCCCCAGTAACGGAAGTCCTTTCCCTTTCAAGGCAGTGATGGCCAGCGACTTTGCTGTGCCCAGGTTCCGCTACCTCGAGAGACTGTTAATTGTTCATGGGCACTGGTGTTATTCCCGGCTCGCCAACATGGTGCTCTACTTTTTCTACAAAAACACGGTAGGTAATGGATGCCACTGATCTCTGAGCGTTTGCATTGAAAAGCCTGACCTGCGATTTACGATTTACATTACGGGACCGTCATGCAAGTGAGACCAGCAGGCCAGCCCCCAGTCCCCGGTGATTTCCGTCCTCCTTGAACTTCACACATGAACTTCCTCCAGGCCTGGCCAGGCCTCCAGCTTCAGAAGTTTCTCTCATGGGTACATGATGCACTTCAGAGGGAGAAAGTTATGGAAATAGGTAGATCAAACAGGAGCGTCCACTTCATCATGAGAAGGTCCAGTGATTTGCACGAGGTCATGCGGCTGGTAAGAGTCAAGGCCACATCCATCCCTCCTAAGCTCTTAGTGTGTTTCTCAGGAGTAGACTGCTGATGTGACCACAGACAGGAGTCCTCTGGTCAGTGGTTTCTGTAGCGTGGACAGGAGGCATGTGACAAAGAGTGTGACTGGTGGTCCTGGATTCAGCATGAGAGGACTTAGTCACACTGAACTAGGCATGCGAGGCCCCGGTCAGGGCCCAGGCTTGGCTCTGGAACGAAGGAGGACGCCAGCAGGTCACACTGTCTCTTGGGCTGGAGGCAGATGCACCCCCTTCCAACCAGCTGTCTGAAGGGGACCCTTCAGTGAGGTCATGCCCTCCTGGGGTTTGCTCCAGGGCCCTGGTCCAGTTCATGTTGCTCCTAACATGTGACTTTAGTCCCTTCATCATGGAGCCCTTGGCAGACAGTTACCATTCTCCACAGCCCCAAGGAGGGACATGTGGCCAGTCAGAAACCCTGTTCTGCTTGTAAGGAATAGATGGCTTGCTGAGCAGATGCTGGGCTGCTCCTTGACCTTCAGCCTCTGACATCTATGGCTGAAGGTATAAACAAGGAGACAGAATAAATAAACTCTTAGGAAAAGTGACCTTGCAGGGTAGCCCCACAGATCCACCACCAAAGATCAGATGCTGCGGTGCCAACGTCAAAACCATCCTATAGTCTTCTGAGAAAGCATACACGGGAAGATCTATTTCTTATTTTATTTTTCTAATTCCAGTAAAAACACCTCCATACTAACTCTTAAGCTGCCATTAGTTCTTCTTGTTTATGTTCTTAATTGTTTATTCTAGAAGTTTAGACTTATCTCCCTCTTCTTTCCTCTCCTGACCTGCCCCCCATTCCCCGCCCCCTCCATGTTTTGAAATGTCTTCTAGCAAATGAACACAGATGTTCAGGACCAACCAGGGCATGTCTAATTGCACAGGCTGGGTTCTGGATATTAATTCCGATTAGGTTCTCCCTGGGGCTGCCCAAGGAAGGCTGTCCCATCTTCGACTAGTGATATCCTTCTTCTGAGGCTTGTGCACATAGGGGCAGACCTTGGGGTCCCAGCTCCTGAAAGGGGGGATGGGTGCTTGGAATAAAGGTGAGTGGGGCCGAGTGGGGTGGGACCCCAGCCGTGGGTCTGTCTTTCATTAATTGTACAATCTTGAGCAAGTTGTTAGCTTTCTACGGACTTGGGGTTTTCTTTCTTTCTTTCTTTCTTTCTTTTTCAAATCTTTCATTTATCATTTTTAGAGAGACGGAAAAGGAGAGAGGCAGAGAGGAAGAGAGACATCAGTGAATGGTTGCCTTTCACCTGTCTCTAGCTACAGACCTGGCTGGAAACCTGGCTTGCAACCTGGATCTGTGCCCTGGCTGGGAATCAAACCAGCGACCTTTGGGTTTGCAGGCCGGCACCTTATCCACTGTGCCACCAGCCAGGGCTGGGGTTTTCTTAAACAGAAAACAAATCAAAACGTGAGAGTTGAGCTCCACACTCCAAAATTTCTGATGAAAATTTCCCAGACAGAGGGAAGGGCATTCAGCAGTTCAGCTACAAAGAATGACCCACGTGGAGAAGGCAGACCCCTGCCTGGCATGGGGGATCTGTCCTCCCGGAGGGGACAGGAACAAGGAGAACGCTCCCTGTTTTTATTCCAAATATGATGCAAAGCCTCTGTGAACAAGCACTTAATCCATTTTAGAAGTTCAAGGATAATCAGTCTGTCTCCCAAAATGAAGAATTCCCTCAATTTAGGAATACATTGGCCTTCTTTTCGAATCAAGAGAAAAGTTTCCGTAGCAACGGTGGTTTGGGACGAAAGCTTCTGGTACCATAGGAAAGAAACATCTCAGTTACCTTGGTCCTTTTTTTCCTCTTTCTTTTGGCACCACTTCCTCACTGATGACTCATGAAACGGGGAAGAAAGTCCAGGAGAAAGCAAGTCTGTCGGATTTCAGCATAGAAGGTTGCATTGCACCATGGGCTAAAACAGGACTTGGATAGTGTGTGTCATAGCTTCCGTTCATACAGATTATCATGTTTTCTGACCTTCAGGACAGGCCATTGTCTGGTCAAAAACAAACTCAGAGAGGATAAGGGACTGAGTCAAGGTCAAGACAGTAGTCCTTGTACTCCAGACCACAACCCAGGTATTCTGGGAAACTTAGTTCTTCTTGCTGATGGAGTAAGAATGACAGATCGGGGGTCTATAAGCATGTGAGCAGGGCTTATTGGTGATAACATTCTCATGGAAGAGAAGGGGCCTAGCTAGAGTGGGGGTTGAAAGGCGTAGGCTCTGGGCAGGGCAAGGTAAGGGCTACGAAAGGCATCAGGTCCTTTGTCCTGAGGACTTGTATACTTGGCAGGATGGGGGTGAGAGAGCTGCATATTGATTGACAGGTAAAGGTAGTACCAGCTTCCCCAGGGGAATGCGGCTACGCAAAGGTAGGTATGTATGGGGGTCTGTTAGCCCAAATCCTTACCTTGCTCCAACCCGCTTTGTTCATCTTGTAAAACAGATCCATGACAGGAAGTAGTTAAATAAAGTTGGGGCAGTTACCCAAAGTCATTTATGGGCTCTTTCTGTAAGCACTACGGACTCCCTCATAAAACAGACAGTGACCAGAGGTAGGGAATGAACCAAAGTTGTTTTATGGGCTTTTTTCTTTGGGCATCGTGCACCCTCTCCTCTTCCAAGCCTGAAGAGGGATACACTGTTCCAAGGCTTTGCTTCCCAGATGGAAAGGGTACACAGACTGCCCGCCTCCCATGTTAGCCTGGTGTTTCCTGTGATGTCGGAACACCTGACGGTACTATCAGACCAGCTCAGGACTGCTGAGTTGGTGAATGAGACAGGTTTCCCTTCCCTCCCTGCCTTGGTTTACCCTCTCCTGCCTCACAGTAGCATCCATGGGATGTTGCACAGGTAGGTTTGGTGTAGGGTCCAAGGGAAGAAGCCAAGGGTGACTCCCCCAGGCTCTTAAAGTGTGAGCAACCCCAGACCTGACCAGACCTTCGTTTGGTTTTCAGTGGATAATCTGGGGCTTTTCAATCACAAGGCCCCACTGCTTTGGGGGCTGTTCCTGGGAATTCCTGTCTCACTGCCCATCCTTTGTACTCAAAGAGACAGGGAGAGCCATTGAGGAGGAAGAGAGGGAGATCGAGGACAAAAAGATGAGGGCCGTCTTTGGAGGAAATCACTGCCGATCAATTCCGCCTTTGCAGTCGGACCCTGCAAAGTTCTCAGGCCCCTTGGGTGAACCTCAGCAAGGGCATTTGTGAATTGCTCATTCGCCTCCTCCCTTTCTTGACACCAGATGTTCGTGGGCCTCCTGTTTTGGTTCCAGTTCTACTGCGGCTTCTCCGCGTCTGCCATGATCGACCAGTGGTATCTGATCTTCTTTAACCTGCTCTTCTCGTCGCTCCCCCAGCTCGTGACTGGGGTGCTGGACAAGGACGTCCCAGCGGACATGCTGCTGATGGAGCCGCAGCTCTACAGGAGCGGGCAGAACATGGAGGTGGGGTTCCCCCCGCCCTGCCTCTCATCTGGCCATTCATTCACTTCCAGGAAGCTGGGCATCCCCAGGGTCCCATGGACAAATTCTTAAAATTCCACGTCACCCTAAGGAACATTCAAACCTACAGAGAATGCGGGGGAGTTCATTTGAGCCAACCTGACGGCAATTGCCAGGAAGCAGAACCCCCACAAAGTTGAGCAAAGGCTCCAGAGGATGGTCGGTTTGCACCTTATTTTATACATTAGAATCGAAGGAGAAAGCAGAAGGGGGTGATATGAAATCCAATGGTGGTAGAGTTAGGGAGATGGGGGAAAGCAGAGGGGAAACCTCTGGGATTAGATAAAAAGTAAAGTGATACATACATACTTTTTCTACACATGCGGACACAGGATAGTTGACAGTCAACAATTGACGTGATAATAACAATGAGGGGATTTGTGGTCTTTGGGGATCTGGGAAAAGGGCAGTTACCTTGACATGCCAAAGGTATATGTTATTGCAGATGATGCAAAAAGACAATAGACAGGCTCAATTAAGGGCAAGATTGACATTTGTCAGGGAAAATTCCAGCCTCGGTTAGGACCACCTGCCATAAACTGCTTTCGGTTAGAAAGATTTTCATTTCAGACCACCCTTTTCGGTCTCCGAGTTGGTAAGGCCACCACCCAAGCCTCCCCTGAGCATGGCCAGCTTAGCTCCATCCGGCCCCATCTAAAATCTGACCAGTGAGAGGAGAAAAGGAATTCTGCCCACTACACTGTGTGCCAAGGTTGAGTGAGGAGATTGGCCTGGTGGTGCATTAGGGGTTGATGCCCTATGTCCAGACACATCAAGATGTGTACATTAAATGTACGCAGTGTTTGTATATCAATGTACCTCAATATTAGCTTTTTGAAAAAGGGAAAAGAATTTTAAGAAAACTAAACTGAGGTAAAAACTTTCTTCACACTAGAATTTCCAAAAGTAACATAACACTATGACTCTAGTTTTGGGTTTTTGGGTTGTTTTTTTTTTTTAAGATTTTATTTATTTTAGAAAGAGTGGAAGGGAGAAGGAGAGAAAAGGAGAGAAACATCAACGTGTGGTTGCCTCTTGCATGTACCCCAACCAGGGACCTGGCCTGCAACCAGGAATGTGCCCTGACTGGGAATCCAACTTGTGACCCTTCAGCTTGTGGGAGGATGCCCAACCCACTGAGCCACACCAGTCGGACCTCTGGCTGTTATTTTAATATCAAGTAATCTAAAATCAGGTTTACTAGAATAGCTGTCACCTGAGCAGGGATTTTTTTCTAAAACAACCCCCAAACCCCCAAATGGGATTTATTTTGCAAGGGAATTAACAAGAAGATAAACCCACAGGGGCAATGCTGAAAGAACCAGTGAACACAAACAAATGTAAATACATGTAAATAGGCCCCTTGGATTGACATGCTAATGACCAGCTACTCCCAGCCAGCCATTCCAGTTGGCCTTAGAACCGCTTCTCCTGAGCTGGCTGGAAGTATCCCATGTGTGTTAAGGAGAAGGGGCCCCAATTGTGTGACTAGTTGACTTCCCCTAGTCACCTCTGTTACCGTGGGTTCCTACTGAAGCAAACAGCACAGGGTCAGGGCAACCTCTGCTTATACCTGTGACCTGTGGAATTCCTGTTCTCAGCTGGACCTCAGCTCCTCCCCTGTGGGACCAAGATGTGGGGAGTTGGGGCTGTGGAGCTGGGCCACTACTGACAGAAAGGTCCAACCAACACCTCCGTAAGTGCCCAGGAAATGCTGCTTCTGTCTGCCCTGCGTTTCCTGCTCAGAACTCACAGGGTCAAGTCCACATGGTCAACCAGATGATGAAAACTCATTGAGTCCGTATCACAGTCATCTTTGCCCTTGGTGGACAGCTTTAGGATTTTGACATTAGGGAACATCTAAGAGATCGAATTCTAAGAGATCACTTTTAAGAAACATAGGGGAGCCCTGGCTGGTATCGCTCAGTGGGTTGGAGCAGCATCCTATGCACCAAAAGGTTGCAGGTTCAATTCCAGGTCAGGGTACGTACTTAGATTCCAGGGCACCTACGGAAGGCAACTGATGGATGTTTCTCTCTTACAATGATGTTTCTCTTTCCAAAATCAATAAAAAAACATATCCTCAGGTAAGGATTTTTTTTTTTTCTTTAATTTTAAGAAAAAAATATAAGGGACCCACCAACAAAGGGAGGAAAAGCCCTGACAAAGGAGGAGCAGCACTCAGATTGAGGGAAGACACCCAGAATTCCCCGTCACTCCTGCGAGGTTTAAAGACAGGATTTGTAACCGCTGCACCTGTTCTTGTGTCTCAGGAATACCGGCCCCGGACCTTCTGGTTAAACATGGCAGATGCCGCCTTCCAGAGCCTGGTGTGCTTTTTCATTCCTTACCTGGTAAGTTGACAGCTGGCGAGGTCTTCCCTCTCAGCTTCATCAGTGACCCACAGACACAGGACGCCGCCACTCACTGTCTTTCAGGCCTACTACGACTCAGACACAGACATGTTTACCTGGGGGACGCCCATCACTGCCATTGCGCTGTTCACCTTCCTCCTGCACCTGGGTATTGAAACCAAGACCTGGGTAAGAGCTGTAGGCTCCTCACGTCCATGCAAATCCAGCCTTACTGTGGCAAGAAGGAAAACAGGTCCACGGACCAGCCATGTGCTCTAGGGCTCCTGGTGCAGCCCACACCCCAAACTCCTTCCCGTCCTCTTCCCTCCTTAACCACATGGTTTTCTTCCCCTGACACCCCTGTCTTCCATCTCCCCACCTGTGTCCAGGCTGGTCCACAGACTCCCAAGCCCCACCTGCCACCTGGTCCCCAGAGCCCTGTTTCCACTAAGCCCTTAGGACACCACAGTCACTCACAAAGGGCCCTTGCTGTCTCTTTCCCCCTCAGACCTGGCTCAACTGGACAGCATGTGGCTTCAGTACCCTTTTGTTTTTCACCGTGGCTTTCATCTACAATGCCTCCTGTGCAGCATGTTACCCTCCGTCTAACCCTTATTGGACCATGCAGACATTAATGGGCGACCCCGTGTTCTACTTGATTTGCCTCATAGCTCCCGTCACTGCACTGCTGCCCAGGTGAGTGTCAGCCGCGACGGTGTCCCCTGACTCCCCTGGAGGCTCAGAGGGCATTGTCGCAGCCGTGTTTTGGCCCTGTGCCAATCTCAGAAAGCTCCTCCAAGGAAAACCGCCCCCAGCCATCGCTGACTGTGTTGTATCTGCCCTTTCCAGATTGTTCCTCAAAGCCCTGCAGGGGAGCCTGTTCCCCACCCAACTCCAGCTGGCTCGCCAGTTGGCCAAGGGGTCCCCCAGGAAACTCAGCGCTCCCAAAGGGGCTCGAGGACCCCTCCCAGGAGAGCCAAGACAGGAACCATCGGAGCAAAGTTGTATCAGCGTCTCAGGGTCTGCCTCCCAGGACTACGCCTCACCAGTGTCTTGGCACACGCCGCAGCCGCCCAGCTCCCCAGAGGCCAGCAAGGAGCCCGGCGTGGTGCATGGGAGCGGGCCTTTGAGGGACCGACGGGGCAGTCAGGCCCCAGGGTCCCCAGTGCCCCCGGACGCTGCTCTGGGAAGGTGTCCTGAGGACTCCAGGATGAAACCCACCAGCACCAACAGCAGCAGGGCAGCCCTGCTGTTGTCCATTTTCAGCTCGCTCAACTGGACTTCCTCCCTGTCGCTGGTCAACGGGTTGGGAAGTGTCTTACAGTTCTCTCGGAGTGGCTTACAGATGGAGAAGCAGGAGGCTGAGTTCCTGCCCAACCCCCCACAGCCAGACCAGGACCTGTGCGGCCTAGGCAAGCAGGCCACAGACTACTTCTAGGGATCTCGTTCAGGGCAGTGAGAGCTGTAAAATGGCCTTTTTTTTTTTTTTTTTTTTTTTATGACATAGATACTAATTTTATTTATGTTTCTTATTTGCACAGAAGACTTCTAGTGAGATGTATTTTATATGTTGCCAAGGCTCACGCCGGAAATGAGCGGTACCAAAAAAAAAGTTTATTTTTTAAAAGTTCTAAGAGTATATGGAAAAAAAAGAAAAGCCAGAGCTTTATCGTATATAAAAGTTTAAAGAAGAGGACCCTCGAAAAGTGTGCTTGGATTTTTCTTTTCCACCTCATTTTACGAGAAAATGCAGGATGATTGGTTCTGTTCCCCATGGGTGACCTTGGCTTCTTCCGTGTGTGCTCGGTGACCCTGGGTAGGTGTGGGCAGCAGTGAGGGGGGAGGATGGGACAGCCCTGCTGTCTGTCCCTGATCTCCATTGCTTAGGAGGACAGTGGCTCTGCATTACCCAAAAAAGGGAAGGTGAGACCTCAACAGAAAACGTCCGTGTGATGTTCACTGAAGCGTTCAATCCCGCACAGGCATTTTGTAAAGTTCCCCTGCAGGTGTCCTTATCCCTACATGGGGTCTGGCTATCAAAATCATCGCAAGCAGTGAACAACCTTCACTCTGCAAAGAGCGTGACCCGTCCACTGTTGTGTGAAATCATGGATATGTGACCAAACAGCGTGTGTCTGAGCATCACAGGGCACTTCCTCGTGGTGCATCCTTTTAAACACCGTGCAGGAAATAGCTGGTGACATGTGGCCAGGCACTGTGACACTGGGTTACACCCTGGCTCCCTGCACCTAGCCACCAGCACCCCCAGACCTTTCCTTCCAGCAGGCTGGGCTTTTTAAGTGTGTATTATTTTTTTAAGATTTTATTTATTATTTCCAGAGAGAGGGGAGGGAGAGAGGCAGAGAGGGAGAGAAGAATCAATGTATGGTTGCCTTTCACCTGCCTCCAGCCACAGACCTGGCTGGAGACCCGGCTTGCAACCTGGTTATGTGCCCTGGCTGGGGAATCGAACCAGCAGCCTTTGGGTTCGCAGCCTGGTGCCTTATCCACTGTGCTACCAGCCAGGGTTTAAGTGTGTATTTTTAGGCTTTTGTCTTAAGAGTCATTATTCCTAGCTCTCTAGACAGGGAAAAGGAGAGGAGAAATGATTTTTTAAAAACTCAAGGCAGTTACATAGCATTTCCTCTCCAGACCCTCTCTCTGCACATTGCTGACACCTGGGAGTTGCCTGCTCAGCTCAGCCTGGGGACAAGAAGGGATGCACCCACTCCCTTGTCCCCTCACCCCAGCCTGGGCTCCTGGAGCTGCCTGTCCTGGAGAATAGCAGTGACAGAGGATCTCGGGACACAGCCTGCTAGCACATCGCATGTGACAGGAGACACACCTCATCTGGTCCCCTGGGGAAGGCAGGGCTCACCACCGTTAGCTGGAGAGAGGGTGGGCTTCAGGTGACTGCACACAGTATCTCATGTCTGGGGTTTGTCCCCCTTTTTCCTGCCCTCAGCTCTTTGGGGTCAGTTCTGTCCTAAGACTGGCTCTGTTTTGGTGCCAACACAGCCGGAGCCATCCCTAAAGGGATCCAGCAGCGTTGCTGGAGCTCATGATACTGGTCAAAAGCAACCTGAAGACACCCTGAGGACCATCATGCCCACAGCTGTCTCCCTATGCACCTACGCGTAAAGGTGACTTCAGGTCAGCGCCGATCAGATGAAGCTGCTGGGCAGCCGCCAACCCACTGAGAATCCCAGGGGAAATAAATGGTGCATTTCGCATGAGGACACACAGAGAGGAGCACGGCCACCCACCTCCCTTCTTTAAAGACAAGGAAGAGATCTCAATGTTTTAAGCACTTACTATTCTTGAAACTTTTGCGTTGTATTTTTTAATATTTTCTAAATTTATTTTTAGAGAGACGGGGAGGGAGGGAGACAGAAAAGAGAAGCATCCATCAATTCCCTATCAAACGCTCCCAACTGGGGACCTGGCCTGCCACGCAGATATGTGCCTTGACTGGGCATCAAACCTGCCACCTTTCAGTTCATAAGCCGGTGCTCAATCCACTGAGCTACACCAACCAAGGCTATTCTTGAGACATTTAAGTGGTGTGGTGACACCCAAAATGAGCCAAGGAGGAAAGGGAGGGACTGCCAGCCATTGCCTGGGTGACAGTCACAAAGAGCAAAGCAGGCCCTCAAAAGGCCACTAGCCCACTCTGCAACCCAGCTGCAGGAAGCCACCCAAGCCCAACCAGGAAGGCCCCCTGTCCTGCCAAGGCTGGGTGGTTCTAAGCGTCCTGTGGGAACAGATCTGAAAGGACATTCAAGTTCCTCGAAACCAAAGAAGGCACCGGGGCAGAAGTGGGCAGCCGTGATGGGAACGTAACCCTTCTGCTGACGACATGTGCTTGTGACCCATGGGTGTTGTCCAGGAGTGGAAGCCTGGCCAGGTGTAGCCATGATGCTGCATCCCTGCTCTGTCGTCATGTTCCCCCAGGAGGGAAGAGTTCCTGTTGGAGCACTTGCAGGGTGGGCTGTCTGCCTCTGCCCAGAGCAGAAGAGGGACAAGAGTGTGATCTGCCTGTGCCTGCCTGGCTCAGCAGAGCAGCTGCCTCCCCACGACTCACTCACTGTATGGGAACCAGGATTACAGGGTCCCTCTGGTGGCTGAATTCTGACTGTTGGGTGCAGATATCTCACCCTAAACACCTACCAAACCACCACTGGGCTGCTTGTTACATTTCCTTTGCTCCCCTTTCCCGCTGAGGGAGGATGTTTCTTTTGCAGTTATCCCAGAGAGAGAGACAGAGAGAGAATGGGACATTCTCATCTGACAGATGAGACAGTATTTGGCATAGCTAATTGAGGACAATTTTTATAATTAATAAACATCACTTTGATTTCCGATACTAGAACATCAGCATCATGCCACAGCAGGAAGCACAGAGGTCTGTCTCAGGCATTGACCTTTGTTAAAAAAAAAAAAACAGCCCTGGCTGGTGGCTCAGTGGATCAGGCACCGGCCTGCGAACCCAAAGGTCGCTGGTTCGATTCCCAGCCAGGGCACATAACCAGATTGCAAGCCAGGTCTCCAGCCAGGTCCATAGCTGGAGGCAGGTGAAAGGCAACCATCCATGGATATTTCTCTCCCTCTCTCTGTCTCTCCCTTTCCTCTCTGTAAAATAATAAATAAAATAATTTTTAATAACTAAATAAAATATAAAACAAAACAAAAATAGAAGGCACCAATTCCACCTGCTCCCTGGTGTGGAAAATGCTGCTGTTGCAGACACACGCAATTCAGTCGAGCATTTAGAAGCATGTACAATAAATGGAGTTCCATATGGGGCGTCCCTTGAAAATGCAAGTGTTTTTCGAGATTATGGAAAAGTCCTTAGTTTGGTCTTTTTCTGATTAAATCATGCCCTGGGAGCCAACCATGCACTTCAACTGCTGAAAATAATGTACTCTTAAAAAAAAAAAAAAAACAGTGTAATATTACATTCCACTGTGTGAACAAAAATGTGATTCTTGGCTACACCTAAAAATTCAGCTGCATAGTTACTTCCTACAAGGAGCCCACAGTGACACATTCTCACACACACAACACTTCTACTGGTGGAGGCTCCTGTGTGCAGAGCCCAGCCACCGTCCTGGGCTCAGGGACAGACTCAAACCCCACCCAAGCCCCACAGACTCCGGACATACTCCCCCTCACACACACAGAAGTCATCCTGTGTTTTCCACTGTGCAGGTTAGAATCAAGCAAAGCCGCTGGGGATCCCGTGTAGTGTGAGATGTGCTCAGAGCCCTCCTAGGGCTACTCAAAAGCCTGGGTGGAAAACAGTGCTTCTCCAAGTGTGAGGCTCTGAGCTATTTTTAGCTCTGGTCTGCTGCGCGCAGCTTCCCACTGCAGAACCTGCAAAAAGAATCAGGGTAACCTGCCTTCCCTCTGGTTCCCTGTTCCCTCCTCTGCTCTGATGGGGATTCCCAAACCTGGCCAGGTGTCAGATTCAAACACAGAGACCCCAACCCAGGGATGCAGAGAGATTTCTTTCAATAATGATGCAGTCTTGAAGATAATAGTCCCATATTTTCCTGAAGATATGTATGATGTTGCAGATACCATAATCATCTTTTTACAAAAGCATTTCCTTACATTCTTAACTTACAAAGCACAGCAGAATAGTAAGCATATTCCAGGAAAATGATGAGGAGGGGTGTCCCAGGAGAGAAGATGTATGTAAGTAACTCTGGAAGGCATATAAAAGCTGTCCCTGACCCCAATATACACCCAGAGGACAGTGAATGGTCTGTCATGTAGCTTTAATTATTTAAAATGGACATGATATTAATTTGGTTCGCTTGAAACAGAGGCACAACTTTTTGTCTGCGCAGCAATCTGGTACTGTGCTTGCTGGGTGGCTTAATTGGTTGGAGCATCATCCTATAAACCAAAAGGTTGTGGGTTCGATTCCCAGTCAGGGCACATACCTAGGCTGTGGGTTCAATCCCTGGTCCTGGAGTGTTTGGGAGGCAACTTATCCAGGTGCTCTCTTATATCCATGTCTCTCTCTCTCTCTCTCTCTCAACTCCTCTTTCTCTAAAATCAATAAATATATCCTTAGATGAGGATTAAAAAATAATAATATAAGAAAAGAATCTGATTCTTAGATATTGGAGAACAGCAGCATCTAAGTAAATTTCACTAACATTTTCCATCTCACTCCATCTCTAAGCTTGGAAGTCCACCAACTGGGAGGAGGGAATAGGTATCCAGGTCCCCTGGGAGGAAAAAAAGAGCAAGAAGAAAAGATACTGTTTTTTTTACATGGGAGCACAGGAACAGTTACATTGTCAGTATTATGGGCCAGCAGAGCTCAGGGGAGTTTACGAGTGAAAGTCACTGCAGCCTGATCATCTATTTTGGAGGTCCTCCCTGCCTGCTTTATTGTCTCTTGCTATTATTCTAAAGTCATCTTTGGTTCCAGTGTGTATAATACCGAGAACAGCTCACCCGCGGTTACTTTTCAGAGGTTGTCCCCACAGTGTGACGGGGACTTTTATGAAAGGGAGAGGCACACAGAGGAATTCAGCCATCTGAACGAGTGCGGGATTGGAAGGCAAGGAAGACACAAAGCGTGGGTAACGTCAAGGTGGGTGCCTACGTCCTTGGGAGGCAGGTGGAAGCAGCTTCCATCACACCCCAGCCACTGCCCCTGGCAGGAAGGGTCTATCCCCTCACCGCCCCCCTGCCCCAATGCCTGACTTCCACACACACCCCCACCCCACCAACTGCAGTGGGGCCAGTTAGGGTAGGTTTTCATAAAGGAAAAAGATGGGACCCAAGTGCCACCCTGGCCCGTTTCCGTAGTACCACAGACAGGCCTGGGAGAGGTCCCCCCTCCACCATTCCCTCCACACCCCTCCCACCAGTAATCGCTATACCCCTCCCTTCTGTGGGCCAAGGACCCAAGGCCAGAGTTGCAGGGTTTCCTTGATGTCAGCCCACAAGAGTCACCAGGTCTCTTGACTCTTGGCGCTAGCAGCCTAGTGACTGTGCCCGAGCTGAGCAGGTGCAGCCACCCACTGAGTCCCATCAGTATCAGGGGTGCCGGTAACACAGGGTCCTTTGGGTGGATGTCCCCATCACATTATCTGCTCTGTCCTTCTCACCAGGGTCCTCGTTTGCTTCTGGTGTTTTAGGGAAAGGGTTACACGTACACACTTTGCATTTAATAAGACTTCTCTCCTTTTATTTATTTTTTTTTTAATTTTATTGTTGTTGTATTACATCCATCCCCTTTTTGCTCCCCTCTGTCCCCCCACCTCTCCTTTTAATAATAGTATTTAATGTTATCCTCACAGAACAACGTCTGTGAGAAAAGTAGGGACTCCCACCCTATTTCACAGAATAGGGAACCTGAAACCAGCTCCAAGGCAAAAAGGCTCCCATTCCAGCCTCTACGCTTTCTTCTAACTTTGGAAAGAAGCAGACCCCAGGAAGTGGCGGCAATTCTAAAGGCCTTCACGTGAGATGTTCCACGCAGAACTGAGGTCAGTAATACGACCCCTGTTCATTCTGAATTCAGTGCAGCGCCATCCTCCTGCAGTTTCTCCGTCCGCAGATACGAAGAGAACAATCTCCATCTAGAGGAAGCCCATGGAATTACCTTTGCTTTCTTTTTTTAGAGAGAGAAACATCATTTTATTTATGCATGCATTAGTTGAACTTTGTATGTGCCCTGAGGTACCTGGCTGAGGCTGGAATTCTCCCCATTTCATTCGAAAGGGCACTTTCCAAAGTGTTCGGAATCCCAGAACGGGGCCAGGTGCTTGCCAATTACCATTGCCCGAGGTGCATTCATTTTACATTCTATTTATTTAGTGTAATTATCCCAAGTTGTCCCTCTATCCAACTCTGCCCAGTATCTCCCTTTCCTGCAGCAATCCCACTTTCCCTTAGTTCATGTCCACAGGTCATGCATATAGGTTCTTTGGCTTCTCCATTTACTTTGCTATTCTTTTTTTTTTTTAAGATTTTATTTCATTCTTTTTAGAAACAGGGGAAGGGAGAGAGGCAGAGAGGGAGAGAGACATCAATGTATGGTTGCGTTTCACCTGCCTCTAGCCACAGACCTGACTGGAGACCTGGTTTGCAACCTTGTTATATGCCCTGGCTGGGGAATCAAACCTGCGACCTTTGGGTCCGCAGGTCCGCACCTTATCCACTGTGCTACCAGCCAGGGCCCACTTTGCTATTCTTAACATCCCCCTGTCTATTTTGTACCTACTAATTATGCTTCGTGATCCCTGTGCCTTTGGCCCCACTCTCCCCCTTCCACCTTTCCAGTGACAACCCTCCGTATGATCGTTATTGCTATGGTTCTGTGTCTGTTCTAGCTGTTTGCTGACTTTTTTTTTTTATTCATTTATTGATAGTTGTGAGACACCGTGCACATGGTTGCATTACTCTCCACTTCCTCCATCTGTATTTTACACCCCCTGATCCATGATACAGCTTTTCTGTTTTTAGTTTTCAACTTCAGCACTGACGAAGCTGAAAGTAGAAGTCAGGGTTCCCTCTAGAGGTTCTGCGGCTCCTTTTACCAGTCACTGAAGGCACTTGGGATGGAGAAATCTTGCTCCCCTGGTCCCTCAGCCTTCACGTCCCCCCAACTTGCGCACCTCCTGTCTGCTTCTCCACCTCCTCTACCTCTGGCCGATGCTGAAGAAGAAGCCTTTCTGGGTACCGGAAACATTTTTGTCTTGCCCAGGAAAATAGGCTTGTTGAAATCCTTGTGAAGTACGCCTATCAGTCCACTCCTCACTTTCTGTGATAGCGTCGGACTGGGACGGGCAGGTTATACAGTCGAATTCCTGCACAGGTCTTCTTTTTCATATATTGCTAAAGCAATTGTTTCTATTACAATTTAGTCCCATACTTCAGCCCTGCCCTCATTTTTTGGATATTTGCTTGTCGCCAGTGGTTCTGTGTAACTTCTATGCGTCTCTGGCAAGGACAGTGGTCCTCCCCGCATTCCCACGTGGCTAGAGTGTGCATCAGGGCTTGTTGAATCAGTGCAACTACCCACCCAGGGTTTCTACTTCACTGGGGGCCTTTATATCAGCTTTGAGGGTTGATGTGCCGACAACACTTGGAGAAAAGTAATAGCCCACCAGTGGGACGGGGGTCCGCCTACCTGGGGTACAGAAATTCACTGAAATGCCCCAAATCTGAGCTTGTGGAGCTGAAGGCTGATTTAATATGTAAATGAGTGCTTCACAGACTCAAAACTCCTTCAAGGGGAATAGGGGCAGGGATTAGTCTTTGACTCAGCTCTGGAGGGAAAGAACTTGTTGGAGATCCCATAGCAGTTAAGGTTCTATCTGGAGATGGTTCCCTGAGCAGCATGTCCGTAAGCAGTACGCTTCGTCTTTGTTACTCCACCTGAGGTCTGAGGACCAGCAGCATCGGCATTACCTGGGGTCTTGTTAGAAATACAATCTGAGCTCTCACCACAGACCTTACGGTTTGAAAAGCACTGGACTGGATGCGTCCCAAATCTCAAGCCCCCGCAGCTCAGCCCGGCCCAGAGACACAGGGATAGCTAAGGCTTTGTGGCTGTGGTCTCAATCTAAGCGGTTGAGGACTTGTTTTGGCAGGTGCGGCACCTTTCCAGGTAGGAGGGGGTTAAAGGACATGCTCTACAGGTGTGCTAGCTTCCCCTCCCACAGCCCAACAGCTTTAAGCAATAGAAGAGAGACACCGGAAGATTTCCCTGGTGGGACATTCACAAGTTCTGGGAGCAGCATAGATTCAAAGACAGTGACAATATTCCAGCTGCCCAAGGCTCTTCCTACTTAATGCATGAGAGGGTCTGACCCAAAGGCAATGGAACGGAACAGCAGTTCAGCTTCGTGAAGGCTTCTGAGCCCTTTAAGAAGCGCGGTCTTAAACAGGTGCACCAGTTTTTCCTTTAGCTTGAGTTTACTCAGGGAATTAGTAGGAAGCAGGTGCATGCTTTGAGATGCTTGATAATATGGGTTCTGGGGAGTATAACAGCTCCCAGAAAGCCTTGCTGCAGAGGAAGCTGGGAATCATGTCTGCGTGCGCTTGAGAAACGTCTGCTGTTAGTCTACAAAGAACCCAACTAATTTTCCAGGTTAGTGGGAGTAATGTGATGCAGAATCCCAGAGCTCGTGGGTTGGTTGAATTGCAGGCCACGTGCAGAGACAGTTTCTCCAAGTTCTCCTGTGGTTAACGGGCTCCAACCTGAGCCCAACCAAGGGGAACTGAGCAGCCTAGGGCTTGGTAAATGACCTTTATGCTCAACCTTTATGTTTGTTGGGCTCCGGGCCTGCTTTCTACTTTGCATTTTCCAGGCCAGTGGCCAATACTGAGAATAATGAGGGCACCGCCATCCAAACCAATGCACTGAGGCCTCCTTGGCCCGTGAGAACAGGTGAGATTTTGGACAGAACCTAGGATTATTGTGTGTCGAATACAGCAAGAGGATATGAATGGACCAGGATCATCCAGAATCTACTGAGTACATGCTCCTATTTTCCATGGAACATTCCAGTTCACAGATGATCAACGCGCCTGACAAACATGTTCAGTGCCTTCATCAATCTCACAGCCAAGTAAAGAAATAGGAGATCCCCACATGCCAGGTGTCCCTTCCCAACCTCGACTTCCTCTTCCGGCAGAGGTGAGTCCTCCCTGCAGCTCTCGACCATCATTTCTTTTGATTCA
This sequence comes from Noctilio leporinus, assembly GCA_004026585.1. Taxonomy (NCBI): domain Eukaryota; kingdom Metazoa; phylum Chordata; class Mammalia; order Chiroptera; family Noctilionidae; genus Noctilio; species Noctilio leporinus. Next base: position 192,587 of record PVIW01000797.1, read on the forward strand.
TTGCGTATTGAAGCTATAGGAATGTAGTTTCTATAGTTTTGCCTACTCTTAATTGTATAAGTTTCATCTTTTCCACATAACTTTTCATATTGATCCATGTTGCATGTAGCTCCACTTGTTCCTTTTCATCGGCAGATAGTGTTTTATCACCATGCACATCTACCGTACTGTAACTGTATACATGTATCATGTGTGTATCATGTAATTCTACATATTTGTATACATATAGTGATGGTAACTGTGTCTGCACACCTGTACTTATCACCTGTACAGGGATCCCTCTATACCTGACAGCTGTTTGGTCCTGTGTAGTCTGCGTTCTCATGAACATCTTTGTGTGTCCTCAGACCCTTACACCTAAATGTAGGAGTACATTGGACCCTCATACTTAGCAGTATGGACACTGGCAAATGACAGTCGAGAGACACCTGCATGTTTAGCAGGAGTCTTGGGTGCAGGATGAAAGATGAAGGTATTTGCTTTAGCTGTGCTGAGTTTCTGGCCCCTGACATGCAAATCCTGTTAGCTTCTTCCACGTCCTTAATGGATTGTGAACACACTATGGACAAAATCCATATATAATTTTTTCCCTTGACTCAGGCAGGAAAAGCTAAAGTTTCAGTCTTATTTTTCACCTGTGCCTCCACGTATATGGTGCACCTGTTAGTGAATAGTTTTTAAGCTGTTCCTGGCAAAAATGCCATGTTCAGTGTTTTATTTCAGTCACAGAATAAGCACCTGTGTACCTATAGATTTTCTAATTCTGTGACTCTCCAAATTAGGTTTATTAATCCCCTGTGCACCCCACCCTGCACTGCTTCCACACCCCCTTCCTCGGCCACCACTTCTACTAATGCCCTACTTCATGAAGTCTTCCTTTGGGTGTCAATTTTCCCAAATCATTTACATGAGAGAGGAGGGGCTGTGGCCCAGGGGAACTTGATGGCTCAGGACAAAATAAGCCACATGTGGCAAAAGCTGTAAAATTATTGCAGCCCTTGTTGAGTAGCTCAGCTGGTTAGAGCCAAGGCTGTGGGTTTGATCCCACCAGCAGGGCACATATAAGAAGCAACCAATGACTTCATCCATGAGTGCAATAACAAATCAACGTTTCTTCTCTTTTTCTCTCTTTTCATCTCTTTTTCTAAAATTCAATATATTAAAAAAATAAAATATAGAATTTATCTACATGCTTACTCAACAGACACTGATGACACAGGTTTCTCAGTGTGTCCAGGGGTGGCAGTGTGGTGAAGGAACAGGGACCTAAGGTGAATGTCTGTGTAAATTATTATCCAAACTAGCATACTTCTGAGGAAAGGAAGGGGCAACTCATAAGCATGCTAGGATGGTTATAAACTTATTTTTACCAAGAAACAGGGATATATGTGGCCATCAGGGGTAGAAGGCTGACTTCAAACTATATGTCATTTCATAAATTTTGAGTTTTTAACTTTGTCAACATAGTTATTAACTATGTGAGCATAGCTATTTAAATACATAAATAAAATAAACACATAATTATATTAGGAGCCACTTAAAATATTCATAAGTATAATAAACATTGGCCACTGGCTGAATTATTGAAATGTCCATAGAGTGAGATACAAAGTAGCTATTCAAAATATTGAGGTAGATCCGTTCTATGAGCACCACCAAAAATAGAAATGGTAAAAAATAATTATATACATATATGAGGTCTGTCCCAAAAGAATGGAGCCAATGTCAACATAATGAAACAGTTCACATGTCCAATAATTTTGGGACAGATACATACACACATATACATGTATGTATACATATATATACACACACATACCTACCTATATTCTTTCCAAATCCTACCTTTAGTCACAAATACAAACATACATTAGTAAATACATGCATATGTTATATAGTCATGCTATTTTTATTTAACCTTTGTTTTGAAGCAAACTTAAAACTTACAGAACTTGCAAGAACATTTAAAAGAACTCTCATTTTAAAGTACATTTTGTTAATTATGCTGTTACAGTTGTCCCAATTTCCTTTTCCTTTGCTCCCCTCCACCCAGTACCCCTCTTCCCTCCAACAACCCCAGACCCCTTAATTCATGTCCATGAGTTGTGCATATGTTTTTGGCCTCACCATTTCCTGTATTATTCTTAGCTTCCCCCTGTGTATTTATCAATTATGCTTCTTTTTTTAACTAATTTATTGTTGTGCTATTAGAGCAGTCCCATTTTTCCCCCCATTGTTCTCCCCTGCCCTGCCCATTCCAACCCCTCTCCCACAGTCAATCCCCATCCTGTTGTCCATGTCCATGGGTCATTTCTGCTAGTTACTTGACTAGACTCTTCCCCTTCTTTCCCTCCTAAACGCCTTCCCACCACCCCTCTCGTCACTGTTAGTCTATTCTTTGTTTCCATGTCTCTGGTTCCATTTAGCTCATTTGTTTGTTTTGTTCATTGGTCTCCTGTATTAGGTGAGATCATATGGTATTCATCTTTTGCTGCCTGGCTTATTTCACTAAGCATAATACCCTCCAGTTCCATCCGTGCTGTCAAAAATGGTGAGAGTTCCTTCTTTCTTTCAGCTTCATAGTATTCCATTGTGTAAATGCACCAGTTTTATGATCCATTCATCTACTTAGGGTATTTCCAGGACTTGGCTATTAGAAATAGTGCTGCTATGAACATAGAATGCATAGGCTCTTTTGAATTGGTGTTTCAGGGTTCTTCAGGTGTAATCCCAGTAGTGGAATTGTTGGATCAAAAAGCAGTTCCATTTTTATTTTTTTGAGGATATTCCACACTGTTTTCCATAATGGCTGCACCAGTCTGCATTCCCACCAACAATGCGCTAGGGTTCCCTTTTCTCCACATCTTTACCAGCACTTGTCTGTTGATTTGTTAATGATGGCCATTCTGACAGGTGTAAATGGTATCTCATTGTGGTTTTACTTGGCATCTATCTGATAGCTAATGGGATTGCTTTGAATCTATAGATTGATTTGGGTATGAACATTTTAATGATGTTCATTCTTCCCATCCATGACCATGGTATATGCTTCCATTTATTTGTATCTTCCTTAATTTTTTTGATCAGTATTCTGTAGTTTTCTGAGTACAGGTCTTTTACCTCTTTGGTTAAGTTTATTCAAATACTCTACTTTTCTTGTTGCTATAGTAACTCGGATTTTTTTCTACTTTCTATCTCTGATATTTCATTGTTGGTGTATAAAAACATGTTCAAATTTCTGAATATTGACTTTGTATCCAGCTATTTTACCAAATTCACTTATTAGGTAGAGTAGTTTTTGAGTGGAGTCTATAGGGTTTTCTATGTACTATCATGTCACCTCCAAATAATGACAGTTTTACTTTCTCCTTTCCAATTTGGATGCCTTTGAGTCCTTTTTTTTTTTGGTCTGATCACTGTGGCTAAAACTTCCAAAACTATGTTGAACAGAAGTGAAGAGAGTGGACAACCTTGTCTTGTTCCTGATCTTAGCGGGGAAGCTTTTAGTTTTTTTCTCATTGAGTATGATGTTAGCTGCAGGTTTCTCATATACTGTAGTCTTTATTATGTAGAGGTATGCTGTATTTTCACTTTGCTAAGCATTTTTCTCATAAATGTACTTTATCAAATGCTTTTTCAGCATCTATTGATATGATCGTATGTTTTTGTCTTTAATTTTCTTTATGTGGTCATTACATTTATTGATTTGTGAATATTATACCATTGTTGTATCCCTGGGATGAATCCCACTTGATCATGATGTATGATCTTTTTAATGTATTGCTGGATCTGGTTTGTCAATATTTTGTTGAGGATTTGAGCATCCATATTCATCAGTGATATGGCCTGTAGTTCTCTTTCTTTGTTGTGTGACCTGGTTTTGGTATTAGGATAATACTGGCCTCATAGAAAGTTTGGGAGTCTTTCTTCTTCTTGAGTTTTTTGGAATAATTTGAAAAAAAAAAGGTTAGTTCTTCCCTAATATTTGGTAAAATTCACCTGTGTATCCACCTGGTCTAGAACTTTTGAGTGCTAGGAGTTTTTTTGTTAATTACCGCATCAATGTCACTAGTTGTTATAGTCTATTTAGGCTTTCTGCTTCTTCTTGACTAAGTTTTAGAAGATTATATGATTCCAGAAATTTGTCCATTTCACCCGGGTTTGTCAAATTTCTTGCCTTATAGTTGTTTATAGTAATTTCTTACAATCCTTTATATTTCTGTGGTATCAGTTGTGATTTCTCCTCTTTCATTTCTGATTCTATTTTATTTGGGTCTTCTCTCTCTTTTACCTTGATGAGTCTGGTTAAAAGCTTATCAGGGGGAAAGAGGGGAGCAGAAAGGGGATGGATGTAATACAACAATAATAAAATTAAATTTTAAAAAAAGCTTGTCAATTTTGTTTATATTTCCAAAGAACCAGCTCCTGGATTTATTGATCTTTTGAAATGTTCTTAGTCTCTGTCATTTAATTCTGGTCTGAGTTTCATTATTTCCTTCATTCTACTCTCTATGGGCTTTGTGTTGTTCCTCCAGTTCATATAGCTGTAGAGATAGGTTGTTTATTTGAGATTCTTCTATCCTCTTTAGGAAGGCCTGTATTGCTCTGAACCTCCCTCTCTGGACTGCCTTCAGTCCCATAGGTTTGGGGATGTTGTGTGTTCATTTTCGTTTGTTTCCAGAAACTTTTTTGATTCCTTCCTTGATCTCATTGTTAACCCATCCATTATTTAATAGCATGTTATTCAGGAATGTTTTTGGTTTTCTCCCTTGAGGTTGGTTCCTAGTTTCAAGCTGTTATGATCTGAGAAGATGCTTGATATAATTTCAATTTTCTTGAATTTGCTGAGGCTAGTTTTGTATCCTGCCATGTGGTCTCTCTTTGAGAATGTTCCATGTGCATTTGAAAAGAATGTGTATTTTGCTTTGGGGTAAAAACTTTTGTATATATCAATTAAGTCCATTTGATCTAGAGAGTTGTTCAATGTCACAATATCCTTGATGTTTCTTTGCTTGGAAGGTATTTCTATTGTTGACAATGGGTGTTAAAAACTACTGTAAGTGTGTTGCTGTCAATGTCCTTCTTGAAGTCCTCCAAAATTCTCCTTATGTATTTGTATGCTTCTATGTTTGGGTGCATATATGTTTACAAGGGTTATATCTTTTTGATGGATTGTTCCCCTTTAGTATTATGAAGTGTCTTTCTTTATCTCTTTTTATGGCCTTTGTTGTGAAATCTATTTCATGTGATATAAATATTGCTACCCTGGATTTTTTTTTTTTTTTAATGTCCACTTGCTTGAAATATTTTTTCACTTTCAGCCTGTGTAGATCTTCGGTTCTGAGATGGGTCTCTTGTAGACAACATATATGTGGACCATGTTTTCTTATTCATTCAGCTGCCCTGTATCTTTTGATTGGTGCATTTAATCCATTTACATTTAAGGTTATTATTGATAGGTATTTATTCATTATCATTTTCCCCCTTATACATGTGTTTCTGTCTCTCCATCTTCTTAAACCGAACCCTTTCAAACCAGTTGCCATTCTGGTTCAGTGAAGATGTATGCTTTTAGCCTTCTTTTGTCTGGGAGGCTCCTTATTTCACCTTCCATTGAATGAGAACCTTGGTGGGTAGAAGAATCTTGGTTGTGGGCCTTTGTTTTTCATTGTTTGAAGCATCTTTTGCCATTTTCTTCTGGCTTGTAGTGTTTCTGTTGAGAAATCAGCTACTAGCCTTATGGGAGCTCCTTTGTATATTATAAATTGTTTCTCTCTTGCTGCTTTTAGGATTCTCTCTTTGTCTTCGAATGTTGCCATTTTAATTTTTATGTGTCTTGGAGTGGACCTCTTGGGTTCATCTGCATTCAGCCCTCTGTGCTTCCTGGACTTGAATGGTTTTTTCTCATCAAGTTAAGAAAGTTTTCTGTCATTACTTTTTCAAACAAGTTTTCTATCCCTTGCTTCTCTTCTTCTCCTGGTATCCCTATGATGCAGATATTATTACATTGCATGTAGTCCTTCATCTCTCTTAAAACCTTTTAATTCTATTTCAGTCTTTTTTTAAATTTTGTTGCACTATCTGGGAATTTTTTTCTACATTGTCCTCCAACTCATTGATCCAATCCTCTGCTTCATCTAGCCTGCTTTAGATTCCTCTACCTTGTTCTTCAATTCAGAAATTGTATTCCTCATTTCCTCCTGGCTCTTATTGATAGTTTCTATGTCCTTTTAAATGATGGTGTAGTTCTCAGTAAGCTCTCTGTAGCTTCCCTGGAGTTCTTTGTAGTTTTCTTTGAGCTCATTGAGCTTCTCCATAATCATTATTTTGAATTCCCCATCTGATAATTTGCTTTCCTGTATTTCATTTAGCATTTTTTTTTCCAGAGATTCCTCCTTTCCCTTTGCTGGGGGGTGGGGGTGTTGCTTTTTGTCTTCCCATTTTAGGTAACTATTCTCATTTGTTTCTGCTTCTTAGATTGATCTGCTTTGACTTCTGTCTTTATGGTGTGAGCTTTGTGGTAGAACATCTGTGGAAATCCGTGGTACAGTTACCTTTATCTCCTGAACTTGATGCTTTTGGGATGTCTTTTATGCCATTTATTTGGCGATCTGATTGTACTTGGGTTCTGGTTGTTGCTGTGTTGCTCTTTGGTGGGTCCTTTTCTCCTGCCAACTGACTGGAAGTCACTCCACCCTTCATACCTTGTATAGTGTCATAGGGGTGCACTTTCTTTACTTCCTTGATACACCCCTTATGACATCAGATGTCTGGGGTTAGGCAGCCTGTTATAGACTACCAGAGATCCACTGTCTTTGTTTTCTTCAATTGTTGATCTAATCAAACTGCGATCACCCCTCAGGCTTAAGCACTGCCACAGATTAATTCCTGTGGGAAGAGCTATTGCTTCCCCTCAGGCTGATGCCACTTGGAGAAGGGTATTGGGCAGTATTGGGGAGAAGTCAGCACTGGGACCTAGTTGGCTGCTCCCTCAATTCTCTCCTTAATGCCACTGTCCCATGCTCTCCTTAAGCATGTCTTCCCACTCTGCTCTCCCTCTGCTAGAGCCCAGGGTAAATAGGTGCCAATGTATTTTCATATGTGGTCCCTTTAAGAACACTCTGTGTCTCCAGCCATCTCTTTCAGGCTGGCAAAAAATTAAAATAAACAAACAAATTAAAAAACCATGGCTTTTTACTTTTCACAGTTGGATGCTGTTTTAATCTTAGCTTTGTTGCTGCAGGCTGAGAAGTTCAGCTGGGGATTTAGACCCTACTTTTCTCAGGTGGAACCCCCAGCTGCTGAGATGTTTTTCTGTCCCTTCAGCTGCCACCCACAGAAGCCCAGGTAGCTTCTTCTCAGATCCACACTTCCTACCAGTCATGTTATGATGAAGCAGCCTCTTCTGGTCTGTCCATAGTTTTAAGACTTCTCTCTGACTGGTGTTTAGTTGATGATTCTGGATGATTTCTCCACAATTAAGGGGTATTTTTTTACAGTTTTTTAAAAAAGGTTTCATTTATTATTTTTAGAGAGAGGGGAAGGGATAGAGGCAGAGAGGGAAAGAGTCAGAGGTGGTTGCCTTTCACCCACCTCCAGCCATGGACCCAGCTGGAGACCTGGCCTGCGACTGGGCCATGTGCCCTGACTAGGAACCAAACCAGTGACCCCCAGGTTTGCAAGCTGGTGCCCTATCCACTGTGCCACCAGCCAGGGCCACAATTAAGTTTTAATTCCAGATTGGTCCTAGGAGGTTAGTGTAATTCCCCTTACTCCTCCACCATCTTATTTCTTTACCAATTATGCTTTCTAATCCCTGCACCATTTTTCCATTTCTCCCCTTCCCCCTCCCAGCTGATAACCCTCTATATGATACTCATACCAATGATTCTGTTTCTATTCTGGTTGTTTGTTTTTGTTTTTATTTTATTTAGGCTCTATTGATAGTTGTAAGTCTGTTGTCATTTTAATGTTCATAGTTTTGATCCTTCTTTTTTTTTTTTCTTAAATATGTCCCTTTAACATTTCATATAATAATGGCTTGGTGATGGTTAACTTCTTTGGCTTTACCTTGTCTGGGAAGCACTTTACCTGCCTTTCCATTCTAAATGATAGCTTTGCTGGATAGAGAAATCTTGGTTGTAGGTCCTTGCTTTTCATCACTTTGAATACTTCTTGCCAGTTCCTTCTTGCCTGCCAAGTTTGTTTTGAGAAATCAGCTGATAGTCTCATAAGCACCCCTTTGTAGGTAACTCCCTTCTTTTCCCTTGCTGTTTTCAAGGTTCTCTCTTTATCTTCAGCCTTTGACATTTTAATTATTATATGTCTTAGTGTGTTCCTCCTTGTGTCTAGCTTGTTGGGGACTCTCTGCTTCCTGGACTTGTATATCTATTTCCTTCACCAAATTTGGGAAGTTTTCCCTTCATTATTTTGTCACATAAGTCTTCAATTCTTACTCTTCCCCCTCTGGTACCCCCATAATTTGGATGTAAGTACATTTTAAAGTTGTCCCAGAGGTTCCTAAGCCTCTCCTTGTTTTTTTTAAATTCTTGTTACTTGAGTCTGTGCTAGTTGACTGTTTATGTCTACGTTATGTTTCTAATACTTCCTTCCCTTCACCATTGTTTTCATGTGGATTTTTCTTCATTTTACTTAGTATAACCTTCACTTCTCCATTATGCATTTGCCATACTCAATAATGTCTGTGAACATCATTATCACCAGTGTTTTGAACTCTTCATTCTGTTAGGTTGGCTATCTCCTTGTTGCTTAGTTCTCCCACTAGAACCTTGATTTGCTCCCTCTTTTGGGTCATACTTCTCTGTCTCCTCAACTTGACAGCCTCCTGTGTTTGCCTCTCTGTCTTAGGTAGAGCAGTTGCACCTGCTATGTGTAAGGGGTGGAGGCTTATGTACACATCAGTGTGGGGTGACCCTTTTCACCATGTTGCAGTGCTGTACATGGGGGAGGGATATGAAAGGAAACAATGCCACTTGCATGGCCCTTGCCCCTTCTCTAGTCACCTCCCCTGCTTCCCATATAGGACTGGTGTCCTTCTAACTATTGCCCTGGTGATGGTTCCAGAAGTGGGTGAGATTGCAGAAATTCTGGGACTGTAGGGGCCTCTAAACAAATAAATTCTGCTGAGACTCCATCAGTTTCTTCTGCCACCCTGACCCCCACTCCCACTGGTTTTCACAATCAGGAGCAATGAGGCTTTATCTTCCCCAGCACTGGAACCATGAGCTGCGTAGTCTGGTCTGGAACTGGGACCACTCCCCAAGTGTCCCACCCAGCTTTTATACTATATATAACTGCTCTTTTTACTGCCTTGCTGCTGCTGTCACCTCCCCACTGCCACCAGCTGCGTCCTCTCTGCCCTGGCTCCACCCCTTCTACCTGTCTGGTTGAGTGTTACTTCTTTATATCTTTGTTTTTAGACTTCCATGCATTTCAGTTTTCTGGTAGTTCTAGTTGGTTTTTTGTTTTGCGGTAGATGTAATCCTTCTTATGATTATGGAAGGAGATGAAGCATGTCTACCTAGGCCTCCATCTTGGCTGAAGTTCTCCCAAAGTGCATTCTGCTAGTTGGTACACAGGATAATTTTAGGGACTGGGTGAATAACATTTTTTAAAATATATTTTTCAATTACAGTTGATGTACAATGTTATATTAGTTTCAGGTGTACAACATAATGATAAGACATTATGTAACTTATGAAGGGATCACACCATATATAGTCATTTCAATATAATTGGCTATATTCCCTATACTGTACTTTACATCCTCATCACTGGTTTCATTTGTGGCAATTTATACACCTTAACCCCTTTTCTTCTCTTTTACCCATCCCTCAATTCCCCCTTCCATCTGGTGCCCATTAATTTGTTCCCTGTCCATTTGACTTCATTTGTTTCATTGTGGATATAACTTAGTTGAATGTATTAGCTTCCATTTGTGACAGTAGCATCAATTCTTTTTTTTTTTTTTTTTAAGATTTTATTTATTATTTTCAGAGAGAGGGAAAGGGAGAGCAGCAGAGAGGGAGAGAAGCATCAACGTATGGTTGCCTTTCACCTGCCTCCAGCTACAGACCTGGCTGGAGACGTGGCTTGCAACCTGGTTATGTGCCCTGGCTGGGAATCGAACCAGCAACCTTTGGGTTCACGGGCCGGTACCTTATCCGCTGAGCCACCAGCCAGGGCCAATTCTTTTTTTTTTTTTTTAATGAATATTCAAGTAGAAAGAGACTGATGTGAAGGCTGGTAGGTAAGGCTCAGCAGTCTGGTGGGAAGTGTATGTTGTGGAAGTAGAGGACATCTGTCCAGCCTGACCCATTGCTGAATTAGGCACATGGGACATTGATGAAGGACAAATTGGTGACATGAATCTATTACCAGCTATCGGGGGAAACATCCTGCACATGAACCCAATGAGGCTTGGCAAGCAGGTGCCCATGATTCTTGCAGCCTTACCACGGAGGCCACCATAAGGACAGTGGTAGTAAAGAAAAGCTTTACACCCATCCATTTTCCATCCCCCCAACCACCCCTGTTCTCTGGGTGTCCCTTCCCATGCCACAGGCCAGGCTGGGCTCAGAGACTGCAAGTCCCTGGAGTGAGCTTGCTGGTGGAAGCCAGCAACTAGTCCCCATGTTCCTATGTGCAAGGCCCCAGAAATGTATCATTTCACCATCATTAGGTTTCAAACTCCCAGATTCTGTCTTGGAACTTAGGTCCCTGCAGGAGACTCACTTGTGTACAGTGAAAGAGGCATTACCTTCCCAGCGATGCCAGGCATGAATGTGGGGCTCTCTGGATTTCATTCATAAGCCCACCCTGATGCTGGTGGGAAGGGAGAAAGCTATAGGAAGGATTAAATCAAACAGAAACAATTAAAGCCACTATGTCCCCAGACCCACAGACACCCCACATGCCCAGGTATGAGTGCATATAGTTACAAAGGTCCAACCCTTGAAACAGAACAAGTAATTGGGCAGACACCTGTGCCTGTGGTGAGACTTTAAAGCCCAGAGGAGCTGAAGGAGGCACTTGAGGGTGTCAGGAAGCCAGAAGAGAAGATGCACAAAATGTCACTGTGGAGTCTCTTGTTGCCCACCTGGTTTCCAGGTAGCATGGCAGGCCTTTGAGTTGCAAGAATGGATTTGCTATTTTCTTCCTTTCCTTTCTTTTTCCCTCCTCCCTCCCTCCCTTCCTTCATTTTGGTGACACTGGGAGGCCAATTCATTATTTTGGGATAAAGGAAAAAGAATGAACACTTTTATTTTGCCTTTCCTATTCAAATTGTACACAAGAGTAACCAAACAATAGATGAAAACTGTTTCTTTATAGACTATTCCATCTGGAGTATGAAGAAGAAAAGGTATAGTTAGATCCTTATTGCATAGTCCCTAACAAATCTCTAGTCACAAGACAGGTTCAACAGCTATGCTGCAGACGTCTTCACCTATGACAGGTTCCTGCCAAAATCTGAACTTGAGCTTCATCAAGATTACAAATCTGACTACCAATGTACAGGATGCAGGGATAGAAAAACACATTAAACTTGAACCATCCTTAACTATTCAAGAAATTAAATCATACATTAAAAAAAATTTTCGGCATGATGAACATTTCTGCCATCAGTTGGAATTAGTCTTTTACTCTCACACAAAATATGACAGATAGTAAGAGAGCATATGCTTCAGAAGTCATTTTAACGTGATAAAACAAACAATGCCAAAATCTAACCAGCACAGTGCCTGAAAGCAACGTTGCAGGTCAGGCTCACTCAAGAGCAAAATAGGAGCCAAAAAGGGCAGAAATCTAGAAGAAGGATAACCTGTCATTAGCAAGTGTGTTTATGGCAGAAACACAAGGTTACTTTGATTACAAAATGAATAAATAGCTCTGGTTGGTGGGGCTCAGTGGCTTGAGCCTGCGAACCTGAAGGTCACCAGTTCAGTTCCCAGTCAGGGCAGATGCCTGGGCTGCGGGCTGGGTCCCCAGTTGGGGGAGAGTGACAGGCCGAGGAGCGATGTTTCCCTCATACACTGATGTGCCTCTCCCCCTCTTTCTCCCTCCCTTTCCCTTGCTTTAAAAATAAATAAATAAATGTTTAAATGTTTAAAAAAGAGACTTGGTAAATAAAATTCACCTCTTATTGTCAGTCACGTCACACACCTGACACCAAACAGTCATCTGCCTGGAAAGAATATTCTGTTAAGTGTTAATAATATCTGTCCCTCTCCCTCACCTCCAGGATCTTGCCTTAGCCCTTCCCTCCCCTTAGAGTCTATGTTGCTAGAAGCTGGGTGCGTGTTGTTACTTTAACCAAAAGAATCTTCTGTCTTAACTGAAGCAGCGGCTACCGTTTTTCATTCAGAGGGTGGAGAGATTTCTCAATACACTGACAGCTCAGCTGGGAATCCATTTCTGGATTCTCAAGCAGGGAGGAAACCTACTGTGGGATTGGCGGTGGCCCCAAGCCAGCATGGCCTGCGGGTCCCAGTGACGCATTTGGAACACAAACCTGGCACCCAGAAATGCACAGCTCTGGCCATGAAAATCGCGGGGGCCTTCCAAAGTCCCCTCAGACGGGTCCTGCTGGCTCCCACGTTGGCCTATTCTGAGACTTGTTTTAAATAAAGTCCTGGCAGCAGACCCCAGAGCTTCAGAAATAGATACCAGTTCCTCTGATCAGTCCCTCGCCGTCTCTCTGAAGCTGTCACGTTTCAGCACTTCAGTTATTCTTCACATCATTTTTTTATGTGAGCAGCCAAGGAATGGAACTTTCCAAATACAGATTTAAAAGGCACCCCTCCTGTTGCAGGTGAAAGGGTTGCTGGCTAAGCTGAGCCTGTCCTAAAAGGCACCCCAACACACAGTCCACCTCCGTGTGTAGGCACTTAGGGTTCACTTCTGTACACAAGCCCTAGGGCATGGGTGCTATCTTGTCCCAGCAATGACTCTTGTCCTCGCTCTGAGAGGGACACTTTCTTCACAATGCAGCCAACGCAATATGTAACAGGGAGCATGTGAAAGTGTCTTGGAATTCTCCTCACGTAGGAGGCAGTTAGACAGACAGAAGCAGAGTAGGAACCACAGGCCAGGTACAGAAGGTCACCGGGTACCTAAGAACAGATGAATGGAAGCCCCCCAAGGTAACCTTTCCTCCCCTAGCACTTCACTGGTCAGGGAGCTTTAGACCCCTTGTTGCGGTAGGCCCCCAAAGAGGAGAACATTGGGGTGGAGAACAGCCTCATAAAACCCCCCTACAAACCCCTGCACGACCACTCCTTGGAGTATTAAGTCCTTAGGACGAAGAGGTTCTGACCCACATCCAATAATCTTAGGAACAGAGCCTCGGGTCTGCTGGCCACAGAAACCGAGTTTTGGTCAAAATGGAGGTAACATCTTGGCCTACATTGTATTTCGGCTCCAGACCCAGAAATGCAGCAAGGCCAGGGGGTCAGGGGGGACACTATGGTTGACATCAGGACCAGCTGTGATGACTGATGACCCCTGCCCTAGCACTGATCAATCGGTGGAGACCAGGACCCTGAAAGGACTCGCCTGGAAAGCTAGGAATGTTCTGTTGAGATCCTCCCCTGAGACCTACCCTAAAATCCCCGCCTTTAGAAAACAAGTAAAACCAGCCTGCATTCTCTAGCTCTTTCTCATGCCCACACCTTTCCCTCCCTCCTTTCCTGGGGCATATTTCTTTAACTTTTCTTTCTCCTAAGCTCCAAAGGCCCTTCTTTTGCCTCTGTTATTTGTTTTCTGAGACCACGCAGCCCAGCTGACTCCCTTCTTAGATGGCTCACTTCCTCTACCTCTGTGACTTTCTAAATAGACTTTTGCGTGTATTTGAGTCTTGGCTCTGAAGTTTCTCTTAGCTAGAACTCAAGGACGAGGTCTAACATCTGGTGCCATTCCCCGTTAACACTCCCATATGTCTTTTCATTCCACTTAGCTTCAAAAATATATGTAGGCATGAGCAGCTCCATTTTTTTCTTTTTCTTTCTTTCTTTTTTTTTTTTTTTTAAGATTTTCTTCATTATTTTTAGAGAGAAGGGCAAGGAGGAAGGAAGAGAGAGAGAGAAGCATCAATGTATGGTTGCCTTTCACCTGCCTCCAGCTAAGGACCTGGCTGGAGACCTGGCTTGCAACCTGGTTATGTGCCCTGGCTGAGGACTTGAACCTGCAACCTTTGCATTCAGAGGCCAATGCCAATCCACTGAGTCACACTAGCCAGGGCCGAAAAGGAGCAAGATTCTGTGATGTGCTCTCCAGATGGTAGATGAAGTAATGGGTATATGGTGGAAGGTAGCCCATACTTCCACAAAGCAGCAGATTAACAGAAGAGAGTTGTTTAATTTCACCAGTAAGAGTTTTTTAAAGAATTTTAATTCTTTTACATTTAAAATCTTTCAAAAATGCCATTATTGTTACCATCATTTGATTAAAGAAAAACTATCTTAAGATCAAAAAATAAGAAGGACATGATCGCAAATTGATTATATTTTGCTCTCTAAAAACTCACTATTCTGCTTTATGTTTTAACAAAAGCCAGGAAGAACCTTACCAATGCCAGGCAATATGCAGGGATGGCCACCTGGGGGCTAGTGCTTTGGGAAAAAAGTTTTTTTATTTGTTCAGGAGCCTTTTAAAAAAATTTATTTATGATTTCCAGAGTGAGGGGAAGGGAGAGAGGCAGAGAGGGAGAGAGACATCAATGTATGGTTGCCTTTCACCTGCCTCCAGCTACAGACCTGCCTGGAGACCTGGCTTGCAACCTGGTTATGTACCCTGGGAATCAAACCAGCCACCTTTGGGTTTGCAGACCAGCATCTTATCTGCTGTGCCACCAGCCACGGCCCAAGAATTTTTTAATTAAAAATATAAACTACTATCTCCAAGTCAGGTGACATAACAAATCCATGGGTCCAGTAGGTTTCCTTGTTCATGCCAAAGTCTATCAATCAAGAGTCTACATGATCACCACACTACCTGCATATACTATGCATGTTGCATGTGCACTATATAGTATGCTGTGAGCATATGTCTCCAAGACACATGGGTGGCAACACCACAGAACCCAGTGTCCCTGTGCCCCAGAGGCACATTCTTCTCTAGGTGTGGTGAACACAGGCACTGGACAGAGCCGTTTCTGCAGGCCGGTGGCCTCACTGTGCTCCTGTACCTCCTCTTAAGAAAGGAGACCATCATGCACCTGGGGCCCATCTCATGAATGCACAACAGAACCTGCCTTTGACAACACATGCCTCCAGCTGGGAGGAAATCTGACATGATTCAGGGAAAGGCTGCAGGCTATGGCTGCCATTCCAATTCTTTCTTCCAAGCAGAGCTGGTGTCTTCCCACCTGCCCAGCTTAATAGAAGACAAGGAGAAATAGCACCAAACTGCAGACCAAGGCCAAGGAGAAGAATGGGGCAGAGGGATAGCGTCCAACCCATGACAGAGGCTGGACTCAGCCAGGAAATTGAGGATACCCCCAGCATCCCTGCGGTGCTGAGATTGTTGGTAGCAATAGCAGAGGAAGGCTCAGAGACCTGGAAGAGACTTTGAC
The DNA here is from genome assembly GCA_004026585.1 of Noctilio leporinus. NCBI lineage: Eukaryota > Metazoa > Chordata > Mammalia > Chiroptera > Noctilionidae > Noctilio > Noctilio leporinus. The sequence goes on from PVIW01000797.1 coordinate 208,179, forward strand.
ATCACCTCCTCACACCCCTCATTGATGGTCAAGAGGGCTACACCCAGGGTCCTCTCCAAACCGCCTCCCTTTGGTATCTGCTCACTCCTGTCCTTGGTCCTTGGCCTCCCTGGACAGAAGTACTGTCCCATGACTAAGCCTCATGCCCACTGACATGTAGCCTTTGCCCAGATTGCTAAGCCCCGACCTGTACAAGCAGGTCTCGGCTTTAGAGAGCAATGCTTCAACCTTATGTAACATATCACTGGACACTGTCCTTGTTTCTGGTCTTTATGGTTCCTGATAGACATATTTTTTTTCCCCCTTGGCTCTTACATCTGTGGTTCCAGCCTGTTTGAGGAACATGATGGCCCACAGGATGAGAGTCTAACCAACTGAGCAACATTGGGCAGGGCAATGTGGCTTTTTTAATTGCCTTTTAAATCCCCATCCATTAGAATGATGTCCCCCATGAGAGATCAATATGGGAAAGCCTGGTTTCAGACCGCACATACCCATGGGTTACGCCACCTGACACCAGATATAAGTTCTCTAAGTTGCCACGTACTGAGAGGAGAGCCTTTGTCTTTGCTCACCTGGGGCTGAGATGAGAGTGCTCCTGCCAAGGTCAAGCAGGATGAAGGTCACAAGGACTGACTTCATAAAGGTGGGGCAGGGTGGGGGGTGTCGCAGAATACCAGATGAGGACTGTGCATCAGCCTTTCAGCTGGAGGCTCTGTGAAAATGAATCATCGTCCAAATGAGAAATGCAGAGGCTATTTATCCCCAGCTGGCTAGAGCCAGGGTGGTGGCAGCCACCATCACTTGAACTTGGCCAGTCTCAAAGGCAAGCAGGGGAGTAGGAAAGCTTTAAAATGGAAAAAGGAGAAGGATTCTGGGGTGCCCTGGGGAGGGTGGAGATGGGCTAACCAACGTGAGGAGCCCTATGTGACCGGTTAGGGGTACATACTTGGCTTTCTCTGATTGGTTTCAATGGGACGCAGGGGCAAAAATTGGGAGAGCTGTTCGCTGTTAATCAAGTCCCTGGCAATTGTAGCTGATTGTTACAGAAATTACTGTTTGGCCTCCTGGGTTGCCATGGTGACTTGAGGTAACACGGTGACTGCAGCAAGCCTGGCTGAAAGCAGACTGCTTCCTGGGCTGGTTACTGCAGAATAGGGCTCCGGCTGGTTAGGGTGTGGTGTTCTATTTTTGTACACGGTCTGGTCACTGTTCCTTTGTATAGTCAGTCTCAGCTCGGAATCACTGACGTAAAAATGCTATTCAGAGCCATAGGACTGGGGGCTGTAGGGAAAGCTAGAATCCTCTGTTCCAGCCCTAATTGTCATGAGCGCACACACACACATACAAACCTATGCAGACACACACATGTACATGTAAACACAGAAACACATACATACAAGTATACAGACATATACAGACACATATAGACACACCTACTACACGCAGACACATACCCATAAATGCACGCACATCTCTGTCTCGGCTCGCTTTTGGGGGGCTGTTCCCACTGACAGCCCCTCATGCAGAAATTCCAAGCTCACTCCTTCAAACCCACACCTCCCCCTGCTTGGCTTTATTCCCTCCGTCTCCATCTCATACAGTAAAATTCACATTTCAGCCCCACTGCCTTTCTGGGATGCCCTGTGTCTGTCAGAATTGTCCTGAGCACTTAGCAGCAGGACAGTGGCAGCTTTTGTCTGCTGAGGTAATTCTTTTAGAAGAATGGTGAGATCCATTGACCCAGGACATTCTTCAAGGAGTAACCCATTGTATCCAAGATACAGGGTTCTGGATTCCCTTAATTTAAAAAAAAAAAAAAAAATTATTGATTGATTTTTAGGGAGGGGAAGAGGAGAGAGGAGAGATGAGACAGGGAGAGATGAGACAGAGAGAGAATGAATCTGTCGTTTCAGTTATTTATGGCTTCATTGGTTGATCGGTGACACATGGGGAAGATGCTCTTAACCAGCTGAGCTACGGGGCCAAGACAGGATTCTGCAAACAGCCCGAAGAGGAAGGGAGAATGCGCTGCGCACATGCAGGTCCAGGGTGTCTGCCCTGCACCTTGTCCTGCGGGGCTGGCACCCGCTGGCACCTGCATGGTCCCTGCGTCCCCTGATCCTCCAGGCAGGAGCCAGCCAGGCCCAGGCCCCGCAGCTGGCCAGCTCTGCGCTGCTATTTTTAGCCTCCCTGGCAGCCAGAAGTCGTGACGCAGAGCCTGCCTCCGAGGGTGTCCCCCGCCCACACCAGGGACCCAGCCGCCCTGCAGCCCTGCCTGCCCTCCCGCAACCCCACTGCAGACAATCGGTGCGCCTGGTGAAAATGCAATCTTGCCTATCAACGTCACCATTATCTTAATTCCCGCTTAGAGTGAAAACTCACTCTCACTCCAAATAAGAGGGAGGGGTGTCAGGGAAAGGAAACACCTCCCCCGCCCATCCCCATGGGAGTGGGGTTCGAACCACCCTGCTCTGCAGGACCAGGCAGTCCCACGAAGGCTCAGCACTGGGGTCTCACCCTCCCCAACCAAGGGTCCCCATTTTTTCCATGACTCTACCAACTTCACTCCCGCAAGTGGGGTCACTTAGACCCACCAGAAGGCGCACTTCACACCTTTGGTGTGGTGGGAGGGGAGTCCTTACCTCCCTAGCCCCCCTCCTCTCTGGAGCCTCTTTCCAGGGCTCAGCTCGGCCCCAGAGCAACCCTGGGGCCCCCACATCCCCCACTTTTGGGATGTGCTACTCACAGGCATCCAAAAATATGCCATTTTAAACCACCCCCGATTTCTTTTTTTTTTTTTCAGGATCTGGTGTTCAAAATGAGTTTCATTCATGCTTGCTTTATTAACTATGTCTCATTCATGATCTGGCCCATTAACAGGAGTGGTTGTGGAATTAATATGATAGAACAACCCACAGTGCACTGCTCAGACTAACAATAAAGCGACGCCTAAGGGTCTTCGTGGTCAACAGATCAGGAAGTTCCTGGAACTCAGGGCTGAGAGTCTGAAATTCTTTTTTTGTTGTTTAATCCTCACCCAAAGATATGTTTATTGATGTTAGAGAGAGAGGAAGGGAGATGGGGAGAGAGAGAGAGAAACATCAATGTGAGAGTGAAACATCCATTGGTTTCCTTCCATACACACACTGACTGGGGATTGAATCTCCAACCTAGGCACGTGCCCTGATCAGGAATTGAACTGCAAATCTTTTGGTGCACAAGATGGCACTTCAACTAACGGAACCACCCAGCCAGGGTTCTTTTTCTTTTTACTTTTTTAAAAATATATTTTATTTATTTTGCTATCACAGTTGTCCCAATTTTCCCCCCTTTGCCCTCCTCCACCTAGTACCCCATTTCCTCCAGCAATGCCCCCCCTAGTTCATGTCCATGAGTCATGCATATAAGTTCTTTGGCTTCTCCATTTCCTTTGTTCTTAACATCCCCCTGTCTATTCTGTAACCACCAATGTGTACTTTTTTGGTTTCTTTTTCCTTTCACATCCAGACAATTCACCATTTAATTACTGCCTTCTGTCAGCTTCTCAAATCGTATTAATACAAAGTTTTCTTTTCATTCCTTTTCTTTTTAAAAACAATCTATTTACCTTTCTTTAAAATGTATGATTCGATTCTTACTTTATTTATAGTTTTGCAATTATAATCTGAGTAAATATAGAACTATACAAATTAAGAATGATCTAAAATAATCCCTGGCCCAGTGGCTCAGTTGGTTGTAAACTACACCTAAAGATTATGGGTTCAATCCCCAGTTGGGACAAGTACATGAGACAATCAATCAATGTTTCTCTCTTATATTGTTGTGCTTCTCCCTCCCCACCCCCCACTTTCAGCAATGAAAAGATGTCCTTGGGTGAGAAAAAAAAGTGAATAAATGCAATAATATGGATCAATCTCAAAATACTTATGCTGATCTTAAAAGCTGCCCCCACCCACCCTGGCTGGTGTGGCTCAGTGGTTTGAGCACCACCCTGAGACTCAAAAAGTCACTGGTTCGATTCCCAGTCAGGGCACATGCCTGGGTTTTGGCCCAGGTCCCCAGCTGGGGGCGAGCAAGAGGCAACCACATATTGATGTTTCTTCCTCTCTTCCTTCCTTCCCCTCTCTTTAAAAGTAAATATATAAAATCTTTTTTAAAAAGCCCCTAATGCATATAGTTTGATTCCATTTATGTAAATTTAAAGAAAAACATAAACTAATCTATAGTGATAGAAAGAGGATGAACTTCCCTGGATATGAGGGAAGTTGTTAACAAAAGAGGCAAGAAGAGGATTGCCAGGAAGCACAAAGTTTTGTGAATAATGGATATAGTCATTGATTTGATTGGAGTGGCTGTCTGATCAGCCTCATCAAATGGTACGATTTCCATTGGTGCAGTTTCATATCAGTCCGTATTACCTCAATAAGACCAACTGCAAAATAGTTAGCTCATAGGTGTGGGTTGAGGATTAAACGAGATAACATGAAAAGAAACTGTCATAGCTAAATACTTGGTAGCTCTTTCGGTTTGTAGTTTCCTCTTCCTCTTCTTCCCCTCAGTCCCCTTACTAGAGACTGAGTGAATTACGAGAAAAGTACGTTTTCCTTCCAAGCCACAGAATAAGCAGCCAATTGCTGCTAAGACCTAGCCTTTCCCGAAAGTGTTTTCGTTCAAGAACATGCTAGTCTTTTTTCACACTGTTAATTCCTTTCTGCTGACTTAACTTCCTGAAGTCCTCATCTTCATTTCTCTTTCCATTTCTGCATCTCCTCTACCGGGATTTGTCTTGAAACCCTTTTAAATTCCCTATCCCTGACCTATTTTCCATGTGCTTGCCACGGAAGACTTCAAACTAATAACATTGAATTTTAAAATGCAGTGCTAACATTGATTCACTACCTTAGCATTTTTTCTTTACCATAACTATACATTATTCGCTTCTTCCAACTCTGTCCTTTCCCTGGTTGCCCTCTTTCCTTGCAGAGCATTAGGAAGATGAGCCCAGCCATTCTGACAAATGTGGGATGGACACGTGGGTGGAAAGACAGACATGTGGGTGGAAGGACACACTCATGGGCTCTAAGGGGTGTGTTCTGAAAAGTCAGATATGTGGTGCACAGGTGGGAGTTTAATCAACATTATTAGAAAGTGACTCAATGTGATTACTTGGTGTATCAAGTAGAGTCAACAACCATCCACATTTAGTAATAATCTGCTCAGGATGAGGCAGGCACTGTGACCAGCTCTTCAGAGGTATATTATATAAACACCTTAGAATCTTTTATTTGTTTGTGCTTCTCCTACCAATGTATGAGCTCTATTTTTTAAAATTATATTTATTGATTTTAGAGAGGAAAGAAGAGAGAGAGAAAGAGATTGATTTGTTGTTTCACTTATTGATGCATTCATTGGTTGAGTCTTGTTTGTGCCCTGACAGGGGATTGAACCTGCAACCTTAGCATATCAGGACAAAACTCTAAACAACTGAGCTACCTGGCCAGGACGCCTCTAGAATCTTAATACGTTCATGTTATCAAGTAGTATGCACATTAAATAGTACTTTTAACCCTTTTTTGTACCATCAGAAATCTGAGGTGATAGTTGAAGGAAACTGATTATGACACAGTTTTCCAGCAAAATCAGTAATTTTATGGATTCTACAGCAAAATGTGTAAATAGGTAGAGCCACTGGATTGATTTTGCTGGAAATTCCATTAATTTCAGAGTGCACTACATCACACATTCCTGGTAAAGACAGGAGGTTCCTGGCAGATCGCCACTAGGACTTACACATCATTTATCATGTAAATAGTTTCACAAACTAATTAAATCATTTAAAAACTGCCATCCCTGGAAGTGTAGCAGGACCATGCAATTCTAGGCTCACTTCAGGCCTGATTCTAAAATTTCCTTCAAAAGACAGATGAAGGTTACAGCCTATGTTTAATGATGTATGGAAAGCCTTAGCTCATTATAAAATCATTTAAAGAATTGTATGTAAATTTCTGGGGGTGGCCTTAGACTTTAATTCAACTGGGGCGCTATCCAGATCTTGTCTCCCCTAACTTAACTGTGAGCTGTTTGGCTTTGATCAGTTTTTGGTTGCTTGTGATATTACTCAGCTCACTAAGCACTGGATATATCTTTTAATGGCTGGGTGTGTCAGTGTGACATCCAACAGCTGTCACTCTTCTTTACAGGAAAAGAGGGAGGATTATTGGACAGCTCTGGGAGAATGGCCATAACACCAAACTTCTTTCGGACAGAATTACAACTTCATGCCTGTACCAAGTGCCTGATAGAGCATCTGGAAGAAGTGGATGCTTGATCAATGTGGGGTGAGAAAAGGAATGAGCAAATGCACCATCCCGACTTCAATTTGGTATCACGATCTTTCTGGAGCCTGTGTTCATGGTGCTGGTCTGGGCTTTGTGAGCGTTGGTTCTGGTCCCCAACCACAAAGTAGAAGCTAATTTAATTGGCTCTAGAGGTCCCTGCCTCTCCTGAGATTCTGATCTCCTTCCAGGTCCATGCATGATACCAGCAGTTGTAAGACACAAACACAGGGAAAGATCCAAGAGGAAGGGAAAAGAATAGAGAAAGAGAAGGATAGGGGAAAAGAGGGTGACTGAACAGGAGAGACTGATGGCAAGAGGAGGGAAAAAGGGAAAACAGAAAAGATGCTGGCTTGACAGGCAAGAAGGTGAAACCAGACAGGGCATAGGAGAAGTGAAAAACCAGAGAGGAGGCCGGGAGACAAACCAGTGGGCAACCGGGGCGAATGAAATGTCCCATCGGCTCATGAACAGACTAAGGTTCCTTGTCAGCTCTATTTCAAAGCCTAGCAATAGAGTGGATAAATGTGTCCTCTTTGCCTTAGATGCCATCTACAGCCTGACCCAAATGAAACAGAGAGGAGGAATGAGACTCTTCCCTCTGGAGGTGCATTTGACCATGGCTTGGCTCACAGCCCAGATCTTGGAAATAGGCCGTCTTTGATAAAGCAGCTGCAGCTAAAGAACAGATCTGAAAGTCTGGGTTGACTAGGAAGGCACAAAGGTAATAGGAATCTGCAGTAGGTAAACAGACAGATGATGACAGATACAATGATAGATACATAGATACATAGAGCCATTCCCTTCAAGTAATTCAGAGCACTGCCACCTTAGGATAAATTTATAGAGAAGCTCTCTTGTTCCTATTTCAACTTGGGCATTGAGAGATAAAACACTCTGCCTTACGTTTGTGTAATTAGTGATGAGAGAAGAAAAGGAAGTCAGGGGCCCTCACTTCTAAACCTGTTTATTTTTGCCTTTTCCTCCCTCCCTCTCTTCCTTCCATCCTTCCTTCGTTCCAAGTGAATTGACTCTCTCCGAACACGTGTATACTTGAAACGCACCATTATCAATCACCCACTTCATGGAAGAGTTCAGAGGACTTTGGGACATCAGCCTGACTTTGGAGTCCCACCAGGCAAAGACTGGCTCCTCTATGCCCTCAGGGAGCATGCATTCAGTTATCCCTGTGCCCCCTACGCAAATGTGAGATGTCTGCTGAACAATGCATGTGAGAGGAACTGCTCCCGCCCTGTGCCTTCATACTGCCTCTCTGTGATGGAGAGACGGCCCGGTCTTTGAGTTAGTTGCTACTGACAGACTCTGACTGCTCCTAGGCCAAATTCTTGATGAAAGAATGTGGGGCTGAGGCACACTATGCCAATGACAAGTATAAAGAAATCTAATCTTTTGTAAAGACTTTCATCTTTGGATCAAGTACAACATATATGTCTAATACCCAAAAGCGAGGGGAAAAAAATGGACATGAGTCACATTTCAGTTAGGAGCTTGCAGATAATCGATGTTGATCATTTTTTATATTTTCTCTAATTCTATCATATTGATGTTTATAGCTTACTAAACAAAAGATGTATTGCTTTAAAAGAGGTCTCAGCATAAGATTCCTTCCATAATCATCTTGCCATCTGCAAAATAATTTAATTTCAAATATTTAAATTAAAAAAGAGTATTCAGGGCATCTATATATCACAGGCAATAGGTGTCCCTGTCCTCTGTCAAGCTTTATGGAGAAAAAATACCCCATGGGAATGATATCTCGGCCACCACACCCTTTGCTGTTTAATTCTAGGATTTAAACATTCTGTTTGGGATTTGGGAATAAATCATCTTATCAGGGCTCAGCCTGCTCTATTTTTTAAATTTCTGTTTATTAATTTTTAGAGAGAGGGAGACATCTAATTACTCTTCCACTTGTTTATAGTTCACTGTTTGATTCCTGTATGTACCCTGACTGGGTATGGAATTTGCAACCTTGGCATACGGGATGATGCTCTAACCAACGGAGCTATGTTCGGTGCTCAAAAAAGAATTAGGGACGGTGTCATCTGGGGCCTATATAGAGAAGAACGTACTAGCAAATGAGGTGGCAAATTCCCTCTTAGCACTTCAGTCCAAAAGGCATCCTCTTTCATACCCACTGCATGCTCAGACTACACGGGAGCTTGCCAAAAGGACAAGTGAACTTTCTACATACAGGACGATACTCCAACCAACTTAGCCGCCTGGCCAGGGCAGGACTGAGAGTCTCCTCTCTCTCCAATCCAGCCAGGCAAGGATGGTCTTTTGCCAGTGAAAGGGGGCCTATTTCTAACTTCTCTTTCACTCCTTTCATGAAGGAAAGAACAGAAAAGATAGGATGAAATGGGTGCAGGGAAGAAGCCAGAGGTTTATCATTTGATGGAACAGATTTCTAATAGCTTCCTGAAATAGAAGCAGATTGTACCATATCAGGGTTATAGAGTTCATATATTTTGAGGAGCCAATGTTAAATTCTGTAAGCACCCAAAAATGTGAACGGAAGGGAATTGATTTCTTTCAGGGGCCCCTTGCTTTTTATCCTCATTTGGCTTGGTAGAATACATTTATTTCTGAAACATCAGTGCTGGTTTACTGTCCCAGAAAGCACATGGAACACAGGTGAGCAAAGAACAGAAATGAGCTTCATATTGTGTGTGGCTGATTTCCCCTGAAAAATGCAGACCATGTACTACACTCTCGGGTCACACCCTCTTGATTATTCCATCCATCCAGGCTGACCATGAACCCAGCATTGTACCAGACTCAGAAGGGTTCACAGAGATGCACAGAAACAGTTAAGAGCAACATACTAGGCCCATCTAGGTGGCTCAGTTGGTTGGAGCATTGTCTCATACACCAAAAGATTGTAGGTTCGATTCCCAGTCGGGGCACATGCCTGGGTTGTGAATTTGATACCCATTTTGGGCACCTATGGGAGGTAATTGACTGATGTTTCTTTCTCTCTCTGTCTCTCTCTCCCTCCCTCCCTCCCTTCCTCCTCTCTCTCCAATCTATAAACATATCCTTGGGTGAGGATTTTTATTTTTTTTAAAGCAACATACTAGTTTAAAAACAAGGGCAGGGGCTCATAGAAAGGAGACTATAAGAAACTATAATATAAGAAACTATAACCAGCCCTGGCTGGTGTCACAGAGGATAAGGCACCAGCTTGCAAACCCAAAGGTTGCTGGTTCGATTCCCAGCCAGGGCATATAACCAGGTTGCAAGCCAGGTCTCCAGCCAGGTCTGTAGCCGGAGGCAGGTGAAAGGCAACCATACTTTGATGTTTCCATCCCTCTCTGCCTCTCCCACTTCCCTCCCTCTCTAAAAAAAATAGTAAATAAAATGTTTTTAAAAGAAAAGAAAAGAAACTATAACCAGTGCTGGCTGGTATGGCTCAGTGGATAGAGTACCGGCCTGCAAACTGAAGAGTTGCCGGTTCGATTCCCAGTCAGGGTACATACCTAGGTTGCAGGTCAGACCCCAAGTTGGAGAGGCACTAGAGGCAACCATACATTAATGTTTCTCTCCCTCTCTTTCTCCCTCCCTTCCTCTCCCAGTGCCTCTGAAAAAGTAAATAAAATATTTGTTTTTAAAAGAAACTATAACCAGGTAAAAATAGTGTCCCTTTGGGGTTAAAAGAAGCATGGAGTGCTGGTCCAGTTTAGGGGAACAGTAAATAAGACACTAGATTGGGTGCTGGAGTGTTTTGTCTGGACAAAAGCCTAAGAAGATTATTTTTACCTCCTCCTCTGCCTGGACCTTCAGTTGGAAAAACTCACAAAGAATATCAGAGACAGTTTATTTAGAGAGAAATTTTAAAAATAAATCTTTACTAGATTTTTCTAAGACTCAACATCTTGCTAGCTGTGTATTTTCCTGTGCAGTGCCCTAAGTCTGCTTGCACAAAGTTAAAAAACCTGAAGGTAGAAGGGAAGCCACCTTGTTATTATTATTATTATTATTGATTTTAGAGAAAAAGAGGTCCATGTTCCATGTATACATGGAACAATGTATTTATTGGTTGTTCCAATGAACAATGCATTCATTGGTTATTTCTTATAAGTGCCCTGACTGGGGATCAAACCATCAACCTTGGTTTATCAAGACAACGCCCCAACCAACTGAGCTACCCGGTCACGGCAAGAAAAACATTTTTTTTTCCCCAACAAGTTAAAGTTTTAGTAACACCTTCCAGTCTTTTCTATGTGTCCCCCTGGCCACCATTAAATACTAAAATGCAGTGAATGAAAGATACATTTTTGCTCCAACCCCACTTCCCACCAAATCCCCTACTTTGAATTCTCATGAGCAAATCCCACCTCTTTATTCATGCTATCTTAAAAAAATACTTAAATCTATACTTCTAGAGGAAGATCAGGACCAAAAATAAACCTGGAACAGAGAGTTTTTAAAGCTATTACTGGCTCAAGTATATGGAATTTAATCCTCAGCAATCTGGAAAGCTGTTAGAATCACAGATAATTTCATCAGCTTTATCCTGGGAAATGAAACTGACACTGCAGAGTTTCCTTACATCCTTTATAGCTGACTTTTGGAACTTCTTGATTCCTCGGTGAACAAGGACACAAAGGAAGGGCCCCAGTCAGGTAGCTCAGTTGGTTAGAGCATCATCCCCAGATGCCAAGTTGGTGGGTTTGATCCCCAGTCAGGGCACACATAAGAAGCAACCAATGATGCGAAAATAAGTGAAATAGCAAATCGATGTTCCTCTCTCTGTGTGTTCCTAAAATCAATGAAGGAGGACAAGGAGCATTAATTTTGCTTTTAAAAAAATTCCTTAGTGCTGTAAAACTTCTTCTCAGTGTTGTTGTGTATTAGCCTAGTCCCTCAGATTTTTATGTGCTATATTTTTTATTTCCATTCAATTCAATGCATTTTTGTTTACTTTCTTTTCATTCAACAAGTGTTTATTGAGAGTGCATTTTTTTACATTCAGTATTATTTTGTATCAGTTTCAGGTGCACAGCATAGTGGTCAGACCATCATATACTTTACAAAGTGCTTCCCAGATATTTCCAGTGCCCACCTGATCTCACACACAGTAAGTACAATACCATTGACCATATTCCCTATGCTGTACTTTATATCCTCATGACTATTTTGTAACTACTAATTTTTTTTTCTAGCACTTTTTAAAATTTTCTATGAGGCTTCCTTTTGGACCAAGGGACTAATGAGGATTATGGTTAGAGATTTTTCTGGTATTCTACAGCATCTATTTTTCCTGCCCTCTTGTTAGTTTGATTACTTGTGATTACAAAACATTCTCTGTATGACTTCTTTTAAATTTGTTAAGGTTTATCTTCACAAGTCATTGTCTCTCTTGGCATATTTTCCATAGTCACTTGAAAAGAATATACAAGGTATGACCCAAAAGCATCAGCCATGTAAACTGTTTTTAATTATATTGACATACTTTCAGGAGAGACCTTATATTCTGCTGTTTGAGAGTGGAACATTCTATCCTGTTTGCTGATGGTTTTCTTAAGTTCTCTTATATCTTACTGATCTTCTAAGTTGTTCTATCAATTGCTAAGAAAGGAGTGTTAAATCTCTCTAAATATAAGTGTGGAGTCTTCTATTTCTAATTTCACTTTTTTCCTTTACGTATTTTACAGCTCTTGTTTGGTGTTAGGATTGCTATGTTTTCATGATGGATTGAACCATTTATTATTATGTAATATTCTTCTCTGTCCTTGGTAATTTTCTTTGTCCAGACATCTGCTTTATCCAGTATGAATGTAGCTATTCTTGCTTTTCTTTGACTAATGTTTTCATTATATATCTTACTCCATCCTTTTATTTTCAACTTGCTTATAGTGTCATATATTTGAAATGAATTTCTTATGGACAATATAAGTTAGGTCATTTTAAAAATCTACTTTCTGCCTTTGAACTCTGGAATACTTAGACCACTTACATTTAATGTGATGACTTATATGATAAGCTTGAGTCCCCTGTTTAATTTTTCTCTTTTTGGCTCTTTCTACTTTTAATTTCTGTTTTCTTTTTCTGCCTTGCTGTGAGTCATGTGAACATATTTAAAATTTTCCTTTCTATTTCTGTTTTCTGAGTGCATCCCTTTGCATAATTTTTAAATGGTCACTCTAGATGTTGAATTATATGTACATAACTTATCATAATCATTAGTTTAGACATTTTACCAGCTTGCATGAAATGCAGAAATCATTTTATCCCTTCATACCCCCATATTTTCCTCCATTTACATAATACACACACATAACTAAGAACTACATCAGTGTTATAATTTTTGCTTCAACCATTAAACATAATTTAGAAAAGTAACATGAAGAAAGTCTTTCTTCCTAGTGTTCCCAGAGTCCCTCTTTCAATATTCCTTTCTGTTTTTGGCATTACTTTAGGGTAAGCCTGCTGGCAACAAATTGTCTTAGTTTCCTTCATCCGAGAATGGTTTTTTTTCTTCTTTATTAATGCAGAATATTTTTCATTGGATGTAAGATGTTAGGTTGACAGGTCTTCTTTTTTGTGTTTTTTTAAGGATTTAAAAACTGTTGTGACACTTGCTTCTGGCCTCGCTGATTTCTAATGAGAAACCTGCTGTCATTTTACTGTTAATCCCCTGTAGGTAAAGCATCATTTCTCTATTTCTGCTTTTTAAAGATTTTTTTCTATTTAGTTCATTTTTAAAAATTAGCATACTTTTTAAAAAAGATTTTATATATTTGTAGAGAGGAGGAAAGGGGCAGAGAAAAAGAAGGAGAGAAACATTAATGTGTGGCTGCCTCTCACATGCCCCCAGCTGGGGACCTGGCTCAGCACCCAGGCATGTGCCCTGACTGGGAATTGAACCTGTGACCCTTTGGTTTGTAGGCCAGCACTCAATCCACTGAGCCACACCAGCCAGGGCTAGTTCTGTGTTTGACTATATGTGTCTTGGTGTTAATTTCTTGGAGTTGTTTTGTTTATTAGGTTTTGTTTTGATTTGGTTTTTTTAGAGAAAGAAGGAAAGGGAGAGAGAAAGAGAGGGAGAGAAACATCCATGTGTGAGAGAAACATCAATCAGTTGCCTCTTGTATATGCCTCAATCAGGGACTCTACCCACAACCCAAGCATGTGTCTTGACCAGGAATCAAACTGGTGATCTTTCAGTTAATGGGATGATGCCCATTCACACTGGTCAGGGCATATCTTTTTTTAATTTTTCCAGCTTCTTGAAGCTGTACATCATATCTATTTCCAGATGTTGGGAGTTTTCAACCATTATTTCTTTAATTGCTCTTTCAGTCCTGACTCTTTCTTCTCTCCTATGGGACTTGCATTACACAACTACTAGAGCTTCTCTTATAGCTTCCTGAGTCCCTGATACTGTTTTGTTTTGTTTTGTTTTGTTTCTGCTTATTCTCTCTCTCTTTTCATATTGGTTAGTTGGAAGTTGTTGATTCTTTCCCTTCTACTCCTTTCTGTTGTTGAGGTGGTCCATTGAACATTTTATTTCATCCATTACATTTTTTTGCTAAAGTCTTCTATTTTATTTGTTTCAAGACTGTTCATAATTGGCCACTGAAGCATTTTTATGATGGCTGCTTCAAGACCTTTCTCAGATCATTCTAATATGTCTTGATTGTTATCTTGTTGGCATCGATGGATTATCTTTTCATCTAGTTTACAGTCTTTCTGGTTCTTGATCTGATGGGTGGTTTTTCACTGGGATTTGACTATTTTCGTCACCATAAGACTTTGAATCTTATTTAAATTCTCTTTTAGATGGTTCCCTTTGCCATCACACTGGCAGAGGAAAGAATGGGGTACCACATCATTGTCATTGTATTGGTAAGAGTTGGAGTTCCCTACTTACCATTTTTTTTTTTAAGATTTCTTTATTTATTATTTTTAGAGAGAGGACAAGGGAGAGAGGCAGAGAGGGAGAGAGGCATCAATGTATGGTTGCCTTTCACCTGCCTCCAGCTACAAACCTGGCTGGAGACTTGGCTTGTAGCCTGGTTATTTGCCCTGGCTGGGAATTGAACCAGTGACCTTTGGTTTGCAGGCCGGCGTCTTATCCACTGTGCCACCAGCCAGGGCTCTACTTATCTTCTTTTGACAACCAAGAGGAAATGACTCCTGGTTGCTAATGAGGAAGGAGGGGAACCTGAGCTCCTAACTAGGCTTTTATTTATCCTCGTCTGGAAAATGCAAGGGTGACTCATTACTGCTCCCGACATGGTCTCCACTAACACCTTAGATGGGGTGTTCGTTACTGCCTATGGGACACAAAAGTCTTCATTTTCTCCTCAGGCTTTACTAACGCCACATGGCGCTGATGTGGGAAAACCCATTACAATCTGGGAAAGGTGGGAGTTTGATCTTCCCACTTGGCCTCTGATGGAATCATTAGGGTGGGGCCTAGTTTTCCACATTCGCAGAGTGGTTACCATCTCCAGGTTTTCATTCTTGCGAGGTTGACTGATGGCTAGAAAGCAGGCTTCGGGGATTTCTGTGTGCACCCTTGGGCATTTCCAGGTTTCTGACTTCTTTAGTTCTAATGCTGGGATATGTGAGGCCAAAAGAATTCCTAGGAGCTCACCACCATGCTGTTCCTTGAGTTCTGAGGTCTTTCGCAGGTCTATCTTCTTCCCTCTACCCCTAAGAGTCTTTGTATGTAGATTTTGTATGTAATGTCCAGAGGACATGGCAGGGGTGGAGGGCGGGGGTGGGAGAGTATATGACACTCCATCTTCCTGGGAGAAGAGCTCTAGTATTGACCTTAGAAAACGATGGACACTGTGATTTTTTTTTTCCAGTTTGTAAATGTGGCAACCTGTGACAGTTCTAAGAGCAGGTATAGCGTGTTTTCCACACGTCCTTTGGTTTAATTTATAAATGCCTTGTTCCAAAATTGATCCAAAGGAATCTTAACAAATTGCAAATAATGCTACAAGCATTTGGAGCAAACAGAGTGAAGTAATATAAAAATGCATGCAGGGTAGCCCTGGCCCTGGGGCTCAGTTGGATGGTTGCAGGCTCCATCCCCTGTCAGGACACAGACCTGGGTTGCAGGTTCCACAGGCAGGGAGGCAACTGATCCATATTTCGATCTTTCTCACATCGATGTTTCTCTCTCTCTAGAAAATCAATAAACACGTTCTTGGGTGAGATTTTTTTTTAATGCATGCAGGGCAGAGGTACTAAAATTAGACCCGAATCCCCCATAAACTGAGAGCAAACGGGAGGCACAGAGACAAGGCTGGGCTGGCCTAGTCATTTTGAATGTCACACTTTCCAAGTTTTGTCCACTTTGAAGGGAGCAAGTAAGCATGATCTTAACACTAGTGTTAATCACCTAAGAAGCAGGATCTGCACCACCACCGACCCTTGATTTTTTACCAAGAAGCTCCTAGAGCAGCCAGCCTCCTGCCCCGGCCCCCGCCGCCTACATCGGGGACCCAGGTGGGAATCTGCAGGGGGACTTCCCCGTCAACTTTGTGGTGATGTGGAACTCCGTGCAAAATACTGACTGCAGGCCTCTGATTCCGGTTTAATTATCTTCTCCAACAAATGCAGCGTGGGCTTGACAAGCAACAGAAAAGCCAAGTTAATCAGGGGCATCTGTTCATTAGCATATTCATCCTGTAATTACTGGACAATGCAGAGGCAACTGGCTGGGCCAGCAGGCGTATGCTGCAGAGAGGACACTGGGCAGGAAGCCCCGTTGGCTCCCGGGTAGGAGTCCAGTCCACTTGGCAACTGGGAGGAGCTCAGTCAGGTACGTCTACTGGGCCACAGTTCTGGGAGACAGAGCTGCCCCCCTGCCCCACAAGAGTGAGAGGGGAGAGAGAGATCTGGTCTTCATCTCCATCCCTATTTGCCATCTCTTGGTCACCAAAGGAAGCCAGTCTCATCTGTGACCTCCCCTCCCTATATGGTCATTGGGTTAAAAATAGGCCACGCCATAGCACTACATTCGCTTCTGGCTAGATGTTTTGATTAAAAAATGCAGATTTTTTTTTTTTTTTTTTAATTTTACTTTTCAATTACAGTTGACATTCAGTGTTATTTTGTATTTGTTTCAGGTGTATAGCATAGTGGTTAGATAGTCATGCACTTTATAAAGTGTTCCTCCTGCTATTTCTAGCGCCCAACTGGCCCCATACATGGTTATTACAATACTATTGATTCTATTCCCTGTGCTGTACTTTACATCCTTGTGACTATTCTGTAGCTGCCAATCTGTACTTTTTAACCCCTTCACCTTTCTCATCATCCCCCCATCCCTCACCCCTCTGACAGCCACCAGTCTGTTCTTTGTATCTATGAGTGTGTTTCTATTTTGTTTGTTTTGTTCTTAAGATTCCACATATATGTGAAATCACATGGTACTTGTCTTTTTCTGGTGTCCCTGAGTATAATACCCCCTAGGTCCATCCACGTGGTCACAAATGGGAAGATTTCATTTTTTATGGCTGAGTTGTATTCCATTATATATATGCCATACACTTTCAAATATCTTCCAGTCCACCTTTATGTTCGCACTTCTGGTGAGTACTGGCTACCCCCATCGCCTCTCCTCTGGACCCCACGGATATTAACACTGGCTCCTAAATGCTTTCTCCTCTTCAGTCTTGACCTTTGTGAATCCATTCTGCTAATGTAACCCTTTCAGTGCCTCACTCCAGCCTTGATGCTTCTTGCTCCTTTAAAAAGTAACATCCTGCCTTCCTCAGTTCATCTCCCACTACCCCACTCCCCAAACGCTGTGCTCGCACTCACAGTGCCCCCAACACACTCCCAACCCTCCCACCTCTGGCCCTTGCTCACAATGCACTCCTGAAAACTCTTCTCACACTACCTACCCACCAGACCAAGCTAAACACCCCTCCAGGAATCTCTGTCTTCAGCCCAGCAAATTGGAAGTAATCTGTCAATCCTGAGAACTCCACCGCTTCTGCAGTATCTCTTCCTTCTCACGTGATCGTCTGCATGGGTAATCACCCATGGCAGGGTGTGCCTCGAATATTTCCACAACATCATCTCCCACCTTGCATACTCTTCTGCAATGTGACCTTGACTGCCTCCATAGGAGGCGGAGGGTTTTCTTCTGTCCCCTTGAGTCATACCCAACCGTGTGACTGTTTTGCCCAATGAAGGCAGTGGAAGCGATGTTCTCAAATTTCCAAAACAGGAATTCATTGGAAATGGCAGCTGCTGCAAAGGGGAGCCTTCATCACGAAGCACTGCTCAAATTGCAGAAACAGGAACAGATAAATGATTGCTGTTGGTTTTAGCTACTGCGTTTCAGCAGTAGACGCCAACATGTTTGTCTTTACGAGGTGAATGCGCTCAGGTACCTACCAGTTCCCATCCTGGCTCAGCCACTTATGAGCACCGAGACCTCGAGTAAGTGACTGATCTCTCTCCGTGCTGCAGATTCCTCATCAGAAGCATGGGACAATACAGGAGGACTGGATAAAGTAATGGATATAGGGCATTTCAGGACAGTGTCTGCCTGCAGACAGTCCTCGGTCTATGTCAGTGATGATTCTGGTTATTGGACGGCAAGCCACTTGGTGGCAGGGTGCTTGCATCATTCACCTTTGTCACCAGCAGAACGTCAGCACAGCTCTGGGAACAGAGGGCATGGATTCAGTGAAGAAATGAATGATCAAGGAGCTGTGTGCTTGTCTGGGACATGAGATGAGCAGCAAGGAAGGAGCGGAGTTGGAGGGTCCCAGACATCTCCCCTCACCCCAGAATGACAGTGCAGAACCCAGCCCTCTTCATCAACCACATTGCCTTGGGAGGGCAATTGCAATTGGTTGCCATGACTTAGGGAAAGAAAAATACTCTGTGGACTTATAACTACCGTTTAAAGCCATCCTGTCCTTGTTGAAGCAAAAGTGTATTTAGTTACCTTCATGATTCACCCACCATCTTGGACCAGTTAAATGAATGATGGTATAGCCATACAATAAGGAAATATCTATATACAGATATGGAAAGATCTCCTGAAGCATATTTTTTCAATTTTATTTATTATTTTTAGAGAGAGGGGAAAGGAGAGAAGCAGAGAGGGAGAGAGACATCAATGTATTGTTGCCTTTCACCTGCCTCCAGCTACGGACCTGGCTGGAGACCTGGCTTGCAACCTGGTTATGTGCCCTGGCTGGGAATCAAACCAGTGACCTTTGGGTTCACAGGCTGATGATGCCTTATCCACTGTGCCACCAGTCAGGGCCTCTGAGACATATTTTTAAATGAACCAAAAGGAAATGGATGATGTGCATAAATAATCTGGTTTGGGTCCCAATGAGAAGATGGAAATATAAAAAACAGAAGACTGAACACGGGAATTAAGAGTAGAGGCACACTTAACTTTTAATAATATACATTACAATATAAATTACTCAGCCATCAAAAAAAAAAAAGAAAAGAAATCTTACCATCTGTAACAGCATGGATGCCAAGTGACCGCAGTCAGTTGGAGAAACACAGATACAATATGATTTCACTTATCTAGTATATGAAGAATAAAGTAAATGAACCAACAAAATTGAAATAGACTCAATTACAGAGAACAGATTGATGGCTGCTAGAGAAGAGAGGAGTTGGGGGCTGGGGGAAAAGGTGAAGAAACTAAGAACTACAAATGGGTAGTTATAGAACAGTCACAGGGATGTAAAATACAACCTACAGAATATAGCCAATAACAGGAATAATTATGTACGGTGCCAGGTAGGTGCTGGGAGTATTGGAGGGATAGCTTTGTAAAGTATATGATGGTCTGACCACTATGCTGAACAGGTGAAACGAGTACAAAATAATATTAAATGTACACCATCATTTCATTTTTTTAATTGAACAAAACATTTAAAAAGAAAAGCTATCTTACCATACTAGTGTCTACTCTGAACGTGTTTCACATCCCCCAGTCAGCTGTAACAGTGAGGCAGCCACGCCCTGGCCCCTTTCCTAGGGCCACTGCGACTGTATTGTCCCGACCTGCAGGGGCCACTGATGCCCATGACGTTAGTCTAAAACCCACATGCACTCAGGGCTCATGAACTCATACAGCTTTTATTTCATCTGAGAGACCGGTGTGCCAGCCAAGCAATTTTCTGTGAAAAAGGGGTCTCTTATCTGCCTAGCAACAGTTCATTATAAATAAAAGTGTCCTGTTTTGCTATGTTATGATTAATAGCTCAACAAGCTCACAAAAACAGTGGCCTTGCCGGCACCCCTGTTGCATGTTTGTGGTGGACCTGGAACATTCTCTGTGTGTGTGACCTTTCTCTGAATGCAAATTAAGTGCACGGGGTTTGACACAACAGAAATGCTGACAGGTGACGGGGCCAGAACTGCAGCATTCCTGCAGTAAATTTCTTATCTCCGGTAACATAATTCATCAGTTAATGCCAGCTGAAGAGGGCTCACTGCAGGCTCTGTTATTTGCTAACTTCTGTCATTTACTAATGCCAAACTCCCCACACCCACCCCACATGAAAATCCCAGGTCTGGTGAGGACAGGCACAGCCCCTCACTGGGTATCTCCCCAGGGACCTTTGCTCCACCCTGAGAGGTAGGCATTGTTCTCCCCATTCTGCAGCTGAATAAACTGAGGCACAGACCTATTCCGAAGCATGTCAGGTTTAGAGAGTGAGTCTGTGGGAAATGCAAGATTTGAGCCAGATTTCAACCCAGTTCTGTCTGACTTGCAGGTCAGCTTCTCAGCTGTCACCCCTTACTGCTCCCTCCATCCATCACCAGCTGCCATAGAGCCTGTGGGAACGAGATTGTCAACAAGGAAACTGAGACGGAAGCAAACAGGCTGTCCTCACTCTCCGAGCAGAGGAGGCAGTGCACCCTCCCTTCCACGGAAGGAAGAATGTTTCTTCTAAGACAGGAAATACACTTGGTGCTCCAGGAACAATGATCATAGCACATGTATTATTTCAGGAAGTCTTTATAGCTCTTAGGGCTTCCCAGAATTAAACCCTGGAGGAATATGTAGAATTATGACCATGTGGTGGGGCTGACATTGTCTTTGCATCCGGTCAGTGTTAACTAATGCTGATTAAAAGCCAACAAAACATCAAGTGTCTCAAGATGGAGGAGCAGCATCCCTGTTTAGCGGGATGGGGACAGGACAGGGACAGAGATGGGGACAGAGCAGCCATTGGTGCATTTACAGTCTCCTTGGTCACAGGCTGAGCCCTGCTTCTCTGAGACAGGACCAGGTTAGGGGCATCTATCTCCCTGCCTGTCTGTGGGTGTTGTTAATTCACGGTCAAATCAAGGAAGACATAGGCATGGCCTCCAGGGAAATGGAATCTAAAAGAATTCCAAAACAATTTTTTTTCCTCATAGGAAACAAACGGTCAGGATGCAAACGGTCTCAATCACAAGAGTAATGAGCCTTTGAAGTGGTGTTCGGTGTAGCTCAGGGGTTTTATCTGCACATAAATCACCCAAGCCTCACTTAGGAGCTTCCGGTCGTGTGAAGGCTAATGGAGTTCATTCAACAGGTCCCTACTAGGTGTTTACCACATGCCTCCCACGCAGCAATGAACATGGACACCTCTCGCCTGTAGTTATTGCCAAGGGGTGGAGACAGGGGCAGTGCTCTGTCACCCTGATAGAAATGAGCAAACTGGAATAATGACCCAAAAAGCCAGGTTAGAAATAGGAACTGCCCCTATTCTGTTCATGTGGAGTAGAATTTAAAATATAAGGTCTTCAGGGACAAACCATCTGCCTAAGTTCAGATTCTATCATTTACTGACGTGGCGTTTACCTCAGTTGCTATACCTCTAAACTTCAGATTCTCTTCCGCATAATGGAGAGATAATGATGCCTAGCTCACAGGACATTGTAGGAAAATCATTCCACTCTGTTTGCCATTGGTCTCAGTTATCGATAGTGATGCTATCAGCTAGGAATACCTGGGGCACTCACCTGAGTTTCTTGCCAGCCAGTTATAATGCGAGCTCTGTATCCAACATGGAATCATGATAAGGTTGCTTCTCTCTATTAAAAGTGGCAAGGGCCCTGGCTGGTGGCGCAGTGGATAAGGAGCTGGCCTGTGAACCCAAAGGTCACTGGTTCGATTCCCAGCCAGGGCACATAACCAGGTTGCAAGCCAGGTCTGTGGCTGGAGGCAGGTGACAGGCAAACATACATTGATGTCTCTCTCCCTCTCTGCCTCTCTCCTTTCCCCTCTCTCTAAAAATTAATAAATAAAATCTTAAAAAAAAAAAAAGTGGCAAGGACTGGAGCCAGGTAGAGTGGATAACATCTTCCTGAAGGTGACCTTTCCTACATTGTGCGTTGCTAGGTCATCTAATTCTGGGCTCCAGGAAAATTGGCATACCCAACCTTCCATCGAAGGCCAGCTCCATGCAGCGATGTCTCAGGTGTGATGGAGAGTTAGAGAAGTCCTTGGACAGAAGGAGCTGATTTGTGATTCAGCACCCCAAGAGCTAGAATGAGCCTTACGGATGCTACTCCAGGTGCCAGATGCAGCCCCAACCAGGGCAGCTCTCAGCATGGAGGGAACCTGGGAGCATTCTTACCCATGAAGCAGTTAGAAAACAATGATCACAGTCACCACTGTCATTGGCATCACAGTCAAAATACACGGAGAGCGTTGCATAAATCCTGCCTCATTCATAGCCAGTCATGTTTTCCACAAAATACCATGTTCCCAATGTTGTCGTGGACATCATATACAGTATGTGGGCATCATATATTTATTTGAAAGGATCTAATTTACACCTTGATTATTTTTGGAGCTGCTACATTATAATTGTGTCTATTGAATGAATGAGAGCACAGCAGGGCTCAAGTAGACTGATGAACAGCATCTTTCTTGGTTTCCACAGTCAGCTTTAACTTAGGATCCAGTGACTGAGAGCTTCTTTTCTGTTTCCCTCTCTTCCCCCTAGATGCCAAGTTCAACAGAAGTAGTTTTGGCTCTTGGCCCCATTGTGTCATGGACCCTCTGTTGTGTCAACACCTGCTGGTATGAGCACACATTGTCAGCTCACAACTCGAAGAGAGGACACAAGGTCAGGGCCCAAGCTGTCACCCACTTGAAGTCTTCAGAAGCAGTGGCTGTTGCTGTTGCTATTACTTCAGTCCACAAGCAGGACCGATGTTGGGCCAATGGTCTGTCCATCCAAGGTTCATACGCTACACCCGCAGGCTAGGACAGGACAGCCACTGGCATTCTGATCCAGCTCCTCTTTAAAATCAAGGCATCTTTAGCCTCAGCATTCATGTCACAGGAAGTCAGAGTTGGAAGAAACCTAAACCAGAATTCAGTAGAGACCCTTTGCAACATTTAAACACTCTTGGGCATTCACATCTGGGAGGCAAGTAACCAAGTACAACCAAGGCTGAATGAAGTCAAGATTGCTCAAACAGGCCAGGAATTTTCTTATCCAATCGCATAGCCCTAGGGTGGTCTCTAGCTTTTTGGGCCTGCCTGAGGTCTTTATCAGTGTTAGTTCTAACTTCATTCCTGACACTGTCCCCTGCCTCCTAGTTGTCTTTATGCTTCATAGCCTGACTCCCTGTCGCTCTTCTGACATCAACTCCCAGCTGTGGGCACTTAACCGAGAGCTGGTGCCTTCTGTCTAGTCCCGATCACTTCCACTCCTAAGTCAATGGTTCCTTTAGGAACAGTCTTCCACCCTACCCGATCTGGTCTAGCTTCCAGCTCCTCAGCTTTCACACCCCAGATCTCTGCCAACGTGGCCTCCATCAGTTCCAACAACATGGATCACAATGGACCTGACCTCTCTCCATCCAAGTCAACCTTCCTCCTCCCCAGGTTTTCTGTCTCCATCAATGACATTACCACCAACTGCCAGTCCCCTAAGATCAAAAGACTCACATCACCCTCTTCTCCATTTTTGTTTTTCTCTGAGTCTAAGCATTTCTGGAAACAGCTCTGACCTCAAATCTTCAGTCTTGTTGTCCGACCATGCGTCAATCCTTTCATCTGTCTTGACCTGGGACTGAGAAGATAAGCTGCTATAGTGACTATACTGTCACTATGCTAGTGTGGTGGTCCATCCTTTCCCTTACATTTTCTGGATCTGAGTCTTATTTCTGGAAACCACGGCAGGAGCTTCTGTGCTCACTCCAAGATTCCATAACAATGTCACGCCCATCCATTTCGCTTGTCACTACTCCATTGAACAAATCTTCCCAAAATAATTCTTTCTCTTTCTACTCTCGGGGGGGACCAAATACCTTTTATTGCCACTCAAATGAAGTCACCCTTTTGGTCTTGGGGCTCCCTGCCCTAAAATCTCCATCTGCTTTAGCCCACTCAGACCTCCCAAGTCCCTGAAATAAAATCTGAAACAAGATAACATTTGCTTTTAGTTTCAGTACCTACCTTCCAAGGCCTGAAGTTGCTTTGTCATTTAAGTCCTGTCTCTAAAAGAGTTTTAAGACCCTTGAGGAGCAGGTCTTCAGCTCATCTGGGGTGCCCCCATCACATAATCTAGTTTCAATCGTATAGTAAGTGTTTCGCAAAGTATCTTTAATGGAGTTTCACAGTATGGCTTCTTATATGAAATGTGTGGGTCTCTTGTGAGCCAGTCTCTTTACAAGTACAGTTTTTCTTTAAAGGGGTAAACAATGTTCTTCTCCAGAACCAAAATGACCATTATGGGAGAAAAACATGAATATGCTTGTCTTGTTTTAGAATGAGGAAAAGGCGGGGGCGGGGAGGGGGGGGGGGCCGGTGTGTAACATTTTTATTTCATGTGCAGATAGTGACATCTGCTGGTGAAAAGGTAGAAGCACTTACTTGCACAAGCCTCTTAAAGGGGCATGGATTTCTTTGTCTTTTCATCATGACATTCTAGTCCCAGGGACACTCAAAGGTCCCTATGAGACCCACCCAAAATAGAAATTCACAGCTGAGGTCCATACATGTGTGATTCTGCATTGGGGGGGGTGGCTTATTTTTATTTTTTTAGTGTTTACTGAATTCATTGGGGTGACATTGGTTAATAAAATAATACAGGTTTCAAGAGTACAATTCTATGATACATCATCTGTATACTGTATTGTGTTTTCACCATCCAAAGTCAAGTCTCCTGTCACCATTTGTCCCTGCTTTTCCCATTTCTACCTTCCCTGCCCTCCTCACTCTTGGGTCATCACCATATACTCTTGTTTGTGTCTGTGAGTTGGGTTTTATTTTTCTTTTGCTTGATCCCTTTACTTTTTCACCCAGGCCCACAATCCTCTCCCCTCTGACAGCTGTCAGTTTGTTCTCTGTATCTGAGTCTGTTTTTATTGTGTCTGTTAGCATGTTGTGTTCAACTTCCACATAGACGTGAGATCAATCATATGGTATTTGCCTTTCCCTGACTAGCTTATTTTACTCAGCATAATAACCTCCAGATTCTTCCATAATGTAGCAAAAGGTAAGGATCCCTTCTTTTTTATAGCCAAGTAGTATTCCATTGGAGTATCCCATGATTTAATAAGGCAACACATTTATGCTTCCTTTAGCAGATTCATTAGTCTAGCCTCAACTTTTCTTTAAAAAAAAGAAAAAAGATTTTATTGATTTATTTTTAGAGAGAGGGAAAGGAAGGTGAAAAAGAAGGGGAGAAACATCACTCCATTGCCTCCTGGATATGCCCCAACTGGAAACTGAACCTGCAACCTGGGCATATGCCCTGACTGAGGATCAAACCAGCACCCTTCTGTTTTGCGGCCAGTCAGGACCAGCTTCAACTTTTTTTTTTTTTTTTTTCAGCTTCAACTTTTAATCATCTTTCCTGAGGATACACTTTTCCATGCTTTGTTTCCCTAGGGGAAGTGTCTCGTTGTAGTTCAGTAGCCATGAGTTCATTGTGCCCTCAATTCTTTTTCCAGCATGTCTGTAAACAATGCCGTCAGGGAAGAAATTGTCTTCCCTGTCCAAACGTGCAGACTCTGCCTGCTGAGGGCTACTTCCAAAGCCCCGCACCGCAGCTGCACAAAATGCCATGCCAAGATGACACTATGCTCCTAGGGGAAAGGATATGTCAAGAACCACACAGCCATGTGCCTCCCATTCAAAGTCAAACTCCCTAGCCACCCTGCTCAGGAGGAAGCCACACCCAGTGGTGTGGGTTGAGCCCTAAAAAGACCAGTAAACCCTTTGCCACTGCAAGCCATGCATCTGGCCTCAGACATCAGGAGGGTGTGTGAAACTAGGGACTCCTGGAACTTCCTGTGGCTGGGAAGAAAAAGTCCAACCCACAGAAGGACAGTTCTAAGCTCACAGCCCTACCAGGATGCCATTTCTGGGAGACACTGGGCAGCACTGGATGCCCTTGGCTTTGTCCATTCTTTCTTGTGTCTCAAAACTATCCCTGCTTTTGTTCTGTTTCTGCTGACACTTCCTCTGGTCTCAGTACTGCTGTTGATTTATTAACCAGGCTGACAGCCCCCGTGGCCCACCTCTCTGGAGAGATTCCCATAGCACCAGTATCCCAACCCCATCAGAATGCCACCTTGATGGGTACTCTGTGCAGCGACTGCACTGGGGCCTCCAAAGGAGACCACAAGGCGGGCATCACTTCTCTTAGGTGACAGGTGCAGAAACTGAGGCCGGGAGAGCACCTTGCCAGTCAGTGCACACCACTAAAGAGACAGAGGTGGGATTCTACCCAGGGTCTGTCCGACTCTAAAAAGTATGCGTTTCCCATGACATGAAACCCATGTTATGTGGATTTTTCCTGGTCTAAAGCTTTCATGGACACCTCTTTTCCAAAACTCAGCTGAAGCCACTTACCTGGGTGCTCAAGCCCCCAGGGACCAACCCCAGCCTCCACTAACATCCCAAGTTACACACCAGCCTCACCTTTCAACATTTGAAATGTCTCTCCACCAGCCCACCTCCCGTTTGAAGACATGCCCGTGTGCCCACACTTCTGTGACTGTCCTGGAGAAGCTCGTTCTCTTACAAACCCATCCTTTTCCACAGCACTGTCTCCTTCTCCCCCAAGTTATAATTCTCTATGCAAAGGGTCTCCCCTCACTAGAGTCTGAGTACCCCAAAGGAGGAAGCTCTGCTTTTTAAAAGATATATTTCTATGGCCTTCCATCTTTAAGATGGGTATCTCATACTAAGTTCAAATCAACAAGTACTTGTTGAATATGTGGATGGGTGGATGGATGGATGGATGGATGGATGGAAAGAAGGAAGGATGGATCGGTGGAAGGAAGGATGGATGGATGGAGGGAGGGAAGATGGAGGGAGGGAGGGATGGATGGATGGAAGGATGGAGGGAGGGAGGGAGGGAGGGATGGATGGATGGATGGAAGGAAGGATGGATGGAAGGATGGATGGATGGAGGGATGGATGGAGGGAGGGAGGGAGGGAGGGATGGATGGAGGGATGGATGGATGGATGGATGGAGGGATGGATAAAGATAGAATCTGTTTAAGTTGTTACCTCTCAGGCTGCAGGAAAATGCATTTGACTTACAGACCTACAAATAGAAGAGACTGCTTACAGTGATATACCAGGGCAATATGGTCTTAGAATAACAGTTAAGTGGTTAATAAATAGTTATATTTTACATTGATGCTGTATCTACACCATTAGACTGACAACCCTATATGTTTCATCAGGGCAGGGACTATGTGTGCAACTACAGCTAGATCTGCCAAATGTGTATTTGTACCCACCTCCCAGTGGTTGCAAAAAGTAGAAGCTGTCAGCCTCCCTGGTGGGAAGTCCACTACACCAAGCTGCCTGCTAGAGCCCCAGGGGGAGGCAGAGATCCCCATCGGAAGTCATGGCTTTGCAGACAAGGTGTCTGCATTCAGACCTGGTTCCTGAAGGTGAGCCTCTCTTGAATCTCCATTTCCTTTCTGAAGCTAGAGATGGAGCTCCCTGCGCCATGAGTTGCATGCGAGGATAAATGCAATCACCCACACGACACTGTCATCATGGAGTATGGCCCACAGAGGGCTCCAGGTGACAGCTATTATCCCGTGTCTACTTCTGTCCTAGCGGGGAGAGGAATGCACGCCTGCGTGCTAACACCAGCTGGCAGTTGGTGGGAACGGCTGAGGGTGACCTGTCACCAGGCCTTGTCAAAGGTGATCAATACAGATTTCTGATACACTCAGTCAACGTATAGGCAATGTTAATAGAAAAGCCTAACTAATTGGAGATTTTTCAAAATCTTATAAGGTAATATAATCTAAAAGGATGTCACAGACTTCAAGTCAAAGTCCTGTTTACTCTCTTAAAACCCACCTCCATATTATGTTATGTTATATACTCTACTATATTATATTGTTAATTACATGTATTGTATATTATACTATATTAATTATACTATACTATACTATATTATATTATATTTACTATATTATGTTTACTATGTTAATTACATTTACTATATATATTACATTACATTATATTATATTATGATCCATTCCCAAACAGTGTTTTAAAGGCATTGGAGGCCCTGGCTGGTGGCACAGTGGATAAGGTGCCAGCCTGTGAACACAAAGGTCACTGGTTCGATTCCCAGCCAGGGCACATAACCAGGTTGCAAGCCAGGTCTCCAGCCAGGTCTCCAGCTGGAGGCAGATGAAAGGCAACCATACATTGGAGAA
Source organism: Noctilio leporinus (assembly GCA_004026585.1). Lineage (NCBI taxonomy): Eukaryota > Metazoa > Chordata > Mammalia > Chiroptera > Noctilionidae > Noctilio > Noctilio leporinus. Next base: position 236,207 of record PVIW01000797.1, read on the forward strand.
AAAATAAATTAATTAAAAAATAAAGGCATTGGAGTGCTTGAACTTCAGATTGTCCCCTATTTTCTGCCAAGATGTCCTATGACAGTGTAGGCCCCTGAGTAGGGTGGCAACACTGCCCAGACACCCAGTGCTGGGAAAACAGGCCCACCGCATGCCAATGCCAGCACAAGGGCTCCATCTTTTCCTATAATTATGCTTCTTGGCAGACAGGGACAGTCTTGAGGGCAGCACAGACTAGAGGACAAATGCCAGTGTCCTGCGTGCTCCTGTGCAATGTGACCTCCCTGTTCTCTTCCTGAGCAGGACCCAAGGGAGTCGATGGCCTCTCACAGCCAGTTTTTGAGCATGGCTGCCCCAGACCAGAAGAAGCCAGGGACAAGAGTCATGCCTCTCTGAACCGGGAGCAAGGAACTGGAGCTGGCCTGCGCTGAGGAAGGGCTGGGGTGAGCATGTGGCCAGCCATGAGGGCTCATGGGGATAATATGGGTTGGGGGTCCTCCAGAGCTAGCCAAGGAAAGTGACTTGGAGTACAGGAACTCTGCCCTTGGCAGGCTCACTTTGTCCACTCCTCCCTCAAGCAAACTTGAAGAGGACTTTGTTGACCTATTGGAGTACTCCTTTTTATTTTTATTAAAGGTTTTGTTTATTTTTAGAGAGTGGAAGGGAGGGTGAGAGAGAGGGAGAGAACATCGATGTGTGAGAGAAACAGTGATTGGTTGTATGCACCCTAACTAGGGACAGGGCCGCAACCCAGGCATGTGCCCTGACTGGGAATTGCCGGGGACCTTACACTTGGTGCAACAATGCTCAATCCACTGAGCCACACCAGTCAGAGCTATTATGCCTTTTTAAGCCCATTCACTCAGCCATGGGCACCAGAATCGCATCATGAGCTGGTTGAAGGCTCTTGGTGGGTGAGAGCTTGGGTATGTGTTTCCTGCCTCCCAAGACCAATAGGCCTTGTGTGTCTGTCCCTCCTGGCTCATTTTCTCCACCCACCTTTCACCTTGCAAAAGGGGCTATTTCTCCAAGATCTGTTCTTGAAACTTTGTGAGGGGAAGAGAACTCAGAGGCATGAGGGGCTGCAGCAGGAGGTGAGGACCAAGACAGAGGCTGAGCAAGAGTGAAGGTGGGAATGAGAGGAAATGGCCTCATCTGGTGGGCTGTGCAGAGAGGGGTGATGTGGGAGGACGGGTGACCATCACAGCATATGGGACACAGGAAATCAAGGGCTGATGGGGAGAGAAGTAGGCTGGGTTTTCCATGGGTTGGTAGTTGGGTTCTTCTTTCATATTTTCTCAAGATGAAGTTTGGCACCTTTTTTTGTAATCTTCACAGGAGGATATGTGTTTTTTAATTTTTTTAATTGATTAGAGAGAGGAAAAGGGAAAGAGGGAAGAGAGAAACAATCAGTTGCCTCCTACATGCACCCCAACCAGGGATGGAGCCCACAGCCTTTCAGTACATAAGATGATGCTCCAACCAACCGAGCCACCTGGCCAGGGTTGGTAGCTTGTCTTAAATGTGTATTTACTGTGCTGTTGCAATTGCTGTTCTTTGGATATGATTCCAAGAGAGATGGAGCTTACACAGATCTGAGCCTACAGGAGTGATTGTCTCCATTTATGTCCAGTCGTCTCATCTCATAGTTGAGGAAACTGAAGCCCAGAGAAAGAAAATCACTGACCTGGAAATGCACTGCAGTCAGGAAACAAAGCTTTGCCTGATGCATCTGCCTCTGAATCCAACATCGCATTAACAGCCAGTGAAAACAATGTGCACGTTCCTAAACATACATGCAATCGCATCCCGCCTCCCCCGCAAGCCCACCTCTGTCTCTCAGTCTCATTGAGAAGATAAAAACCACACTCTCATCGGCAGAAAGCATTTCAAGTTCTGAAGTGCAAGTACTCCACCACAGTATAAGACACTCCTAAAATAAATTAGATTCTGAGGCTGGGAGCCAGAAGCCGTGCCTCACATCTATACATTGAAGGCAGAATTTCCCCTTTAAGAAAGAGCTGGGAAGCTCAGTTGGTTATAGCGTTGTCTATTATTCCAAGGTTGTGGGTTCAATCCCTGGCCAGGGCAGAGACAAGACTCAACAATGAATGCATCAATAAGTGGAACAACAAATCATGTTTCTCTCTCTCTCCCTTCCTCTCTCTCTCTAAGACAAATAAACATTTAAAAGGGAAAAGACATAGCTGGGAAGTTAAAAGAAGCAAGGGACAGATACTGGGGTGTTTCAAGGAGTCCATGTGTCCGAGTAGAACGCACATTCTTTCCAATAGAGGGCAGCAGCGACATACTTTTTAAATAAGCACCTAGCCTATCCAAAATTCAGAAGGAAAAAAAAAGAATCAGAGGAATGAGATGTAAAATCTTTCTCTTCTCATCAAAAACCAAGTTATTCAGCCACCCATACTGAAGTAATACGGAATTAAACAAACATCACCTACCTAATCATACTAGGTAAAAATCAACTAATAGCTCACAAGTAACATGCTACTGATTACAAATTGTAACTACAATTAATTGCTTTTCTGTTCTGTTTAAAGGGTTATTCATTTATTACAATTATTCTTCTTGTCTATTAGATTTAAATGGAGACTGAAGTGAATACTTGAATATAGATTGTTTCCCATCTATCAGCCTTCTTGAAGAAAGAAAAATGGAAAACTTAGTTGCTAACAATTTTTTAAGCACCAGGTAATGGTTGACATTTATTACACTTTTGATTATTACTACAAGTCTGGTTTTCAGACTGAGGAAACATTTATGTTAAAAACCAATGGCTCTCTATTTGGGATTACATTATTAAAACTTAAATACGAATCGACTTAGTAATTAATTTATAAAAAGTCAAGTAGATGAGGCGATTTATCTCATTTGCAGTTGTATTCTGATATCAAATACCTAGTAAAAATACAGTACAAGCTCATTTTCGTACTGCATAAAAATACCATTTCCAGAGGGTTTTTTAATTCTATTTTCATTCCCTTTTTATTTTTTCTCAATTCCTACCCAGGATTCTCTGCATATCTAATATCATCATGCAGAAGAAAAAAAAGATTACCTACACCTGTTCTCCAGCAAGGAGCTACAGCTTCACATAAATAGACTGTGTCCGGGGCAGCCACCTCAGGGAACTCAGAGACTCCTGGATATTTCAAATTCTTGAGAGAAACACTGTGATGTTTATCATACATCTGGGAACCACTAGCCTGAGGTAAGTCAACTTGAACACTGGATTTGCTACATTCCTTCCATGATGTCACATCTCTCCAAAGCTGTTTGATCATTGCTGTGATGGATGTAGAAGAAAAGTTTCTCTCCTGCATCAATGTGTCTGTCTGTCTGTCTGTCTGTCTCTCATCAATAAAAAGATATCCTTGGGTGAGGATGTGAAAATAATAAAATAAAATGGGTATAGAAGGAAAGTGCCCCACAAGTCTTCAACAGAAACCAGTGCTCAGGGACAGTCAGGGATGGAGAACTTGCCCCAGGAGCTAAATGGGCAAAGGTCCTCCTGGTTCCCAATACAGAGGCCCACAAGTTATTCTAAAAAAAAATTTTTAAAGATTTCATTTATTTATTTTTAGAGAGAGAGGAAGGAAGGAAGAAAGAGAGGGAAACATCAATGTGCGATTGCCTTTTGCACATCCCCAATTGAGGACGTGGCCCTTAACTCAGGCATGTGCCCTGACTGGGAATTGAACCGGTGACCTTCTGGCTGTTACTCAATCCACGGAGCCACACCAGCCAGGACTCCCCATATCATTCTAATTTCATTGTAAAGTGATTTGACTTTCCCCAATTCAGTATTGGAAGAGGTGCAGTTTCCCTCCTCGCGACTTGACAGAAAGTCCTTCTGTATTCTTATGAAAACACCAGGGCCTTGTTTCCTCACTGCAAATTATAGTGGGAACTCTGGAGACAGTCCAAGTCCACCTTTGTCTAGTCAATGGCATCTAGCTGTCACTCCAGGGCTGTGGGCTTACCTTACAGCCCCCAGGGCAAACTTGACTTCTTTCCAGTAAGATGGGAGCTGGATTCGCTGCCTATGGCCTTGTTCAGACCCAGAGGCTGTGCTTGCGGTCTGGTGCAGTGAAGTGGTCCCATTACTGATGTGTGGAGACCTCAATGTGAGGCATAAGATGGAGACAGATTTTTTTAAAGACCAAAAAATGCAAATGTTACATACAACAAAAATTAAAATTAGGGGATAAATATATATATATATATATATATATATATATATATATATATATTCCTCACCCAAGGATATATTTATTGGTTGTAGAAAGAGAGGAAGTGGGGGAGAGTAGGAAGCATTGATGTGTCACAGAAGCATTGACCGATTGTCTTCCACATGTGCCCTGACTGGGGATCAAACATGTAACCGGTCATGTGCCCTGACTGGGAGTTGAACCCGCTAGCTTTTGGTGTGAGAGATGATGCTCCAAGCCACTGAGCCACCCGGCTAGGGCAAAGTAAATAATTCCTTTTTTTTTTTTTTTTTTAAGATTGTATTTATTATTTTTAGAGGGGGGTGGAGGGAGAGACAGAGAGGGAGAGACATATCAGTGTATGGTTGCCTTTCACCTGCCTTCAGCTACAGACCCGGCTGGAGACCTGGCTTGCAACCTGGTTATGTGCCCTGGCTGGGAATCAAACCAGCGACCTTTGCATTCACAGTCCGACGCTTTATCCACTGTGCCACCAGCCAGGGCAAAGTCAGTAATTCTTAATGCTGGAGTCTATCCTGGAGGTGGTGTCTTAGTTCATTCCAGTTCACAGAACAACTTACCAGGGACTGGAGGGGCATGTAAACAGCAAAAACGCATTTGTCATAGTTCTGAAAGTTGGGCACCCGAGGTCAGGGTGCCTGTGAGGTTGGGTACTGATGGGAGCCCTATTCTGGATGGCATCTGCCAGCTGCTGGCTATGTCCCCACCGGACAGAAGGGAAGAGGGCTCTAACGGGTCCCTTTGATGAGGGCATTTATCTCATCATTTACGCAGAGCCCTCATGACCTCCTAATTTGCAATTTGCATTCAGACCGCAGCAGTTGACACCAGAAATAGAGCTTTTCCTGAAGCCTTCCTCCCATTGAAATAATGCAATGTCTTCCTAGACCACATGGACACTAATACACACGCCGCGGCCAAACCAAACACACATTCTCATTTCCCGGGAGCCGAACTCCATTTGTGACGTTTAACTAAGGCACACTCAGTGAATTAATAGAATGTTCAGTTTAGGCAACGTTTAAGGTGTATGCTTTTGTGCGTTTCTGGGACCCTCCAAGGACTCTCAAGATTTGCCTCTTTGCTCCGATCGTCCTTTAAAGCCATATTCACTGCAGAATAGATTAGGGGGTGCCATGGTAACAAACAACGCCCCTCATCTCCAGGAGGCACGCACAAAGGTTCCTGCTCATTTACATTGCTCTCTTCACACACCCTCCCGGATCTGCCGATCTGCGGGGGCTCAGCCCTGAGCTGTCATCCTCCCTGCTCTGAGATGTGGGCTGACTGATCAACTGCCATCTGAAGCAGCATGGGTGACCCAAGCAGCAGAGGGGAGAGTGCTAAGCCAGGGGTCCCCTGGCTGTCAGAGCTTCCGCCCGCTCTCGGTGACGTGGGTCGTTATCCAGGTGATCCACAGGGATGAGCTGGATTCCGAAGGTGCCCTGGGAACTGGAGAACAATAGCACAGCCAGCCCACCCCACACACCTTGTTACACAGCAGATCCTGGGCCACCAACAGGGGATAGAGCTTCACAAATCCAGCTGGCCTCTGGGTTTCCTCTATAGCTTTCCCCCATAAGGGTAATACCAGCAAGAGACCCACTATGCCAAGAGTTCCCAGGCACCTGGTGGGTGGGCAAAATCAGCAGAGATGTACCACCACGCCACTTGTCCCAGACGAGGAAGCTTCCCCGTCCCCATGGGCCCCAGACTCCCCTCCTCCTCCAAGGCACTGGTAAGACCGACCTGGGGAAACCTGTTCTGCTCCCTCTTGCAGCAGCAGCAGCTGCAGGGAGTGGGAGATAGGGTCAGCAGATAGATCAATACGACCAAGGGCTCTGAAATGTAACTGATTAGTCAGGACCTGAGTGCTGAACCTAAGCAGAGCGACCACCTGCTAAAATGAAAGATTTAAACAGCACCCAGAGTCTCCTAACCCAACAGCCCAAATGCGCAGGAGACCAGAGTAACCCCTGCAGCGCACAGAACCAACCCAACTTAAATGAGAAAGGACAACCAGTTGACATTAGCATTGAGGTGGACAGCATGTTGGAACGATCCAATAAGGATTTTAAAAGAGCTGATACTAAAAAAATGTTTCAACAATCAATAACAGAGTCTCCTAAAACAAGTAAAAACCTGAAGGTCATCATGTTAAGTGGAATACGTCAGACAGAGAAAGACAAATACCCCATCATTTCACTTGTTTTATTTATTTTGTAAAGAACAGAATTAAGAAAAAGGTAAGACCTGAAAATTCCCCACACAGGCCTACAGATGGAGGACCCAACAGGGAATAAACTGAAACAGACTTAGATACAGAGAACAGATTGGTGGTTGTCAGAGGGGTGGCGGGCTGGGTGAAAAAGGTGAAGGGATTAGAAGTACAGCTCAACAGTTACAACATAGTCACAGGGATGTAAAGTACAGCATAGGAAATACAGCCAATAAAGTTGTAAAGTTGCGCCCTGGCTGGTGGCACAGTGGATAAGGCGTCAGCCTGCGAACCCAAAGGTCACAGGTTCGATTCCCCAGCCAGGGCACATAACCAGGTTGGAAACCAGGTCTCCAGTCAGGTCTGTGGCTGGAGGCAAGTGAAACGCAACCATACATTGACGTCTCTCTCCCTCTCTGCCTCTCTCCCTTCCTCTCTTTCTAAAAATAATGAAATAAAATCTTTTTAAAAATAAAAATAAATAAATAAACTTGTAAAGTTGTATGGTGCCAGGTGGGTACTAGAAATATCAGGGGAACACTTGCTGAAGTATATGATTGTCTAATCACCCTGCCGTACATCTGAAACTAATACAAAATAAAATTGAATTGGAACTGTAATTGAAAAATAAAAATATACATAAAAGCCATTACAGAATCACAGCAAAGAAATAGATATTGCAAAAAGAGAAATTAGAAAACAAAAAAAATACAACAGCAAATTTAAAAAATATAACTCACTGGATTGGCTCAGCACGAGGATGGTGATGACAGGATCGAATCCCTGAACTTGAGGGTAGAATTTCCACAATTTGAACAACTAATCTAAACAAGAGGGAGAAACAGACTTAAAAAGTGAACAGTCTCAGAGACCTAAGGGACCTTTTTTTTTTTTTTTTTTTTAAAGAAAACACTACTGTTTCTGTCATCAGAGTCAGAAAAAAAGGAGAAAGGGAAAGGGGCTAAAAAAGTATTTGAAAAAGTAAGATCTGAAAATTCCCCACATAGGCCTACAGATGGAGGACCCTAAAGAGGGTCAACTGAAAGAAATCTATGCCAGAGACAAAGAAAAAGTCCGGAAAGAAGCTACAGAGAAATGGCCTATGACCTACAGGGGGAAGAAATGATTCAAATGAGAAAAGATTTCTTATTAGAATCAAGGAGAACCAGAAAATAGTGGCCAAGACATTTTTCAAGCACTGACAGGAAAAAGTCCAACCACAAGTTTTATCTCTGAGAACACTGTATTTCGGCAATGAAGGAAAAATATGGACATTGAGCAGATGAAATAAAATGGAAAGAATTTGTTGCTAGCAGACCTACCTTAAAAGACTGTGTAAGCAATTAGTCAAACAAAGAACCTGATGAGAGAGGGAGCCTTGGAAACTCAGACAAGAAGGAAGGAAAGAAATGATAGAAATAAGGGTACCTACCTTTCTCCCCAAGGGCTTTGTGAATCATGAAGGAAGTGGACAACTCTGTGGGGAAGATGCCCGAGTCTATACTAAGGGGCTGTTACAGGACACGAGAGAGAGAGAGAGAGAGAGAGAGAGAGAGAGAGAGAGAGAGAGAGAGAGAGAGGGAGAGAGGAGAAAGAGAGATGAGGAAGAAACTTTGATCAGTTTCCGCCACCGGCCAGTGCTGGTGAAATTATTTTGGGATTATTTCTGAGGATGGAGAGGACATTGGACACCCAGCGTTCTCTCCTGGTTTTTGTGCCAGCGGTTGGCTGTGATCCTTGGCCAAGGACCAAGGAAGTGTGGAGCATTCCTGGTAAGCAAAGCTGCCTGGTGATACCAGGACTTATTACCTGGGCACTATTTTCAGCCACAGGCCGAACTAACTCAACAGCTACCCCTGCGACTTCCTAAGCTGCATGCAGGGCATTCAGATCTGATTCCATGTCATGGTCTCGAAGTCCATTCAAGTGACATTTCATACAGGGTAGGGCAGAAGTCAGTGTACAGTCTTATATGGAAAACACTACAATAATTAAAAATGGGAATCAAATTCCAAAACAGAAAAAGAAAAGAAAATACGAATAATGAATAAATAATAATACAAGAATACATTCTGTGTTTCACCTACTTACAACTATAAACCTCCTTTTGCCCACCTTAAATAATGCAAAACATCCCCAAGACTTTGCTGACAATATAAAGCCATAGGATTTCAACAGTAAAAAACTCATTTGCATAATACATTGAGCTTCCCTGACTCCCTCAAGCCCTTTCCCCCTGGCCCGACCCTCACATTTTCTGTGATATCAACTTTAGGCTTAATTTCCCTTCCTGAAATATTTAGGATTAAATTAAACATTTAGGCTTTATTAAACCAATCGCCTGGCACCCATGCTCCAATCATCCTCTACCTGTACCATCTCCTCCAGGCCACATGACCACGGAGCTGTATCATATGACTTTGGTGCCCACCAATCAGAGCTGCCTGCGATCACAGCCTCTGTCGTTGACATGGTCATGCTCTTTGTCAGTTGACCTCAACGCCTGGATGTGATTCTCGTTCCTTCCCTCCTCTTTGTCTAAATAGCCCATTGGTCACTGTGCTGGTCTGTCCTCCATGGAAATACCCCTTGTGGAGCCGGGCCCATTTGCTCTGATAACATTCCCTGAGAAGTCCTGACTCTGGGCTCTTCTTTTCCTTGTAATGATGTTTGCTGCTTTTCTCACACTTTCTCCACTCCGAAATCTGAGCTGCTTCATTTCCTCTACTTAAATGTATAGTCCTCTGCTTCTATCAAGGTTACCCCAATCTGATCCATTTACTGACCTATTTTTTAAATTGTTTCAATCCTTACCCGAGGATATGTTTCTTGATGAGAGAGAGAGAGAGAGAGAGAGAGAGAGAGAGAGAGAGATCAATTGCCTCCTATAAGTGCACTGCAACCTAGGTATGTGCCCTGACTGGGAATCAAACCCACAACCTTTTGGTGCATGGGCCAATATTCCAACTGAGCCACCCAGCCAAGACCTCACTCTTACTCCCCAAACATGCACCCTCTGTCTAATCAGCCCAGTCTCTCCACGCCAATCCTTCCTCCTCAGTGGAGGGTTTCCGGAACCACTGCCTCGTCTTTAACCACCTGTACATAACTCTCCATGTAGCCCCAGGACATCCAGGTCTCTACTTGAGACAAAGAGGAGCCCTCAGCAGCTGGTCCCACCTTGCATCCCAATCTCATCTCTCATTCCTGCCCTGTCCTCTCATCTTTTACCTGCTTCCCTGCCTTCAGCACCACATGAGGTCTGGAGGGTCAGACATCAAGCAGAGGTGATGGTCTTAGCAGCGGGCCCATGTACAGGAGGGTCATGGTCAGCCCTCAGGAGTGGGCAAATGCTAATGGGAGGCTGGAAACAGGCATAAATGCAGATGTTCAGGCAGGTGTGCAAGGTGGCAGCTAGTATCAGCTGCTCCCCTATGGTTCTGGCAGAGAATTCAGCCCTCAGAGAGCTACCAAGAGTTAGACGGGGACCTGATGTCTGCAAACAGTGAGATGAGACAGAACGTAGCAGAAACCCAGGTGCCAGACCTGCGACACAAGGTCAAAGGAAGGCTATACCAACGTCTTGGCAAGGTGTTGCTGAGCCAAGCAGTCTCCTACCCATTTACCAGATGTGTGCATCAGGGAGCCCCTGCCTCCTAGCAATGTTCAAACCTACTCTTTCTTTTCTTTTTTTAAAATCCCTAACCAGGTCCTCCAGTGGTGGAAATGTTTTGGCCAATGGATTGCTTTAAACTATTAGCATCAATCGGCCCTGGCAGGGTAGCTCCGTTGGCCGGAGCATTATCCTGATCTAGATTGCAGGTTTGATTCCCAGTCAGGACACATACAAGAGACAACCAATGAATGCATCAACAACTGCAACAGTAAGTCAATGTTTCTCAAGTATGTTACCTTGCCAGCCCCGTTTTAAAGATGAAGAAACTGAGGCCTAATGAAGTAAAGTAATTTTTCCATCAAATTAGTTGCCAAATTCTACCACTTCTAACTCCCAAACATTGCCCAGCCAAAGTACACACTCCATTGGTACGTTCCCTGCAGCATCACTGTTTTTCTCTCCCAAGCCCTTGGGTATTCCAGACCTCATGCCTTGTCTTTCATCATCCAGCTGGGCCACTTCGAGTGTCTCTTCCAGAGGGTCCCCAGCTGTGTTCTGGGTGTGATGAGGCACTAGGTGTAGGATAGCTAAATACGCGTGGGAGACATTTGATTTCATTTAAGCTTTTTAATTTTTCTTTTTAAAAATATTTCATTTATTTTTAGAGAGAGGGGGAGGGAAAGAGAAAGAGAGGGAGAGAAACATCAATGTGTGCACCCAAATGGGGACCTTGTCCGCAACCCAGGTACGCACCTGCCTGGGAATCAAACCAGCAACCCTTTTGGTTCAGAGGCTGGTGCTCAGTCCACTGAGCCACACCAGCCAGGGCTTCAGCTTTTTTAGATAAGACTTTCTAGGTCTTTTAACCTATCCTGTGTGTTGTATCTCTTCAACTGCAGGCTGTAGTCAGGCAGTGTTCTTACACTTATTTGAAAATGAGAGCATGCTTTTCACTGTACAGCTCTAGGGACACTTGAGAAACATTGACCACAACCAGAGTGGACATATGTATAACTTCCAGGTCCTCTTCTTCTCCTATGTGGCCTAGCCCATTAATGACCTTCCACGAACATAGCTGTTACAAAGTGACCTCCCTCTTCTTCATGCCGTGTAGACAAAAACAAAGTTCCAGCTTCCATAGCATGGGAGGCAGCAAGCCTGGAGCAGAGAACCATGGGTACTAATCGTGTCCCATCATCTGATCTCCATCACTGTGTCCAGCAGGAAGCACAATTGATGGGTTTCCTTGTTATCTCTTTACATATTTTTAAAAAGATGTTATTTATTTACTTTTAGAGAGAGGAGAAAGAGGGGCAGAAATACCAGCTGCCTCTTTCATGCCCCCAACTGGGGACCTGGCCCGCAACCCAGGCATGTGCCCTGACTGGAAAACAATCCCGCAACCTTTTGGTTCGCAGGCCATCACTCAATCCACTGAGCCACACCAGCCGGGTCTCACCACATCATTTTTTTGTCTTTCTCTTAGGGTCTGTAGTTGTACCCCTCATTTCTCCTTCCTGTTATTGCTCATTGACAGCCCTACCACAGTGTGGTCCGAACAACACTTTAGATGCTTGTTAAAATGCAGATTCCTGGGCCTTGCCTATTGATCAGACTCTTGCAGTGAGGCCTGGGAACTGATTGTCAACACACCACCTAGGTGTGAATCTTACAGCTGTTAACAAGTCAATGCCGTTGGGACTTCTTATGGTTAATTTTGCTCTCAGAAGCTTTGCTGAGAAAGCTGGAGGAGAATCTCTAATGCGTGACTAAACCATACGACCAAAATGAGGTCTCATGGGCTGCTGATAGCATTAATCGGTGCTGTGCTTGGGTCTCATACGTATGAATAGGCAGGAAGTGAGTCTCGCCCTCAAAGGGACTCGGAGGACTTCAAGAACCATAAATCTCATTAATTTTCATCACATTCTCTAGTGGCAAGTACATATTCATAGTGAAGTAAGGAAAATGAAGCTTATTTTGTGTCGATGAATCACAGTCTCTTGTGGAAGAATATATAGCCATCCAAGAGCTATTAAGATCATAAGACTGAATGGTAATAAGGAGCCCTGCTTAACCTGGGAGCTGTGTTCCGTGGGAGAAAAGCCCTTTGTTCACGACCCAAGCGGAAGCAGGTTCCATTCACGTCAAGAATTTTCTTAGCAGCATTGTTCATTTTATCCAAAAATAAGAGCTCAAATGGCCGCCTGCAGTAGAATAGGCTAATAAGATGCAGCATCTTCGCATTTTGTAACAATGAAAACAGACTAACCACAGATATATGCCACAACATGGGTAAGTCTCACAAACATAATTTTGAGTGAAAGAAGATCCAGGCACAAAAGAATATGTGCTGTAGGATTCCACTTCTGTAAAGGTCAAAAAACAAAGAAAGCTATAATGTTCAGGGATTCAAACTAGGGTGGTTAGGGTATAAAGAAATGCAAGAAACTCATCTCCATAAACGTCTCCTTTAGGGAAGAGAGAGAGGGTCTTGTAAAGTCACCTACCACTCCATCCTGACTTGTCCTGGCCTGTGATCCTGCCTCTTTTATGTCAGTGAGGGAGCTGGGGTATCTGTATTTGAATTGTATTCTTAGGAACATCTTATTGATTAGGAAGGCAAGTTGAGTCCTTTTCTTATATTAAGGATAGTACGGCTTTGACATGAGAAATCAAAAATCATCCAGAACCCTGATCGGTGTGGCTCAGTTGGTTGGGTGTCATCCTGCAAGCCAAAAGGTCACCAGTTTGATTTCCAGTCAGGGCACCTGCCTGAGTTGTGGGCCAGGTCCCCCGTTGGGATGTGCGAGAGGCAACCAATTTATATTTCTTTTGCACAATGATGTTTCTCTCCCTTTCTGCCTACTCTTCCCCTCTCTCTAACAATAAATAATTTTTAAAAATCAGCCAGAGCATAAAATAAAATAAAAACAATTTTTTAAAAATCAGCCAGGGCTTTCTCATTGTGCACCACCTCTGGCTACATGTTTTTGTTGGGGGGATGGTTGACAGTGACTATTAGTAGCTCTTCATTTATGCACATAATTTAATGTCACTTTTTGGGACTCAGGGCTTTCTATCTTATATCCCCCTCCCTACCATTCATTCAGAGATTCAATAAGTATTTATGAGCCCCTACTGTATGCCAGGCAGTGTTTGGGTTACAACTCAACAACAACAACAAAATAAACCAAACAATTCATTTTCAAAAATGGGCAAAAGACCTGAATGGATACCTTTTCCTGAGAAAGCACACAGATGGCAGAAAGATGTATGAAGAGATGTACAACTTCACCGGCTATAATGAGAATGCAAATCTAATCATGAGGAAACAATCAGATGAGTCAGATGGTGGGGGCTTCTTTAAAGGTACTGTTCTGGATGTCCTGACCGGTGTGGCTCAGTTGGTTGGGTGTCATCCCACAAAGCAAAAAGTGGCCCCTATTGAGGCAGATGACTAGCCTCTGTGGGCTCTGTCCTCAGTCTGGGCACATAAGAGAGGCAGCCAACCCCTCACATCATTGGTCTTTCTCCTTCCCTTTCCCTCTTTCTAAAAGCAAATCAATTTAAGAAAAAATTGAAAATACTATCCTGGAATCTTAGAAAAAATATCATGTTCATAAAAGAAAAAAAATGTTCTGGGATACAGCTAAAGGAGTGTGGTACTTAATTGAATCTTGAATGAAAACTATAGAAATACTCTTGAAACAATTGGAGAAACACGAATATGGATTGTATATTAGATATTACTGAATCAGTGTCAAATATTATATGGAGTGGTGGTAATATATAAGAATGCCTTTGTTCCTGGGAAAAATCTGCTGATGTATGTGGGAGTGTGATGAAGTCTGTCATTTGTGTCACATGGTTCCATAGTTAAGGATGATAAATGACTGAGCAAGTATAGAAAAATATGAACTATTGTGAAATCCAGGTGAAGCAAATAGTGTGGTCATTGCATTGTTCTTTAAATTTTTCTTTACAGTTAAATGATGACTAGGAACTGGGGAAGTAAGAACAACTATGGCATGATTCATGTGACAAACATTTGACATGAATGAGAGAAGTTGAAAAAATGGCACTGAGAGCTTAGTAGAAGTGGTTGTACTGGAGAACTCCCTAGTACACATAGCAGGAAAAAATTTCTGAATGAGACATTACAACCATACAGATAATAAAGTGTAACATTGCCAGTGTGCATAGTGAGAAATGCCACAGAAACATGAAAATGAGAAAACTAAGATTGCCTCTTCTGGGTTAGATGCATGATGTACCAGAGGTTGGCATCAGTCACTTCAAATTGTGTTTCAATTTATTGATTTTAGAGAGAGGAAGAAGGGAGGAAGGGAGGGAGAGGCAGGGGGAGAGAGAGAAAAAGAGAGAGATTGATCAACTTGTTCCATTTTCTTTCTTTCTTTTTTTTTTTTTTTAGGATTTTATTTATTATTTCCAAAGAAAAGGAAAGGGAGGGAGGCAGAGAGGGAGAGAGACATCAATGTATGGTTGCCTTTCACCTGCCTCCAGCTGGGGACCTGGCTGGAGACCTGATTATGTGCCCTGGCTGGGAATCGAACCAGTGACCTTTGGGTTTTCAGGTCAGTGCCTATCCACTGAGCCACCAGCCAGGGCTGTTGTTCCATTTTTTAAAATGCATTCATTAGTTGACTCTTGCATGTGCCCTGACTGGGGAATCGAACCCGCAATGTTTGTGTACTGGGACAACGCTCTAACCAACCGAGCTACCTGGCCAGGGGACATGAGTCAGTTTTAAAAATAGAGAATTGGCTTCCAGGCATGCAAGGACATCCCTAACACCATTTCTAAAGAAGGACCGGTCTTCAGTGGAGACACTAGTTAAAGTCAGACTGGGAAATGCTGTATATAACTGTCCTGGGAGACTTTGGCCAATGAGCTTCAAATATTCTTTCCTTTTGTTTATCTTAACTAAAAAAAAAAAAAAAAAAAAAAAAAAAAGATTTTATTATTTTCAGATAGAAGGGCAGGGAGGAAGGGAGAAAAGGAGAGAAACATCAATGTATGGTTGTGTTTCACCTGCCTCCAGCTATGGGTCTGGCTGGAGACCTGGCTTGCAACCTGGTTATGTGCTCTGGCTGGGAATGGAACCAGCAACCTTTGAGTTTGCAGGCCAGTGCCAATCCACTAAGCCACACCAACCAGAGCCAAAAATTCTTAATGGAAGTTGATTCTTAATGGAAGTTGGACGTAACATGCATTTTGGCTTATTGCCATCAAATGCAGTTCCTCCAAATCCCCCTGTCTTATATTTCAAGCTTCCTAGGCTACATTCTGTTGTTGGGGACCCTGGATGTCTTCTTATAGGCAAAGAATGTTCTGGTCATATGTCTTCCAGTGTTACAGTCCCCATCACATTATTTCTTAATTTCAATCTATAAACTGGCAGTCTGATTTTAATAATCTTGTCTCTTGAGCTTGGCTCATAGGACTTTGGGTGGTGGGCTGCAGAAAGGTTTCTAACCCTGAAATCCAGACAGCCAGGAGCAATGTTGGCAAATCTGTCAAATTGGGCTTATTTGTTCTTTTGTTTCTGTAGCAGATGCTGTTGGAGACCTGGGTCCTCCCAGTGTCACATATGCCAGTCAGAGCTCTGAATGCCAATTGCTGGCATCCTCTGTTTTTCTTGCTTTGAGATTTCTCTGACCAGCTGTAAGATGAAGTGTCCTTACTGAGCTAGTAGGATGAGTGGTCGCCACCAGGCAGGTCACTATGTATAAAAGATCCCTCTCATCCTGGCTGGTGTGGCTCAGTGGATTGAGCACCACCGGAGACACAAAAGGTCACCAGTTCGATTCCCAGTCAGGACACATGCCTGGGTTTCCAGCCAGGTTCCCAGTTGGGGGTATGTGTATGTGAGGCAACCACACATTGATGTTTCTCTCCCTTTTCCCCTCTCCCTTCCCCTCTCTCTGAAAATGAATGAATAAATAAAAAATAAAAATGGCATTAGACATGCAAACGCAGTGTGAATGATTTCAAAGAACTCCAGTGACGCACTTGTCAGAAGGCGACATTTCCAAAGGTGGCTTCATTGATGTGAGTGGAACTGTTTTATTCAGAACAGCTTAGCTTAGTGGCAGCAGCAGCTGGTGTTCCGTGAGTCTCCTCCTTTCCACCCACACTCCAGCTGGGAGCAGGCAGGCACAAAGAGACCAAAATGACCAAGGTCAAAGCATAATTTGATAGGACTTTCAGGTTTTGTGCTTGAATGATTTATGTCGTCTTGGATATAGGTGCAATTAGTGGAAATTACTGGTTGAATAATCATAAATTTGAGAGGTCTTTAGAGGACGTCTTGCTGAATATCTTCATTTTATTCATCATAATACTAAGGCCTTATACATTGTTGCTTCCCTAGTTGCTGGAGTTCACCGTGAATTAGAATTTCTTAAAGTCAATTTGCTTGATTTTTATCCCCACTGAACCGGATAAGCAGGCAGCTCTGCTTGACATAGTTGCAAAGTGAAATTGCCATTAGCTCATTTATTCAAGGGCTTTCTGAGGGTTTACCCACAGAGATAGGTCCTGGGAACACAAAGCCCTCTCCTCTCTCAAGGAACTTAAGGGGGGAAAGAAGTGTAAACAGCACATATACCAACAGTGTGTGGGGAGAGAGAGGATGACAAACAGTGGAGTCAGGTATGGCCACAACCTTGCTTGAGCTTGGCTATAAAGCAGAAGAAATTGCATGTGAATGGGCTCAACATGGTATTCCTGGGTAAGTACTGCTCTGCCAGTGGGGTCATGTGGCCAGCAGACGGTGATGGGACTGAAAAGAGAAAGGGCCCACAGCCACCAGCTGGAGTTTGCATATTATCTAGAAAGCTATCAAGATCCATGCGTAGATCCTAGAGTCAAGCAAGGCAGCAATGAAGTCATTTCCTTCTTTCTTTTTTAAGTTGGGTTTTATTTTTTATTTGGTTTTATTTGAAAGATTTTACTATTTTTAGAGAGAAGGGCAGGGAGGGAGGAAGAAAGGGAGAGAAACTGAGAAAAACATCAAAGTATGGTTGCCTTTCACCTGCCTCCAGCTAAGGGCCTGGCTGGAAACCTGGCTTGCAGCCTGGCTACGTGCCCTGCCTGGGAATCGAACCAGCGACCTTTGGGTTCACAGGCCTGGGCCAATCCAATGAGCCACCAGCCAGGGCCTATGTTTCTTTAAGAACGCAAAGATTCAGTAGGTAAGTTCTGCAATATGAACCAGCCTTTTGCTGGGTGTTCGGGACACCCAAACATGTAAGATAATTTTGAGCTTACATTCTGGTTCAAGCAAGAAACACAAAGGGTTTAAATTAAGGTGGTAAGGGTGGGATTCTATAGAAGGAAACAGATGCTATAATAATAGTGACAACAATAGCTCATAATAGTAATAGTGTTTATGACCATTTATTGAACACCTCCTGCGGGCTGCCTGTGTTCATTCCCCACACAATACTTGGATTCCCATAAATTAGTTATTGACGTGGCTGTCATGGTGGCCAGCCACTGCTCAGGGCCTCCCATCCCATTCAGTGCAGAGCCCAGTCCTGGGGCTGAGCTACCAAGCCCACCGGCTCTGGGCCTTGTTCCTTGGTCCTAGATGGCTTTAGGCACCTTTCTGCCTCAGGGCCCTGTCTGCCTGGAACGTTCTTCACTTTGTAGTCCTATTACTCATTCCTTCACGTCTGTCAAGCCTCTGTTTGTCTTTTCAAGTGAGATCTTCTCCTGCCAACCTGAATGTCGTCACTTCTGTAGAATTCTCTGTTCTCTTCGCTGCGGTTTATGTGTCCGCTGAGCAATGATCACCTTTCTGACACATGTTCTGTTGGTCACAAACACCAAGAGGGCAGGCCTTGGTCACTGCTATGTTCTTGGCACCTAGAACAGCAGATATCAACATGTCCAATAAATATGCATCGAATGGATGGAGGAAGGTGTACAGTAACTCCATGAAGTCAGTGCTATTATTTCTCCCCCTTTGCTGATGGAGAAATGGAGGATAATTAATTGAAGATTTAATGGAAGGTTCTATATCTGCTAAATGGCAGAACTGAGATATGCTTGGTGTAAAAAAGCTCACCTTTATTGTACTTGTTATGCTCAATATGTTATAGTTTATCTCGTGCTTTATGAATATTAATATTAAATCCTCCCAACCCCATTTGACAGAAGAGAAAATTAAACCAGAAAGAGGCTTATTTTTGCTAGCGCCACCTAATTCTAAAATGAGTTCTAGAATGTATGTATGACTAATTGCCAGGAAAATGAGGAAATGAAATCTAGGATTTCTAACCTTACTATGACTGGGGACTGCCCCAGATGGCAGATCACCAGTGAAGTCATGGAACACAAGATGGGTTGGTTTGATTCTCCCCTAACTGCAATGCCCACATCAAACTGCCCCTCTTGATTCCTTCATCCATACTAAGATACAAGGTCAGTGGCAGAATAAAAACCTGGAATAACCATGGCATGTTATATAAATTAGTAGCTGTGTCCCACCAACGCATAGGCCCTGACTGTTAAGACCCCAACCACATTTCAATATCAGAAAGGGATAAAAGGGAAATGGGGCATTCCGTTTCTTTTTAGACTAGCTTCTGAAAGTTATACACATCATCTCTGCTCACATCCAATGGGACAAAACATAGTGATGTGGCCAGACTTTGTGTTTACTATAGGCGACCCTGTGTCTGGCTAGGTAGTCCATTCTCATGGATGAAGAGAATGCTCACTAGAGGCCAATCAGCAATCAAGCTTTAGGACAGATGTCTAATAACAGATAGACGGCTTTGCAAATTTATGAACAGCGGAAGCAATGACAGCGATGCAAGGCGTGAAAAGACTCCCCCGCCCCACCAAAAAAAATCACTGTAGAAATGAAGTATGGCTCATGCTTTAAGACAGGAGATCGGGGGAGTGCAAATTGAGGTAGATCTGTAGAAATAAGGGTGGAGGTGTAAAGTTCATGCCTGAAGTGTGTAACACTCAACAGTGATATAGATAATACTAATATCATTGCTGCTATTACTAAGCCCTAACATTTACCGAGCACTTACCCATATGCCAGGCAATGTTCTTCACGGAGCTAATTTTGCTTCAACAACCTTTCTTAAATACTGAAAGCTTGGTCTCCCTCAATAGTTCAGTGCATAGCATTTTGATGCAAGCTGAAAATAGCAACACTAACTGTTATCCCACCTTATCTGACCCCTTTCTGTTTCATAGTTTATTCCTGATCTCTGGGAATGTTAGGTAATATGGAAATGGTGTTTTTTTTTGTTTTGTTTTTGGTTTTTTTTTTCATTTTGATTCATTGGTTGTGACTCACATTAACAAGAAACCTTGAGCACAAAACAGCCCTGTCAAAAACAAACTTCACCAGCAATTTGAGATAAAATGCTTCATTTTTAAGTTTATGAATGTTAGAAAGTATGTATTAGTGAATGCATCACTGAA
Source organism: Noctilio leporinus (assembly GCA_004026585.1). Lineage (NCBI taxonomy): Eukaryota > Metazoa > Chordata > Mammalia > Chiroptera > Noctilionidae > Noctilio > Noctilio leporinus. Next base: position 255,771 of record PVIW01000797.1, read on the forward strand.
ATGCTTGATTATTCTCAGATGTCCATGGTTTTATAGCTGTTACTTCCAACCTGGAGTTGAGGGCAGTGACAGGAATTGTCCATCTTTGTTTCCCAAAGCCTACCACACTTCTGGGTTCATAGTAAAAGTTCAAAGCTTGTTTAAGGCCTTAATGCAGTATGCTAAAAAAAATAGTAATAAAATTAAACTGCTTTCACTTTACATCTGGAATGAGCAAATTATCAGAAACAATTGGGTTTCATTTTTAATGAAGTCTACAAATTTTACCACTTAGTAGAAACGAAGGTGTTTTTCTGGAAAGCCACAAGTGAAGAAAAATATAGGTCATATTTGGGAGAAAAATTTATTAATCAAAACTGATATATATGGAGATGGAACACTATGACTATTGTAAGGATTCCTAACAATATTTGTGCTGGTAATTTTTACCAGAAAACATTCTGAAATTTGAATATGGATAAGGCAAGGAGTACAGTGGGTTCTTGCATCAGCTGCCACTAATACCAATTAAAAATATTTAATATTAATGAACTAAAAGGGTTGCGGATAATGTCTCCAGATTCCTCCTTGGTCTTAGTAAAGAACTCAATAGTCATTGACATTTAACTAAGAGCAGATTTTACTTATTTCCAGTCAACTTTTTTGGAACTCAGGGATTTCTGCCACATTTTGATACACCAGGCCATTATAAAATTATATTTCATGGATTTAACTGTTACTGAAGAGGAAGTAGAATAGCTGAAAGTACTGTCACATGCTAGATACTGTAGCAACATGCTGCTTATGGCTCAAAGTTTTTAAAGATTTTCATTTTCATTTGCCTCTTTTGGTAACGTGTAAGGTTAAAACCTTAAAGGCTATTATTTCAACTAATCTTTTTCAAAAAATATAGCTGCAAATAGTTTCCAAATGAGGACCTGTAATGGGGGAAATGACAAAAGAATAAGGACATGAGTGAATACCGTCATTTTCCAGTGGTCCTAGAAAAATTCAAATTCCTTTTTTTATAGTTAAGTCATGACTATATTTTAAAAAATGTACTAAGAACAATAGCTAAATACATTGTACCTATGACTGTTGATATAATATAGCATTTTATGATGTGCTTATCAGCAAAGTTGCAAACTGTTAAGACAATGAATTGTTAGTGATTCTATTCTACTTTGCTAATAAACCCGTATCAAAAACCTTTTTAAAGGAAACGGGGACTTGGGGACTAAATGTGAAGACGCACGGCTTTAAATGGTTTTTGATACGGAACAAAATCAGCCTCCAGCAAGAGGCCCGGCTCTCTCCCCAACCTACCGAAGGTCAGCCCTGCAGGGCGCGGGCTTTCCCTTCTGCAAACTGTGACCCGCCATGTGTTGGCAGGAGCCTAGGCAGCTAGATGACCTTGGTCCCCCGAAGGCAGGGCTGCGCTCTCGCGCTGCCTCTGCCTGGTTTAGGAAGGCAGAGGGGACAGGGTGGGAGTCGGAGACCTAGTGTCCCGGGGATTCTGCCCACCGAGGGCCACCCAAGACCCCTCGGCACCCTTTCAACCCAATGCGTCCCCCTACAAAATGGGGAGCGTCCAAATTTCGGCACGTTCCTCAGCTGGGCAGAGCCGGGGGGTGGCTCTCCGCCACCCTCGGGGGCTCCAGGTGGTTTCCAGGGCGTGCTCCCGTCTTTCTGACGGACGATGGACAGCCGAGACTCCTGGGAGGCACTGCCCCCTCAGCCCGCTGCCAAGATGGCGACGGATCCTGGTGGGACTCCGAGAGCCGCGAGCCACTTCCCCTTCCCAACGCCCCCTGCGCTGGCGACGACCGCACTCGGGAGGGGGGGCGGGGCCGCGCAGGCGGGGCGGGGCCGAGGGCTACTTCCCCGCGTCCCCGCCCGGAGCCCTCGTCAGACCCGTGGCGCGCGCTGCCTGCCGGGATACTTAGCCCGCCCCTCCAGTCCTCCCGGCTTTCGCCGCGGTCGCGAGATCCGCGTTTTCCCCAAGATGGTGGCACTGAGCTCCGGGTGACTGCAGGAGGAGACGGAGCCTGAATCCCCCTGGCCGGAAGCTCGACACACCGCCCTCCTCTCCCTCGCGCACTCCGCCGCCCCCGCTTGTGCGTCACCTCTGCCGACCCGGCGCTCACGGCCGCGGGCGGCGGCGCCTCCCTCGGCTCCTCCTCGGGGCCGCGCTCGGAGCAGCTCGCAGCCCAGCCGCGGCCAGGCGGGCCCCGCAGCCCCCCGTTGTGGACAGGCGGCGTCAGAGCGGCGGCTGGCGACCAGTTCGGGGTGTTGTGCGGTCCCGGCGCCCCCTTTCCCGGCCTTGGTTCCCGGAGAAGGAAGCGCGGGTCCCGCATGAGCGCTGGCGGTGGCGGCAGCGAAAGGGAACGAGGCGGTGGCGGGCGGAGGCGGCGGGCGAGGGCGACGACGACCAGTGAGGCGGCCGCTGCTGCGAGGGCCGCAGCCCAGGCGCGGGGGCGACGACAGGTCAGTGTGGCCGGAGCCGGCTCTGCGCCGGGGACGCCGGGTGGCGGCTCCGTGGGGCCCCGCTGGCGCCCGAGCGGCCCGCGGGACCCGCTCCAGCGAGGGCAGCGACGTCCCCGGTTCCCGGGCGAGTGTTTGGGGGCGCGGGGGGTGGAGGGGCCGGAGCCAGTCGCAGGCCCCGGCGGCCGCGGCTGCTGTCGCGGTAACTGTCAGCGCTGCTGTGCGCCGGAGGGCGGGCTGGGGCGCCGGGGGGACGCGGGCAGGCCCGGGGGAGGCCGTGCGGGAGCCGGGGCGGCCCGCGGTGGGGCCGCGTTCGCCGGCCGGGCCTGGGCCCGGGTCCAGCCTGGGCAGGGCCGCTCTTTCCTGGGGTTTGGCGGGTTCGGTGCGGAAATGCTGAGACGCGGGCTTGGGTGGGTGGGGGTTCAGGGCGTGACGGGTGGCGAGGGGCGCGGGTGCCGAGGCGAAGGGGAGCCCGGGGCTGTGTTCGCGGGTTACGCCCGGGTTCCGAAAGCGAGCGGGAGCCGTCGGGTGGCCGGCGACTCTGTGGGGGGCCAGCCTGCGGGCGGGGGGCCTCTGCCCCGTCCCCACCCGCTCGTTTCCAGAGGCGAACATGAAAAGGGCTCCTTCCTGGTGGTGCGGAGAGGGTTTTGCTGGTCGAGTCAGAACGGAATGGGGCCCGTTGGTAAGAGTACGCCGTGCCCTGCGGAAGCTGTTGGATGAAGCCGAGAATCCTCGAAAGAGAATTTGGTCTCTGGATTTTTTGAAAGGTCCTGTGGGCATGCTGAAAGGGGTTCATTCATTCGGTGGAGTCTTGTTCGGGATCGTACTTGCTCGCTGGCTAGGGTGTGGGTGAACAGGTAAACTGGTGGCATGTGTTTCCGTTTCAAAGTTCCCCCCCGTGATGAAGCGGTGTGAGTGTGGCCCCTAATTTTGAATCACAGCCTGCAGGATGGAGAGAACCAGCACATTACTTACTGCAGGATTTTTGGGGAGAGGGAATGGGGCTGGAGATGCAAATAACCTCAAGGTTGGAAGAACAGCTGTTAAAAAGTTAGGTTTCAGAGACACGAAGCACCCAATACATTGTTGAAGGAATCGGACAAACAGGGTGAGAAGGAAGTATCCTTCCTGGAGACACATACACGCACACATTTTTTTTTTTTTTTTTTGTAAATCAGAGAGATTATGTTGTAAATCATGTCAAAAAGTTTAGAATTTATGAAGGAAAAAACGTTTGTCCTGGTATGATGGAAACAACTCTGGAATTAGATCCTATTTGTAAATCTGAGCTCCTTGCCACATTTTCAATGAAATTAATACAATATTAATAATGTTGCTGACAAACCCAAAGGGTAACTAGAAGCCCTTGAGGAAACTAGTAATCACAGCTGATGTGAAATATAGATTCAAGAAATAATGACTATTTGCAAGATTACGATGAAACGTAAAAAGGTCTTACTGTGTCACTGTTTGCTCGCCAGCCTTAGTGTGCTGGCTAATGTGTAACTGGAGACCTAGATAGAAATGTCAGTACCTGATTCCTTCTCCGAGATTTTGTAAGCGGCTTTTTGTTTGTAAAGGCTTAAAAAGTAACTTCCTCAGTCAAAAGTGAGAGGAAGACATTCTCATCCCACTTGTCCAGTACAGTTAACAAGATTTATTGGGTGCTTCAGTGTCTTTGATACCCAGTGTTTAATCAGTTGTGTTTATTTCTTGAGATACTTTCTGAATGACCAGTCCTCTCTCCTCTACAAAAATACCCTCTGTGTATTCCAAAAATGAAAAGCAAAAGAAAATTGCTATTCCTCTCAATATACAGTCAGTGGAAAAGTCCAGAGCTGTGGGTGATAGCTAAGTTTCTCAACCTGAGCACTCGAAGTGTCCATTTCTAAAATGGTTGCTGCTTATGGGCCATAGTCGAATGGAGTTTTGTTGAGACCTATGCTTAAGTAGGTTAACACGTAGAAATGCAGCTTCTGTTAAAAACTGGTTTTCTGATTTTGATGACTTAGGACCAATTCTCACAAGTGGTAATTATTTAGGTAAAATACTGAGTAAAGCCTTAGATGTTTGTTTCATGATGGTTCAGGAGAACTGAGTTTTGACTGATTTTGATAGCCTCCCACTGCAAATGTAAAGATAAAATATGAAAATGAAAAAAAGACATTATGGCATGTATAGTGGAGGTTGCTTTGGAATTAGGTACTGCTTTTAATGCTGCTCTTCCTCTAGTTTTTGACCCTTGGCAAGTTATTTAATCTTGGTGAGCTGCAGTTTTTTTATCTGTAAAATGGGAGGTGAAACTAATTGAGTTGCTTTAAGGAGTCCAGTCTGTAAAATGCCTGACACAGAGGTACTTAATGAGCATTATCATCCTTTGAAGTCTTCCTGCCCAGGTTTTCTGAGTGATCTCAAAACACCCATATGTGGTAGGTTGCAACATATCATCCTTTACCTTGTTTCCTTTCTGACTAGCCCTGAACTTTAAGGGCAAGGACTCCTAATGTTCACAAGGGCTGGTGTTGCCTGATTAGGGGTGATGCAGTTACCAGTAGTCAGTCAGTGGCCAAATGACATTTATTAGGTATGGACTGTGGGACTGTGGTTTCTATGAGCTGGGCTAGGGGCAACGAACACAGGAATCGCGCCTGTCTTTTGGATGCTTTTAGCAACTTTCTTCACATGATACTGTTTTTCCTGAAGCCGTATCACACGCGGGAGGTTCATTCTCCCCCGCCCTTCCAGTCTCTAGACCCCAAACCTCCCACCTACAGCTGCTCTTCTATAGAAGACTGTTTTTTACCCCTTTATACAACTGTCGGGCACTTGCCAAATACTTCATATCTTAATATCTCGGTTCCAGAGATATTTATACACATTGTGTGTGTAAAATTAAAAGTAAATTTGACCCTGGCTGGTGGCACAGTGGAAAGGGTGCTGGCCTGTGAACCCAAAGATCACTGGTTCGATTCCTCAGCCAGGGCACATAACCAGGTTGCAAACCACATCTCCAGCCAGGTCCATAGCTGGAGGCAGGTGAAAGGCATTGATGTCTCTCTCTCTCTCTGCCTTTCTCCCTTCTGCTCTCTCTAAAAATAATACAATAAAAATCTTTTAAAATAAATAAATGAATGAATTTGACAGTTGCCTGTAAATACTCTGATCATTTTCTGAGGTTTCATTATCATTCTATCTTTTGATTGTAGTTATAGAACCTGTAAGCTTGAGTAGGGCTCTCCTTGAGGTCAGTTCCTCCATTCCCTTCACACATGTGGAAACTGAAGTGCAGAGCTTTAAAATGCTTTTCTTCAAGTCACCCATGTGGCGGAGCCAGGGTCCCAGTGAGCCTCTGGACTCTGGTTTAGGGAGGACTCCGTGCACAAAGGCATGTGCTGAGTCCTCCGTATTGGGGGAGGAGTCGGCCTGCCCACCCACATTTCTGGACAGATGAGTTTCCTATGCTGTAAACAGAAAGCAGCCTTCACACGATGCCATCAGCGGACCTTCTCTGACCATGACACTCAATGCAGGAAACAGGGCTTTCTTTTCTAATAAAGGAAATGAAGTAAGTTACAGTAAATAGAAGTAGTGTTACCCTATAAACTTAACATTCTGTGTCCAAAACAGGAGGTCTTTGAAATACTGGAAGGTGCTATAAGCATGATTTTTTAAATGAAATTGCTTATTAATAAATGTATAATGCATTTCTTTGCCAGATTTTGTGTTCATTTAATGTCAGAAATGTCACCTATAGTGCTGTGTTCTAAGTTGTCTTTAACAAGTAAATACCATTATGGATGATAAGTCAAGAAGATTACTGAGTTTAAAGCCTGAGAATGAAATAGAGCTAGTACTTTCTTTTTTTATACATTGCTATTTGCACATGAGATTCATCTGACAGTTATCACTGTTGGATTCTAAGCCTTGTGACTGAACTCCCTAAGATTATATATAAAATTTTAAGTGCTTCAGAGTCTTAACAGGTTCGGTGAACAAAGCCAGCGAGAGAGCCCTTCAAGTTGAGGTATCAGAAAATCGTCCTTCCTCTTCAACTTCCAACTGGTGATGAGCAGGTCATTTAGCTTCTCAGCTTTTGTTCTGCTCCTTTTGTCATTCAGTGCTGTGACTTGCTTTATCTCTTTCAAGAGGATCATTCTTGAAATATTCTTTTCAGTTGGGATCATTCTTGAAAAAATGGATTAAAACTGATTTAATGATTTGCCCAAGAAAACAAGTTGGCTAGTGGTAGATAGATGGGCGATTGGAACCTTGGTATATTTCTGTGCTTTCTTTGTGAACATTTACAATCTTTTCATAGGAAGGTATTTGTGTGTGAATTTATTTTAAAGCTGGTAGCTACATTGGAATTAAACAGGAAATCTGAATAGTTGGTGGTGCATTATTCAGTATTATTAATCTAGAGTCAGATCCCTTTCGTGACTTTATTTTTGACCTCTCTTGTTAATTTGGTAAGTGGCAAGTGAATCATAAGGTTAGGCCAAAAGGAAAAGAGGCTTTGGAGATGTAGAATCTGTGAGATAAGATTATTTTAGAAGTCCAGTTACAGGAAATGTGCTGGATTCTCCATAGGACATTTCATGTGGGTCCTAGAAGAGAATTGTATGTAAGCTACTGTTGATGACTGAGGTCAGTATATGCCCTGCAAATAAAGTAGGGAGGCAGTGCAGGACCCCTGTGTACTTTTGCATGAGCAGGAGCAGGTCTTCTTGAAATGAAACTTGGCTGGCGTGTGTGTGATCTTGTGGGGTTGGTGACTCTTGAACAGCTCACTGAGTTCCAGAAGTTGATCTGTAGTCAAGGACAGAAATAAAACATGAAAGATTTTTTTTGACCTCTTTGTGATATGCAGGCTTATAGCTCTTTCTTAGTTCTTAACGTGTGCTCATTGTATATAATTTCAGAAATTAGAGATATTCCTTTTCACACAAATTACATTGTTGGGGGCTGTGTGAAGACACTCTCCTTTCCCTGGGTGACTTATGTCTCCTTGAATCCGAAGGGACAGCTCCTGTATTTCAAGCCTTTCCGCCTCACAGCCTTGCTCTCGAATGTGAGAGCATTGTCTTAGAATTTTGTAAACTGAAGCCAGCGTCCTGACTCAGGTATTATAAAAATTCTTTGTGATGAATAAATTCTGAAATTCCCCCAAATTAAAAATACAGACAATTCGGAGAATAATGTAACAACCATATACTATTAATACCCTTCATTAGGGACAGGTTTTGCTGCTTCCCGGCAGCAAACCTCTGAAACTCGCGTTACTTTCTGAGATGACTGCTCTAGCACTGCACATACCACTGCAGGAGTTTCTTGCTGCCAGCAAATACTTGCTTATCTCTTATCAGATGTGATGCACAGTCTGTTTTTTGGGTTGGGAAAGAACGAAATACCCCAGTGTTTTCTATATATGTGGGTCATATCGATTATGTCTAGCCTATTATCTTAGTACTTTTTTCTTAGGAATGCTTGTATCTCTCTGTGGATGTGTCCGTATTGATAATCTTACAGTGTGCCACAAATGAGGATTTATTTAAAGCTTTTATTTAGGGAATTTAAAAAAGTCATTTGGGCACCTATTGCATGTGACATGCATACAAGTCCTCTCAAAATTCCTCTGTTGAAACACTACCCCCTGGGTGTGGGTGTTAGGAGGTGGAACCTTTGGGAGGTGAATGGGTCAGGAGAGTGGAGCCTCATGAATTAATACCATGAATTCTCATGAATTAATGTTCTTATGATAGACTCCAAAGAGCTCCCCTCCCTCTTCTGGTTCTCACTAGAGTCCAAATTGCCAACACCTGGATCTTGGACTTCCAGCTTCCAGAATTGTGCAAGATATATTTCTGTTGTTTATAAGCCACCCAGTCTGTGGTATTTTGTTGCAGAAGCCTGAATGGACTGGGACACACGTTAAATGTATTTAAGGAAAATAGAAAATGAAATGAATCAGGTTTGGTAGCTAAGGTGGGGAGACACTGCTTGACAGAATGACAGTACTACTTAAAAGCTGACCTTAGTGTTGGAATGAGAGCACTTAAGTGTTATATTGGAAAAACTGTAGTTTTTTATATGTATAAAACTAGATTTCAGCATTTCCTAGGAATGGATGTTTCTTTAAAGGTAATTATTGTCCAGTATATTGTATTTCAAGTTACCTTCAAAATAAAAAGTAAAATCGTAAGGTCTCACTTCATGCAGTAAGTAGTCAGTCCAGTCCCTCCCTCTGAACATTTCTCTTCCCTCTTTGGGCTCCATGAAAAGTAGGGAGAGTGAACGTCACAATAGATAGGTCACTTAATCTCAGCTGAAAAAATTTATTTACTTCTGATTGAAGATGCTGAAAGAACAGTTACAGACCTTTGCTGTCTGTCTGTCTGTCTCTCTTGCAGTTTCAGGTATTTCTAAGGGCTGGACTGCTTCCTAGTCAGTTCTGGACTGCTTTTAGATGTCACCTGTGGGCTGGAATGGAACTTGGAGATTTAAGTAGTGATAGGACAGGACTAAGGGTCAGCCTGGACAGTGGGGACTCAAATCAGAGGAAAATTTCACAATAATAAATTAAGGGGACTATGTGGCACATTGGCTTCTGGAATTGTCGATCAGAGTGATTCATCATTAAAGCCAGAAAATTGAAAAAATTCTGGTAATTGGGAATTTTTAAAGGTTCTCCATAGATGATGCCACTTGGGATCAACTAAGCCACATAATGAAGTGCTTTCGTGAATACATTGTGTGGGGAAAGATAGCATTTTAACATCGGCACATTGGGAGACTACCTTCTGTAGTTATTCAGAGTGTTTACTTTCTGATAAGGTCACAGCACACAGATAGGGAGCAGAGGGCGGGCTAAGGCCAAGGGTCACTTCAGGGAGTTCAGTTCTCTGTCCACACTGCTGGTGACACCCAAAGGTCTGTATACCTTGGCTTGACAGCACAGCCTCGGCTGTAAAGGTTGGCTAGGCTAGTCCCATAAACCATAAAGCCAGGAACTTGGACATTTTATTTCCAGAGTCTCTTGTATGTTGTGGTGAGTTGCCCCTCCACCCTCAAATCACTTTCATTACCAATGTGTAGAATTATTTATTTTTGAGAGTGAGGAAATAAAATAAGGAAATGGATATTTTCATTTTTATTATTTTTATTTTTAAAATATTTTATTTATTTTTAGAGAGAGGGGAAGGGAAGGAGAAAGGTAGAGGAACATCAGTGTGTGGTTGCCTCTCAACCCCCACCCCCTGAGACCTGGCCCAAAACTCTGGCATGTGCCCAGATTGGGAATTGAACCAGCAATCCCTTAATTCGCAGGCCAGCACTCAATCCACTGAGCCATGCCAATCAGGGCGTAAATGAGTATTTTTACTATATTAAAAAAAATATATTTTTTCTTTATCCAATTCAAAGACTTAATAGTTAAGTCTAGAAAAACACAAAATACCTGGCAAACCAGATAAATACAGTATCTGTATAAATACAGACACATGGAGCTTTTTTCCTTTTGGAGGTGGTTTCAAAAATTCGTGCCATACGTTTTTTACAGTTTCCTACATTATTGTGATATAATTCTCATACCATAAAATTCACCTTTTTTAAAGTGTACAATTCAGTGGATTTTAGTATATTTAGTTTTATACCATCACCACTAATTTTAGAACATTTTCATCACCCCCCAAAGAAACCCTTGTACCTGTTAGTAGTCATTCTTGTTCTCTTGTCTTCCATCACCTGGCAGCCACCAGTCTGCTTCTGCTTTCTCTATGGATTTGCCTCTTTTAGACATTTCCTATAAATGGTTCCTTTTACTTAGCATAGTATTTTCTTCCAGGTTCATTCATGTAGTGCTTAACAGTACTCCATTCCTTTTTATGGCTGAAGAATGTTACTGTGTAGGAACACACACAACTGTTTACTTAGTCATCAGTTGGTAACTATTTTAATTATTTCGAGTTTTTGGTTATTATGTTGCCAGACTCATTCATATACAAGCTTTTGTGTGAACATACACTGGCGTATTCAGTTTTCTGGGGGGTATATAGACCTAGGTATGAAACTGCTGGGCCATAGTGTAACTCTTTTAATATTTTGAGGAACAGCTCAACTCACTATTATACAGTTATAGAAGCATTGCATGAGGGTTCTGATTACTCTCTGCCAAAATTCACTGTTGGTCCCTTTTATTTTTTAAAATATATTTTTATTGAATTTATTGGGGTTATTCCTTACATTCCAAGTCATTTACATGAACCCTGATTTCCTGCTCTTCACTGTTGGTTTCATGTGGATTTTCCTTCATTTCATTTAGTGTAGCCTTTACTTTCTCCTTTCTGCATTTGCCACACTCAAGCATACTCGTATCTGTCAAATCTGTGACCTCTGTTATCACTGTTGTTTTGAATTCTGCATGTTAGGTTGGCTATCTCCCAGTCACTTAGCTCTCCCACTGGAACCTTGATCTGCGCCCTCTTTTGGGCCATACTTCTCTGCCTCCTCAACCTGACAGGCTCCTGTGTTTGTTTCTTTGTCTTAGGTAGAGCTGTCGCACCTGTTACGTTGTAAGAGCTTTAGGTATTCTTCAGTGCGGGCTACCTGTTTTACCACATTATGGTGCTGTGTGGGGGGAAGGGCCTGAGAGGGAACAACGCTGCTTGCTCAGCACTCACCCCTTTTTCAGGCACTTTTCCCGGTTCCTGTATGGGACTGGCACCTCTCCTAGCTGTTTTCCTGACCATGGTTCCGAGTGGGTGGGTCTGTGGATGTTCCAAGACCACAGGGGCCTCTAAAACGGATTCTGTTGAGAGACTCGGCAGTTTCTTCCTCCACCATAACTCCCACTGGTTTTCACAGCCAGAAGTGATGTGGCTTTATATATCATATTCTACCCCCCACCCCCGCCCCTTTGCTCTGAAACTGGGAGCTGCAGTGCAGTTAGGTGCTGAGAGTGCTCCCCAGGTGTTCCTACTTTTTAAAATGTGTGACTGTGCTTTCCACCGGCCAGCCACAGCTGCTGTCCTGATACCAGGCCACCAAACCATATGCTCTCTGTCCCGTCCCTGCCCTCTTACCTGTCTGGATGAACATTTCTTCTTTATATCTTTGTTGGACTTCCATGCAGCTGATTTTCCTCACCCAAGAATATGTTTTGTTAGAAGATGGGGGGTGGTTGATGTGAGAGAGAAATACTGATTGATTGCTGCCCCTATGCACCCTGACTGGTGATGCAACTCTGCAGCCTTTTGGTGCATGGGACAGCACACCAACCATCTGAGCCATGTGGCTACGAGGCAGGTCTGCCACCTGATCTGATCTAATTTTCGGATGTGATATGACATGATGTGATGTGAGGTAGGGGTCCAACTTTATTCTTTCACTTACGGGTATCCAGTTGTTCCAGCATCATTTGTTGAAAACACTGTTCTTTCCCATTGAACTGACTGTAAATGTAAAAACTTATTTCTGGGTTTGCTCTTTTCCATTGATTTGTTTGTTCTTCATCCACCACACATCTTTCTTGATTGTATTTGTAGTAAGTTTGAAATTGGAAAATGTGAATATTCAAAAAAATGTGAATGTTCTTATATTTCAAGACTGTTCTGGCTCTCTGGGGTTTCTTGAATTTCTGTTTGAATTTTACAGTTAGTTAATTTCTGCAAATGGAGCAGGTGGGATTTTGATTAGGATTCGCATTGAATTGGTAGATCTATTGGAGTATTGCTACCTTCATTTTATGTCTTGATCTGTGAGCACAGGATGTCTTTCCATATACTGTATTTGGTCTTTAATTTCATTATTTATTTATTTTTGTAATTTTCAGTGTACATGTCTTACATTCTTTTTGTTCAAAAGAAATATATTTTGCCCTGACTGGTGTGTCTCAGTGAATTGGCACCGGCCTGTGAACCCAAAGGTCACTGGTTTGATTCCCAGTTAGGGCACATAACCACATAACCTGGCTGCAAGCCAGGTCTCCAGCCAGGTCCATAGCTGGAAGCAGGTGAAAGGCAAACATACATTGATGTTTCTCTCCCTTTCTTCCTTCCTCCCTGCCCTTCTCTCTAAAAATAATGAATAAAATCTTTAAAAATATATGTATAATTTACACATACGTACATACACACAGACATATTTTGTTAAATACATCCTGAAGAATTTTATTCTTCTTAATGCTAATGGGATTGTTTACTTAATTTCATTTTTAAATTATTCATTGCTTGTGTAGATTTTTGTATTGATTTTCGTCATACACAACTTATTGTAACATGTTACCTGGGTGTTTCTGTGTGGATGGCTCTGTGCACACTGACCTCATTGGAGTGGCCAGTGCATGTTGAGCACCTGCTGTGTCAAAAGCCTTTTTCTAGACGCTGGTGAACACAGCAGTACACAAAGGCCACCAAAATGCTGTCATCCTGGACTTCTATTTAGTAGGGAAAGAGATATTATAAATAGGCTTATACTATAGGTTTGCATAGTGCTAACACTGAAGTGGGATGTCAGGTGTTCGAGGGTGGAGGGAATGAGCGCAAGGTTTTCAATGGCCAGAGACACCACACAGAGAGGGTAACTTGAGAGAAGATGTGAAGGAGATGAGAGAGCCCAGCCCTGTGGGTCTGGGGGAAGCTAGTCTGGAGAGGTATAGGCCTTAGGTGGGAGAGGGCGGGTGTGTCTGAGGTCAGCAGTAACTGCATTCTTCCATTAAACACCTGGCTGTTACCACTTCCTAACTGGTATGAATAAAGCTGCAATGAACAGCTGTGTGAAAGTCTTTATATGGATAGGTATGATTTTTTTGCCCTTGGGTAAATACCTAGGAATATGATTATTGGGTTAGAGGGTAGTTATAATACATTTCCAGGTCTTTCCCCTCAAATTGGTTGTTTTGTTTTGCACTCCTACCAACAATGCTCAGTTGCCCTACTATTGTCTTTGTCAACATTTGGGGTTGTCAGTCTTTCCCATTAGCCATGGTAGTAGATGTATAGTGATTTGCCTTCCTAGTTTGAAGGGTATTGTTACTTGATAGGTAATTCTAGGCTGACATGTTTTTCTTTCAGCATTTGTTTCTGAGGAAATGTCTATGGTTATGTTACTTTTCTTTCCCAGTACTTAAAATCTTTTTTCTGGCCTTTGGAAAAGATTTTCTTTTTATCACTGGCTTTATGATTATCTTGTAAGGGATTTTGAATTCTGTTTTTCCTTCTTCCCTTCTCCTCCCTCCCTCCCTCCCTCCCTCCCTCCTTTTCTCTGACATTCTCATTCCTGTGAGTTTGCTTTCATCACATTTGGAAAAGTGTCAATCATTATTTCTTCACCTGTACTTCACCTGCCCTGATTTTCTATGGAGCTTCAGCTGCATGTATATTAGACCCTTGATGTTTACTTCAGACCATTGCTGTGTGTCTAGTCTTGTATCTCTTTGAGGTGCATTTTGCTCTGTCGTCTTCACTTTTTCCCCTGCAGTGTCAAATACTTACATGTATTTTGGTTTATTTCTAGAAGTCCCATTTGATTTGTTTTATCATTTTCTGTTTCTTTATTCTTGCGTTCCTTTGAATCCTTGACTGTATTTATAATAGTTGTTTAAAAGCCCTTATCTACTGATTCCATGAAGTCTTTCACTTTTGGATTTATTGATTGGCTTTTCTGTTGGTAATGGGCCATATTTTCCTATTTGCATATTTGGTATTTTCTGACTGGATTTTGTTGTCTGTGTCAGACTTTGTTTTTTTTATCTGCCAGCTGAGTAACTTCTAGTCAGCTTGATCCCCTCCTGGCTGTATTAGGTTGTATCTAGAGAAGGCTGTAGTTGAGGGCTCCTCAGTATTCTGCCGAGTCTCCCTAGTATCAGCCTGTTCTCTTCACTGTGATGGGCAGGAACTTGGGCACCTCTGAGCTCTGTATGGGCACTGTGTCAAGAAAACATAGTCCCTTTACTGTGAAGGTGAAAATATGGATTAAAATGAGTCTACCTACCATCAGTTACCTTACAGAGAGTCACTTACAGGTGTACATAGATAGCTGTAATTCAAGGTCTAGAGTAGTATATTTGGGGTAGAAATTAATAACATTTTATCTTATTAGGAATACATGTAAGACCAGAGACATGTAAGACAACGGTTATTTACAGACGAGCTTAGAGACCCTGTGGGATACAGCCTGTAGGGCAAGTAGAGCTGTACCCAGGAGGATGGGGGAGGGGAGGTGGAGGTTGGCAAAGGGCTGTGGAGCATTTCTCAGTGAAGTCTTGAGAAATGAAAGCCCTGGAGTCAGAAGTAGCTAGCTAAACCAGCATGAGTTGGCCATAACCCAGTGAAGGGAATGGTGTCCTCAAGTAGCTGACCATGGTGTCATGTGGTGGCCAAGGGCCTGTGGTATATGGAGTTAGAAATTTATTCCATGGCCATTGGGAAAGCATGGAAGGATTTTAGCCTGAGAGTGATGGCCAGATGCAGGTTTTTAGGACAATAATTGTAGTGGCAGAGTCAAGGATAAAGACAGTAGGAAGCCAGGTGAAGTCTTGAGGGTCTGTCCTATGGCAATGTTGGTATGCATGGGGAAGACAGAAGCAAGAGGTGTTGCAAAGATTAAAATGTACAGGATGTGAGTGTGACTTAGAAGTGTGGTAGAATGGAATGAGCATGGCCTGTGGAATCAGAATCTTAACCTCCTATTTATTAAATGACCCCAAAGGGTCCCCTAAGAGATGGTGTGTTCCTCTTTTGTAGGATGCTTATTATGTGAACAGTTTCAAGCCCTGGAAACATAAAAATGTATGATATGTGAGTTGTGTAAAGTTTGGTCTAGACTGGATGAAAGTGGCTGGACTGATGGATTGGAGCCAAACTGTGTATAGTTGCATCTAAAATGTCTGGGATATTTAGCTTTGTTTTGGAAGCAACTAAAAGTCAACGAAGGAAGAATTGGGGGTAGTGTTGGAATATGGGGGAATTTCTGAGGGAGACTTGGTAGCATTGGGTGAGCAGTTTGCTCCCCTGGGAATAAGAGGGAACCTTTGGAGAGCATGACTCAATTTTCGTATTTGGACAGCTGGATTGTTGGTGTTACTATCATGTCACTCACAGGGGTTGTCTTAATATGTCCGATGAATCTTCCTCATGCCTCAAAGCTCAGTTTGTTGCTTCATGAAGAAGGTCTTTCCCTTTTCCCCAGGCTAGGTTGGAACTCTGCATATATATGCTGTGTTTCTCATCAACAACACTGAACTGTGCGTTGAAGTTACTGAATTGGTTGTGGCATTTATCATTTGTGCCCATTTCCCTCATCACATGGACAAGAGATGATGTCTTAATGTCTAGTTTCTTCACCACAGTGTCTTAAGGCACTTAGTAGGCACTCAAAAATCTAGTAGATATTTTTATTGAGATATAATTGATATATAACATTGTGCTATTGGTTTTTGCTAGTAGACAAGAATTAGAGAGTTAGCAAGTATCAACCCGCCTAATGGTCAGGTTAAATAAAACTGGGGGGAGAAAAACAGTGGCACCCATTTTTCATGTGTGACTAGGACAGTGGCAAGATTGGGCACATTCAGAGTGGAGTGAGTTTTGTGGGGAATAACTGAGTTTGATTTTAGATGCTAACCCAGGGGGCTATGTATCATTGGTAATTAAGAGTAGCAGGCTTATAACTCAAGAGGTAAAAGTTTTGAAACAGTGTCAAGGATTTTAAGTGCAGAGGTGCTGTGGGAATGGGTGGCATAGCACAGAGAATTCATTTAGGTCAAGATAACGGGACTGGTGGTAAAACACTTGGACTGTGGCCACGAATGGGGAGTAGCCGCCTGTTGACTGGCACCTTACTGATAAGTCAGTGAACACAAGTTTTGCATGTTATATATGTTATACCCTTTATTCTTACAATAAAGTAAGCTAGAGAAAAAGACTATTATTAAGAAAGTCACAAAGGAGAGAAAATACAATGCAGTATTTATTGGAAAAAACTGTATATAAGTGGATCTGTGTAGTTCATGCCCATGGTTTTCAGGGTCAGCTGTAACTGTGTATTTATTTTCTACCACCAGCCTGTAGGACACTGGGTGGGTTTCTTGGTATTGGTTTCTTACTATGTAATGCAAGCAGATGGACCTCAGCAGCTCCTGTTCCACTGAGACATGCTCCAGTTATACACAGATGAGTTGGGAATTCAGTGTTTATTTGGGCACATGCTTTCAGGTTTAGAATTTGTTTTTTGGTAAGAGTTAACTTTTTGATTTTTGAGAGATGTATTGAGTATTTTATTTAAGAAACAACAATTGCTACCATATAATGAGGCCCTATTATGTCCCAGGCAACCTCATTTTACCTGCTTTTAAAACATTTTCTCCCCTAAAGGTCACTGGTTTGATTCCCAGTCAGGGCACATAACCAGGTCTCCAGCCAGGTCCATAGCTGGAGGCAGGTGAAAGGCAACCATACATTGATGTCTCTCTCCCTCTCTGCCTCTCTCCCTTCCCCTCTCTCTAAAAATAATAAATAAAATATTAAAAAAATTTTTTTAAACAAAAACATTTTCTCTTAACACAACAACCCGACACTTGAGACTCATAGGTCAAAAGATGTGCCCAAAGCAGGTGATGAACAGACAAGGTGCCCCTGTGTGTACTTACCAGTAGGTGCTTCGTGGATAGAGTTGAATTAAAAGCTGAACTGCTGTAGATCTCTGAAGGAACTAGAGGCTGTAGTCAGACAGTTTTCATGTATTTTCAGCCCTTGTGTGTGAGTGTGGGGGGGGCGGGTAGGTAAGAGGAAACACAGGGGCCAGTGCTAAGGTCTGGGTGAAGGTGGGAAGGGTGGGCCTGCCCACTGAGAGAGACCCCGCCTGCCTAGCGGCTCTCACACCCTGCTGCAGCGGCAGGGCTGCCTCTTGATAGTGTGTGTGATGAGTGCTGTTCGTAAGTACTACAAAAAATGCATTTGCTTTCATAATAAATTGTAGAAAAAACTGTCTTTGAAAGTTTATCCAGCTGTCTATATAAAAAGAATTGAGTAAGCTGTTTTATATTTTAGGTTAAAACTCTGTAAGATCCTGATTTTAGACTGCACCAGCGCCTCAGAAGTTTGGCGAAATATGGTATGTTTCTGTCTTTTTTTTTTTGTATTAAAAATTGCATGTGTATCTTAATGGCATGGTTAGAATAATGACAGATGTATTCAGCAGATTTGGATGCCTCCTATCTTTAAAGGATTATGCTAGGTACTGAATCACTATGCTACCAGGTAGATCTTTTGAGGGACCCACCTGGGATTGGAGAAGAATTTAGGAGGGGCTGGTAAACTGTGAAAAGTAAATTCATATGCCTAACAAGCTCAAGGAGGTAGGTTTGGCTGTTAAACTGTGAGTTAAAAATAGCTTCCATTTGTTGAGATCTTACTATATGCTAGGCACTGACTGTTCTGAGCCACCCATGTGTTAGTTTGTTCATCTTCATGACAATCCTCCAAAATAGATACTATTATTTTAGTGTTCTACCTTTTGAGACAAGGGAGGCTCCGAGGGATTAAGTAACTTGCCCAAGATTTGCCATGTAGTATGTGAGCAAACAGGAACTTGAGTCCAGACTGGCTCTGGGGCCCATGTGTGTCTGTCTGTTGAGCATGGACCCTCCTGGAAAAGGGCAGTTAGAAGGAGGGACTTGACTCCCTCATTTTCACATGACATGTAGCTCTTCAATGAATTCATGCACTTCCATTAATTAATTAAAAGTTATGTTGGCTTGCTCATTTTTATGTTTACAGGTTGCAAAAGTAGACTTGCTGTATCTTCAAAATTAAAATACAGTAGCCACTTTCTGAGAACCCAGGAGGGAGCACTGTTCATTGCAGGGACCATTTCCTCTTCCCTGTAGGACCTCAGGAATGTTCTTTCTAAGTTCTTATTGGGAGATAGGTAGCTATGATAGGAAAACCTGGGAAATGGAATGATTTCCAGGGATGATTAAATGTCCCATTTATTGGAGTCCCCTAAAGTCACTTAATGTATACATAGGCCAGCCCTCACCTTTATCTGAATTTGAAGCCCAAGTTACAGGCCGCAGAGGTATGGGCTCACGCATTCTCCTGGAGTTCTCAGATACCTTACTGTTTCATAGTGGGTTCTGGATCCATGCCTGTAACCACCACATAGGGCTGTCCCTCTGAAGCTGCTGTTAACTACCAGGGGTCTTTTCTTCTTCCCAAATTTACCTTTCCTTAGTTGGCTTTTCAGATTTGTCAGATTTGTACAGTTTGGTAGAGAAATCATCAAGGGAAGGACTGGGGCCTGAAGTGAGCTCTTGATCTGGATATCTCAGATGTATGTCTGCAGAACTACAGTATGATTAAGAATGCCTGATAAATTCAAACTGTGACCATCTGGAAAGGTTAAGGCTGAGTAAGGGGATCCAAAGATACTAGGTTAGGAAGGAGAAAATGTTTCATCTTCTGCCATTTTTTCATTAAAGTTAGTAGTAGTGGGTGTATGGCTAGAAAGAGTTGAACGCATTTTCATATTAGATTCATATTAGATTACTTAAATAATAGAAGTAGGGCTAGCCTTTGGTGCATAGGTGTGTGTATATGTACATAAATAACTATTCCACTAAGAATTTGGCTACCTAGAACACCCTGTGACAGTTCGTCCCATTTCAATATTGCCATAATTATGGGGTCTCAAACTTTACTCATATGTTGAAATGATGAACCTTTGTGTAACAAAACCGAACAAGTAAGAAAATTCTAACCCTGATGAAAAGTCAGTAGATTGGGATTTTAGTCCTATCTTTGCCGCTAATTCTAAGGTCTTGGGCAAGTCAGTTCATCACTCTGAGGCCACTTACGGTTTTTAAAAGTCTTACTGTAGTGTTTGCCCTGATCAGAGCCTAAGTTGTCATGAGACTCAAGATATTGTTGACCAAAGTGCTTTGTAAATGATAACACTCCATCTCAGCAAAAGAGATGATTATATTTCCTCAGGTGAAGAAGAGATCGTTTTTAAGAAAAGAAATCAGAGAGATAGTCCTCAAAGAATTTCTATAATTACTCTTCTAATGATTGTTGCCTTGACACCTAATTTGAAGCTTTGAAGATTATTTTTTGAACAGTGAATTGGGTTTATATATTAAAATGTTCTAACTAAAGATTTGTTTAATTTGTTAGAATTACTAAATCTACGCTCAGATCAAGTTAGCAGCTAGACTGGTGTGACAACCTGTTTTTAATCAGTGACTCAAAGCTGTTATCCCCCTGATGTCAACGAATGGCCACAGCTTGTAAAAGGTAATTTTTGAATGTTATTTTACAGCCTTTAAAAAGGCTGTCACTATGAAGTAAATATGTGCTGTAATAAAGTGAAGAAAATGTATGGTTAGTAGGAATACTGCTAAGAACAGTGGACCAAAAGGTTGATTTGCTTCTCTGTTTAATTTCTAAAATACGTCATGCTTTTTCCCCCCCTTACAGACCTGTCTGTGTGAATAAATGGGAAAACGTTTTTCAAAAACTTCAATAAACATTTTGTTATGGACATCACAAAAACTATGAAAAAGTTTTTAGTATACCTTTGGAAGTGTGCCTTTTATGTGGTGAGAGTTTTAACTAAATGCTTCCAGAAGTTTTTACAACCGGAATGAAACCAGCGTACTTTCTTTCCTGGAGGGTCACAGTGGAGGTAGCGGGAGTGGCTTGCGGGCTGGAGAAGCTGCTTGCAGTAGCGTTCTTGCAAGTGAGCCTCACGGGGCTGGCCGGCCCGCGCTGTGGTGCACAGAGTAGAGCACAGATTTAGCGGTTTGGGGATCACATGTTCTGCCAGCTCAGTCAGGACCTCAAAAACTGAGACACTGCCAAGCATTATTTTCTAACGTCACTTGTTTATGGTTTAGTTTCGAAATTTTGTTTCTGATTTGTTACTTTTACCAACTGTAAACTGACTCGAGACAGTAATTTTTGTTTTCCTTTCGATGACCTCTCCTGAACTTGGTAAAATTACAAGTATATGTTGGGTCCTTAACTTGCCAAAGCCTGACAGTAAAGAATAAAGCCTCTTAGATGTGAGATACTTCGTAGTTTTGAGAGTTTGGAATCCTAACTTTGGGATATTTTTGGTAAATTATTTAGAATACTATAGAAAAATACTACAAATGAAATTACAGGAAATTCATTCAGATATGTACTGTTTTCTGACGAATGTTTCTCTGCTGAGTCTGTGAATGTTTACTTTTCTCTTGATTAAAAAACAATTTCTATTTTGAGTAAACACAACTTGTGTTAATCATGTGTAAGAGACCTAGAATAGATGTGTTTTAGGGTAGTACGCTTTCAATCTTTTTTATTTTTGTTTTTTTGTTTTTCTTTTAGACTGAATTGGTTTAAATGACTTGGTTTGACTGTATTGGATTTTAGTAGTTCACTTTAACCTGTTAATATTACATGATAATCTAGAATACATGCAATAGTTGGGAGACGTGTTCCATAGTCTCTTGTTCAGGGAACAGGAGTTGGAAAGTAGTCTATAGTTATCTTTTGATAATGTGTTTAACCTCTGTCCCATTTCAGAGTCTCAAATTGGTGGCAGTTATGCACTGTGCTTCTAAGACTTGGACTTATTTGCCTTTTTCCTTCTTAATCTTTTTGCCAGTAGTCTTTTAATTCTCCTGTTATTGTGTCTTCATTCCCCCCCACCTTTTATTTTTTTCCCTGCTAATTTTGAAAGTTTTGCCACCTATATGTTTGAAAGCTTCTAATCTGCCTCTCATCCCTTAGTGCCAGCAAGTTTTATTATTTGTTTTGCAAGCCTGCTCTGCCTCCGTACAGTATGACACATCTGATGCTGGAGGGTCACACTTTCAAAAATGAGTCAGCTGATACATGGGGTTATCACCAATTTTTAGCTGTTCTGAGAGATCCCAGTTTGGAAGCAATCTTGGGGTACTTACCCATAAGGCTGGTGGAGCCCAGGTGTGTCACGGAGGTGATTTGCTTGCTCTCTGGGGGAGAGGGTGGAGTGAGATTTTTACATTTGTGTCCCTGCCAAGTCTGCCACCTCTAGCTCCCCTGAGTTTTCTGATACAATTATCTACAATTATCTGTGAAATTGAACATATAATCCACTCCAAAGAAGATCTAAAGTAAATACTTGAGCTGCTGGAGTCCTTTTTCTCCCTGAACTCTGTCCTGCAGATAACAGGTTGAGTTTTTAAAGATAAATATGCAAAATAATGCTTTTTTTTTTTTCTTTTGCTGGTGGCCCTGATTTTAATATTCTTTTGTTTAAGTTGCTCAAAATTTGAAGTCTCAAATCTAGTGATAAATTTACAAATCAAGTTATTGTAATGTCATTGTGAAAATTTAGCTTTTTACCTCTAAAATGTATTTTACTTTCTTTGAGAATTGGAGAGTAGAAATCAGTATTCTGTGTGTTGGTTCAGGTTACTACATGGTGACTGATGCTGTTTATAAAAGTGAAAAGGTAATAGGAATTAAATTTTTTTAATAGCACGATAGGGATGGGTAAAATTGGGCCATGACCAAAAATGAAAGTAAAAGGCCTCTTAGTTTCTTAGAGTTTTCACTACTTCTATGTGAGATAGCAGCTGAATATTAAAAAATAATAGAAAATAACTGGCAACTGTTTAGAACTGATGTTAATTCACAGTTGCCCACAGCTGAACTTTAATGCCTCAGATGGTACACATCCTGCCCAGTGTATTTCCAGGGAAAGCTGATTTCATTGTTGAGCCAAGATAATCATCATCAGGCTAGTAAATCTGACTCCGTTAAATTTGATTTATCTAGAGTAGACGTGGACAGACTTGTCCTTATAAGGGCCAGGTAATAAATATTTCAGGCTTGCAGTCCTGATGTGTCTCCCAGAGTAGCTAGCTTCACTGTTGTGCAAAAGCCGCCACACAGGATGTAATGGGTACATGTGGCTGTGTTCTGTAAAGCTTGATCGTCTAGGCCGCTGACCCAGGCCTTCATTGTCATCCCAGGCCGTGGTTTGCTGAGCCCTGTGAATACCAGCAAATCGAAGCAGTACTTGGTTGTAGAGAGTTTTATGGTTTTATGTCTTTATTATAAATATTTGACTTTGTGAATAATGACAGTGGTTTGTATGTTGGTATCTAAATGTAGTGCTTACAGTTTCCTTTTCTTAATGGAAAATACACAGGTGTTTTATTAGTCTAGCCCTGGTAATATATGTGTTGTGTGGCAGTCTGACCAGACTACTTTTTCTTATGTGGAAATCTTAATTACTTTTAAAACTGTTAATGATTACACCTTGTTTTCAAATTTGTCTTCCCATATAATTTCTGCCCCTGTTTTGGAATATAGACTATTTCGCTTACCTTTGCTCAATTGCCTTTTACAGATCACCAGGAGAACCTCAGTCTGACGACATTGAATCTAGCCGAATGTAAGTGTAACTTGGTTGAGGCTGCAATGTCTGAGTGGCCCTGGATTACTTTAAATGGTATCACATTATTTGAAAATAACTTTCAATTAAAAGAGAGTAATGCTTTAAAAAATTATTTGTCCTGCCAAACAGATGCCTCTAAGCCTTGGTGGCATATCACTAGGTCACTGCTTCTTAGCAGACAGTTGCATACTCTTGAATTCTTACGTCTTTTTGCTCACCTCGCAGTTGTGGGGAAAGAGTTGAGTTGAGCAATTGCTTTTGAAGTGCCCTGTGTGTGTGAGGCATCAGGTGCTGTGGATGCAAAGATGCATAAGAATCCGTTCGTAACCTACAGACATTTACAGTCTGCTCAGTGGGAATGACACAGAACCTGATCATTTCAGTTGCTGTGGTAGATGGATGCCAAGGTTGGAATGGTGGACATAAAGGAGGACCAGGGCACTCAGGTATGCAGGAACCCAGCCAGAGGGTAGGGGTATTAGGGTGGCCAGGGAAGGCCAAGTTGAATCATGACATGTAACTGGGAGTCAGGGTGCTGGAAGCGAGGGCAGGGCTGTCCTAGGCAGAAGCCTGAGCAGAGTTCAAAGCAGCATGGTGAGGACTGGGAATAGCAGGCAGTTAAGGATTCTGGATCACAGACTGAAAGGCAGGAAGTGAAGTAGGTAAGTAAGACTTGATAGAAAGGACTGGGGCCTTCCTTGCCTACTCTCTGCAGGGACTTGGCCTGTGTCTTAAGAGTATTTAGGAGTCAGGAAAGAATTTGCTAATGTATGTCTTATTAGGACACATGTTTTTAATAACTTTGGCAACAGAGACAGGATCACCAAGAAATGTTTGATTCGGTCAGGAGAGCTTCACCAAATGCCATGGTATAAGTGGGAATTCAAGATAAAGTTGCCTGGATTTAAGAAAATACTTAGAAAATGAAATAAATAAGACTTTAGTGATTAGTTGTGAGAATTTAGGAAGCTTAAAGTATAGGAGACGCTATAATTCTTGAAGCAAGGGTTTTTGAGGTAGTATGGGTTGGGATGAAGAATACGGTATAGGGATTGCTCTTGAAGAACAAGAAGACTCCTGTTTTGGATGTGTGGTGTTAGATGTGCTTGTAGGTGGGAGTGGAGGGTGGGGGGCATTCAAGGCCTGTGGTGCCCGAACTGCTCGTCTTGGTGAATGAGCCTGTGTCCATTGCACCAGTGCTTCCATCTCAGATTATACTGGTGCTGCCGGAACAAGGGGTTTGATGGCTGAATCAGTTTGGGAATGACAATAGGTTTCTTTCCTGAAAATAGTTGAAATCTTTGAAAATGCTGCTGTACATGTGAATCTCCAAGAAGGGATTATAAAATGTGTTTCTAAAATGTATGTGCCTATATAACCTTTTTTTCTCTTTTCTCAAATATTTTTGTTGGTGAAATGTACATCTAATTTTCCATCTTGATCACTTTTTTTTAAATTTTTTTTGAAGTTTTTATTATTTTTCAGAGAGAGGGGAAGGGAGAGAGACAGAGGGGGAGAGAAATATCAATGTGTGGTGGCCTTTCACCTGCCTCCAGCCATGGATCTGGCTGGAGACCTGGCTTACAACCTGGTTATGTTGCCCTGGCTGGAATTAGAACTAGCGACCTTTGGGTTTGCAGGCTGGTGCCTTATCCACTGTGCCCCCGTCCAGGACTCTTGATCACTTTTAAGTGTCCATTTCAGTGAGGCACATTCCATATTGCTGTGCTGCTCCCACCACTGTCATATTCATAGCCTTTTCATCTGGCAAACTGAAACCAAACCTGTTTTACACTAACTACCCATTCATGCCTCCCTCTGGCCCCTGGCCCCTACCTTCTCCTTCTGTCTGATTGTGACTATTCTACTTCACACTACATACAGCATTTGGCTTATTTCACTTAGCATGTTGTCATCGAGGTTCATCCACGTTGTATGTGACACATGTCAGAATTCCCTTTTTAAGGCCAAATAATATTCTATTGTGTTTGTATAACACGTGCTCATCCATTTGTCCATTGACAAACACTTAGGTTGCTTCCATGTTTTAGCTGTTTTGAATAATGCTGCAGAAGTGTGATTGCTGGGCCATATGGTAAGTTCTATGTGTAATTTTTTTGAGGAACCTGCATACTGTGTCCCACAATGGCTGTACCATTTTATATTCCCACCAACAGTGCATGAGGGTTATAATTTCTTCACATTCTTGTCAATCCTTGTAATTATCTGGTTTTTCTTTCCTAGTAGCCATCCTAATAGGTGTGAGGTGATTTTGTAGTGTTGTGACCATGTGACATTTTGGAATAGTGTTTTGTGGAACATAATGTTAAGTTAGGGAATTTGAGAATGAAAATTTGGACAGATGCTGGGCAGAATGGGTTAAGAAGTAGACCAACTAGTTTTGAGTTTTTGTGCTACTGAGCTGCAGTTAGAGACCTTGTCATATGAAAAGAGATGCATGGTGTTCCAGGTTGGGGACTAGCAGAGGAGATGGGACAGAACCACTGTGGCATGTGTTTTGGATGTTGATGTTGGAGTAGTTGATAGTTGAGTTCACGCTATTGACGGTGGCCACCACTAAACAGTTGTGGGGCCCAACAAAGGTGTTGGGTTGGTTACAAAAAACCTGAGAATTCAAAAGGGACAGTTCAGTGTAAGTGCAGCTCCCATAAGGATATAGTAATGATCAGAGGTGGTGTGTTGATTATGCCCAAGGTAGTGATCGAAATAGAAGATGAAGGTCCCTCAAGTTAAGCAAGTCAGGTATTTTGGGGGCTAATCTTAGAGAAGATCAGGCACATAGACATTGATGTCACCATGCCAATGATGTAATTGAGAGCAAAGCAGAGTCTTCAGTGTGTGGGTATAATTTACCAGAACATCAAAGGAAGGAAGAAAGTACGGATAGGTGACAGGAGTTTCAAAATACAAGGTGGGCTGTGCTTTGTTTTGGGGGATGAGCAGCGCATTGTTTAAAATACAGGGCATTAGAAGACTAATGGTGGGCTTCAGTTGTCTGTGAGGCCCTCCCAGGAGAGGGCTAATAAGCAAGCTTTTGGGGGCGGGGCAGGGAGAGCCAGGCTTCAGTGAAAGCTGAGGTCTGGAACCGTCATATAAAGCAGTTGGGAGTAGGGGGCATCCTGCATCAGAAGGGTGTTTCTAGAGACCTTAGTGCATTAGGTCAGGAGGATGAATCGAGTAAAGGATGGAAATGCATAATGAGACTGTTGTGGAAACCAAGGCTGGCAAGATCAGGAGGCATGATAGGATATTAGCCACAAGTCTTCAGATGAAACTTTGGTTTTCAGTGTTGGTGGATTTAGCAAGCGGTCAAATGGTTTAACTTGACTAGGCTAAGGTAGAGTGACAAGAAATGAGATCGACCAGATGTTCCGACAAAGATATCTGTGGTTCTAACTGGAATTGCTGTGGGAACACAGCTCCAAGTGTTCGTGTCTGCCGCCATTTCTCAGAGTCCTGTACCTGTAGAAACCATAATCAGGGAGCAGCTTAGCAAGGGGAGTAGGGCCAGGTTTGTTCTCCTGTCATTTGAGTCCTGATTTACAAAACGGCTAAGGGTTCTTGGTGTTACCTACAAATTGACTAGGGTGTGTGATCAATGGCCGTGTCTTAACGTTTATTGAAGCATGGTATTTATTTATTTATTTATGGCATTTTGAGACACGTTAGCATTTGGCATCTTTGTTGAAACGTTCTGAGTGCATTTTAAATAGTAATTATATGAAGTTAAAGAATATACACGTTTGTTTTTAGGAATTCTTAGTGTTGCTTATTTCCCAAGGTGCAGAAATACAGTAAAAAGGTTAACAACTGCATGTCATTTTAGTTTAGCCTAAAAATAAAACTTAACACGATAATGCAGGTCTTTGTATTCAGTGTTACGTATGTTCTTCCTGGATTTTGTTTAAATTCATATGTACCATGTAGTATAGCCTCTTTAATTTTCTTAATGACTTCAAAGTAATTTTTAGTAACTCCACCCTTACCATCTTTGGTAGTTACTCCCTACACTTAGGCTATGTGGTCAGGTGTGTAAGACAATAAGAGCAGGAGTAAATGTATTGAGTGATTTATGGGTTAGTATTTAGCAAGGCATTCAGTTGTCACTAAAAGTTGAAATGACCCAGGATGCAATTCTCAGGCCACCATTGTCTTTTTTCTCTACGTAAGAGCTTTACCATATCTACTCTTGACAGCGAGCATGCATGTTTCTGTGTCCAACTGTGACCCTCCGAGTTAGAGCCAGTAATTAAGTGTCTTGATTCTCCAAGTCTTGTTGACTCCACCCTCAAAATACTGATCATTCAACCACTTTCTTTACACCATTTTCACATCTGGACTTGGATGAAACCTGTCGCCTTTTGCCGAAAGAATGAAATTGTTTCCCTTTTGTCTTGCTGCTGGTTGGTCCCTTACAGTGTATTTTCTAAAGTTGAATCATGTTGCGCTCCATACCTTCCCAACTCCTGCCAGCTCTCTCCAAGTGAAGTCTAAGGTGCGTGAGGCCGTGTGCGAGTCCTTTTCTTCTCTCTCGCTCATTTCTGTCTGCATTGGCTCAGTGCTCTTACCCTGATGTCTTCGCATACTTGTGATGTGTGCCTATCCATGGCCCGTGGCTTTATTGATCTTTTCAAAGAACCAGCTTTTGATGATGTTGATTTTTGTTGATTTTCATCCTTCAGTTTCTGCTGTCATTTTAATTTTTTCCTTTTTTCTTCATTGGATTTAGTTTATCTAGTTTATTAAGGTGGGAGCTTAGATGATTGATTTTAGATCCTTTTTAATAATACATGCATTCAAAATTATTTCCTTCTAAGCACTGATTTCACTACATTCCACACATTTTGATGCATTATGTTTTTATTTAGTTAATATTTTTTAGTTTTTCTTGTGATTTCTTTGACTTATTTAGAAATGTATTTTAGCATGGTCAATTTTTTCTCTCAAGTGTACACAATGTATAGTTGGATCTTATTTTTTGATCCACTCTGACGAACTCTTTTGGTTGGTGCATTTATGTATCATTGATGTTTAAAATGTTGGTATAATTGGATTAATACCTAATATGTCGCTGTTTTCTATTAGTTGCCCTTATTCTTTGTTCTTGTTTTTTTCCTTCTGTTCTGTGGTTTTACTAGAGCAAAACAATAAGCCAATCAGATCTTTATGACAGTGTTTACAACATATTGTCTGGTCCATAGTAGAAACCCAAGTGTATAATTAGCCAAGAAATAAATTTTCTGTTCTGATTATCTTAGATTTAGGGAAAAATAATCAAAGCCCTTATTTATTGCATAATCATCATAGAGAACTGATAGGTGTACTACACTAACGTTGACACTTATTTTGTGAGGGAGGTCAGTGGATGGATATATTTGTTTATTTTAATTATACTCTTACTATAAAATGTGACAGCTTAAGAAAATGTTTTTTTAAAGGTAAGTAATTTTATATAAATATTTAGTTGTAAATTTTTACTTTGTATTTACTGTGTAACAAACACTTCGGGCATTGAGATTATAAAGAGAAATTATTAATTAGGGGTTATTGTTCTGTTAAATGAATTCCTAACTGTAAATATTACTGATTTATATTTAAATGTATCTTATAAAGTCTTGTTGTTTGAATTAGGGAAATAATGAGTTCACATCATCACTCAGTTCTCTTGTAGCAGGCCCGCCTTAAACCTAAACTATGTCACGTGCCTCTTGTCAGGTCGGTGTCTGTAAGGCCCAGTGTTGTGTTGGGTACCGTTGCTCATTCTCCCCAAATCTTTACATTAGCTGCAGTGTTGGGGGAATGGTGGTGTGTTTACAGAGGCCACATCCTGGAGGGGACAGAGGCATTGCACTCTGAGAAACCAGGAAGCCTTGCTTGGTGCCTGGTCACGCAGGCCCCAGGTCCCTCTTGCTCACCTCTGGCTGTCTGACCCTCACAACACCGTGTGACTTCACCTTCAGTTTTAGTCCCTCTGCTCACCAGTTCATGCCTTCTTTCTGCACTTGGCCTTTTAATTTCTCTTCTTGTCCTGTACTTGATTCACCGTTAGTTTTTATGTTCCATGTCACAGTTAACTACTACTTTTATGTTCTGTCATGATTTTAAATCTGATGTGACTTCTGTTTGCTCATTGCTCACTGACACATCTTCACTTTCTGACAGTTGCTATTTTTAATGGCTTCATTTTCTTTGTTCTTGTATTCATCGCTTATTTTTCAACCACCTACTAAAGTCAATGGGAGATCATTTTTGACTTCATCTCCTACGTTGTTGGCAGCCACTTCCATGGTTCTAACCCCATTGATACAGGAGCATTAAATATAGTTTCCTAGTGTTTGTCAACTTGATGGGTAAATTGAGTTGCCGTGCATAGTTATGGTCAGCTTATAATTAATAATAATTATTACTGGATTTTGGTTTTTGTTAAGCAGAAACCAGCTGAGGTGGAGTTCGGGCCCACAGTGACCATGCCCTGGAGGTTCCTTTTCTGCCACCCAGGCTGAAACTGGGCCCTTGGCCAGGTGACTTACCTCCAAAAAACAGCAGTCTCATTGTTTACCCCCATGCTTATTTTGAAAATGTCACATGTGGCCAAGGTGCAAGGATTTTATGGGGACCATTGACCTCCCTCACAAAATACGTGTCAACGTTAGTGTAATACACCTATCAGCTCTCTATGATGATTATGCAATAAATAAGGGCTTTGATTATTTTTCCCTAAATCTAAGATAATCAGAACGGAGACCTGCCCCTCAGAGCCTGCCGTTCCTGTTCACATCGCTCTGTCTCATTGCCATTCTTCTGACTCACCTGTCCGTAGTGCACTTGGGAGCTATTGCTGACAGCAGCGCACTTCTCCCGTCAGGGGAAAGCAGCTTTTAAAAGGTCTCTGTCATGGAGCCCTGGCTTGGTAGCACAGTGGATAAGGCGCCGGCCTGCGAACGCAAAGGTCGCTGGTTCGATTCCCACCCAGCCAGGGCACATAACCAGTTTGCAAGCCAGGTCTCCAGCCAGGTCTGTGGCTGGAGGCAGGTGAAAGGCAACCATATATTGATGTTTCTTTCCCTCTCTGCTTCTCTCCCTTCCCCTCTCTCTGGAAATAATAAATTGGAAAAAAAAAAAAAAAAAGATCTGTCACTGTTCGTAGAGTAACTCTGTCTTTCCGCATATGATTTAGTCTGTAGAACATTTATTTGTAGGGCTGGATCATTTAATTCACTCACAGAAATAAAGTAAATAAATGGGAAATGCTCTTTTGAATAAGTAAGTACTTTTAATTAAGTGTCTTCTTTAGCTTCTGAGAACTCTGTCCCCTAGAAGGACTCACTGGATGTTCGTTACTGACTCAATGAGGCAAGCATTCTTTTTTAGAAAATCAACTTTAATTATAAAGTACTTAGTTTGTTTTGGGGTAGTAAGACAAGTCATTGAGAAGTGAGGAAATTACAGAAAGCACGCCCTGCTCCTCCTCTGGTGGTTCGGTTATGAGGGGCAGATAGGATGTCACTAAACTTTGTTATGTCCCCCTCTTCTGTTTTTTCTTTAATTATATTTGGGGAAAGGCATGCATGTTACTGCATCGATGTGCTGAGGGGAAAGAAAGAGTGAGCGGGCCATGCTCACATGGAATGTCCTTGGAGGGTAGAAAGCACGGCTCTAAATTAAGACTTGGGGAGCGTTTCCCTCCAGGGCCAGGTGGTGGTTATTTTAGGCTCTGAGGCCACGCAGTGTCCGTTCGGCTACTCAGCTCTGCTGTCCTCGTGCAAAAGCAGCCGTAGGTAGTGTATAAAGAAATGAGCTTGGACGCTGACATGCGAATTTCATAGACTTTTTTCTATGTCACAAAATGCTCTTTTCTGACTTTTTCAACCTTATTTTTTTTTTTTTTTTTTTTTTTCAGTGTATGGTTGCATTTCACCTGTCTCCAGCCACAGACTTGACTGGAAATCTGGTTTGCAACCTGGTTATGTGCCCTGGCTGGGGAATCGAACCTGCGATTCCCCGAATCGCAGGCCGGCGCCTTAACCACTGTGCTACCAGCCAGGGCTTTTTCAACCATTTAAAATGGTAAAAACCATTCTTAGCTTGTAGGCTATAAAAAGAGGATGTGGGCTGTATTTGGCCCCTGACCTGTGATTTGGTGAGTCCTACTATATAGGAGTGAGCCTTGTGCAAATTATGTACCAAACTGTCGTTATTAGTGTACACACATTGTCACTTAGGGGCCTTTTATATGCTCTGAGTTTCATAGAGATACGAAATTGTTTACAGATAATTCACGGTATTGTGGGACTGGGGAAAAAAGAAGAAAACACTATGTTTGATTCCATTGGTAAAAAGCAGATTTTGGCATGTCTTCCATCCTATCCTCTCAGAGTGTAGCTAGTTCCATGTTGTTGGGTAGAGAAGCAGATGAAACATATTCCTACTCTTCCCTTACGAGGATTTCATCTCCCCTCAATGGTGTTAAAAGCCCAGGTCTCTTACTTAGATGCGTGACTTATTATGTAACTGCTCTGAGCATCAGCAGAAGGAGGGTTAATGTACCGAGCCGTAGGCTTATGAGGATGGTAGTAATTGTAATAACAAGAGTGGTTAACTCTTCTAAGGTGCCTACTGTGTGCCAAGCAAATGGTGGTGTAAACGCTTTATAGAATTGATTCTTCTCTCGCAGCGAGGGCAGTTCCATGTATACCATCATCTCAGAGAGGGGGAAACTGAGACACAGGAAGGTCAAGTGCCTCACTCAGGGTCATAGAGTTCATGAGCAGCTGAGGCAGCCTGAGCTCATGGGCAGCCTGGTCTCAGAGTGGGGGTGCTGCACGCTGTGGGGCACATGCCTTCTATAGCAGGAGCACCTGCAAGGCACCTGCCTTGCCCATGGGCCCACAGCCAACTCCAGACACATGGACTTTGCAGAGTGCAGTGATGTGCTTGTGTGATTTCAGATGGCATATGTGTGAAGCAGGACATTCCAGTGGCGGTTTGCCAGAGGCCATTCTATGTACTTTTTTCATTGTAAAAGTTTTTAGTGCTGCTGTTAAGAACTATTTTGAAGTGTATCGCCCTCTGTAAGACAGTAGCCGGAAGACCCCTGGACCCCTGGTCTTGCCCTGGTTCTATACTTGCCTTTGTGTGAGCTTGGGCAGGTGATTTTGACCTTTCAGCTCCATGTCCTGTCTTGGCTGTGGACTGAAGATACTCATCTGAATCATGGGATTCAAATGAGATAACCTGTGTCAAAAATCGAGTACTGTGTCTCATGTGTCATCAGGCATTCCATGTGTGGGTACTGCCTTGCTGACCTCTCTGTAACAAAGAAGACTAACATGGAGAACTGAAAGGAAACCTAAAGGTGGGAAGACGGAGGTCTGGAGCAGGACTCATTCCAGCTCATGCGGCTGCCGAGTGGGAGGGGCCATCACTTACAGGGGCCCTGGGTTCTCAGTGTTTTCCCATTTCTCTCCTCGCCCTCTTCTGTGTGCATCGTGCACGGGGTTGGGTTCTTCTTCTCTCTTTAGGACAAAACTTGGCATTTGTATTAAAACTTCAGCTACAGTGTTTTGGTATTTTGATTTTTGATAATTAATTTTTCAAAAATATGGGCAATTTAGTAAGCCTTAAGGCCATTTAATCATGTGTACGAAGTTTAAAGCCACTAACATGTTTTCCATTCATATTTATTAATTACAAATAGCAGTAATATGCAGGTAGCCTATTTATTTTAGAAAAAATAAATTAGAAGCAGAAAGATAAAATTGATTCAGTTACATTATTCAAAGAAAATGACTGTTAACACTTTGATATAGAAATGGCTTCATCCTACACTCACTGATTGCAACTGACTTGTCAGGCGGTGATGTATGAGGAAGACTTTCTTGCCACATTCAGATCTTGGCAGTTTTATTCCATTGTGTAAATGGCAGTCATTTAAGTAATCATTGATCGTTGGGCAGGTTGATGTTTTTCACATTTCATAGAAACAATGCATTTTTGCAAAATTGTTCAATTCCTACAAGTGGGATCTGTCACTCTCATGGTTCATTCTGATTCATTTTGAAGACTTTAGATACATGTTCATACTTTAAAAAATTTTTTCTTTTCTTTAAAAAAATAATTCTTTTTAGAGATGGGGCAGGAGGAAAGAGAAGGAGACACATCAAAGTGCGAGAGCTACACTGATCATTTGCCTCTCACACGCCCCTAACTGGGGACCTGGCCTGCAAGCCAGGCATGTACCTTGACTGGGAATCGAACCAGTGACCTTTTGGCCTGCAGGCTGGCTCTCAATCCACTAATGCTCACCAGCCAGGGCCATGTTCATACTTTTCTTCCAGCAAAGACACACATGCTAGAGAAAGCATCTGTGCTTTGGAGGGAGGGGAGGAACTGTGGTATTCCCCTCCTTGCCTGAAGAACATCTGTGCTTGGTGTCAGTCTGCTAGGGGCTTTTGTTCATCTTTCTTCACATGTTGATACATTAGTATTTTGCATAGAGGTATATCTAGAACAATAATCTTTAATTTAAAAAACTGGGCTTAGCCCTGGCTGGTGGCACAGTGGATAAGGCGCTAGCCTGCAAACCCAAAGGTCACTGGTTTGATTCCCCAGCCAGGGCACATAACTAGTAGGTTGCAAGCCAGGTCTGTGGCAGGAGGCAGGTGAAAGGAACCATACATTGATGTCTCTCTCCCTCTCTGCCTCTCTCCCTTCTTCTCTCTGGATGTAATAAATAAAATCTTTAAAAAAATGAAAAATAACTGGGCTTAGGCCCTGGCTGGTGGCACAGTGGGTAAAGCACCAGCCTGCCAACCCAAAGGTCGCTGGTTCAATTCCCAGCCAGGGCACATAACCAGGTTGCAAACTAAGTCTTCAGCCAGGTCCATAGCTGGAGGCAGGTGAAAGGCAACCATACGTTGATGTCTCTCTCCCTCTCTGCCTCTCTCCTTTGCCCTCTGAAAATAATAAATAAAACCTTAAAAAAAAAAAAAGTGGGCTTACGTATAGCCATGTGTAGTAAAATGCCTCTTAAGTCATGTTTATATAGTTTTTAAGTGTTTTTTATTTTGGGTTTTCTTTTTCTCATTGCATGCAGTGAGTGGTAAATTTGCATGGAACCTTTGAAAAATTCAAATACCAGAATGAATAGAATGTGTTTGCATTATTGCTTTTTGTCACCTTGATAGTTTAGAGAAATTGAACTTAACTAATTATCTGCCCCTTATCTACTACTTACTTGCCTTTTTGTAAGTTGTTCATTTTGTCATGATTAACAAGAAGTGCCTCAATTAACAAGATGCAAACTCTAATGCCAGTTGCCTTTATATTCTGCATAGTAGTAATGTAATTATGGAAACAGTCTGAGCATTAAGTTAAGTAAAAATTTTTTTTATTGTTTTGATTATTTTTAGTTTTTATTCCTATGCACGTGAACTTAGGACCAAAAGGAGTAGCTGCGAATCACTTCTTTGGACCCAGTTGACTCCTCTGCTAAAATTACGGCGCTCTCTTGTTAGATACAGAAACATACATAGATCTTAGAGCTGAATAATCATAGAGGTGGAGAATGTAGCCCAGCTTCTTGCTTGATGAACTATGTAATCCCTTTTTCACTATCACTGTTAGCTCTGCTGGGACAGTGATGGTGGAACATAAATCTACATTAAGTTCATAAAGCGAGAGAAATATAAGATTTTGCCCTAAGGGAATTCCAAAAATATTTCATGAATCTATGACAGAGATTAATGAGGAAGTTTAACTACACGTGTTTGGTTCAAGGTTGTGTGATAACACAGTATTGGATATTTCATATGTAAATTTATCTTAAAAGTCCCCCATTTGGGAAATCGTTGGGGGGAAAAAGCATGTTTTCTGCCAGACAGAAGTCCTGTGTTAATTATAAAGCAGGTATTTTACAAATGGATGAACTAGAATGGTGATTATATAAGGGAAAGCTGGATTGATACTTGAAATAGACTCATTTTCTTGATTTTTAAAGTGATAAAATCCTAAAAGTCTTAGCCACAAACCTTGTAATTTTCATCTGTTAGGTTAGGATAACCAGTTTAACTACATTTATCATCAAACAAGCCACCCCCTTGAAACAAAGGAAAGCATATTCTATTAAAACAATTTTGACCATCATTGACCTTCATCATAGCATCCTAGGTAGTAATTACCAAGCATTTCACTAATGAAAGTCCTGTGTCCATAGACGCCTGTTTCTCCGCCTTGTCCGAATGTGCAGGTGTCGCACCTCAGTGGCTGACTAACTTGCTGATGCCTGTGGAGCCGTGAACCGGGCACTGACTAATCACTGTGCTTGTCGTTTGACTGTCTGCACAGGAAGCGAGCCGCTGCAAAGCACCTAATAGAGCGCTACTACCACCAGTTAACCGAGGGCTGTGGGAATGAGGCCTGCACGAATGAGTTTTGTGCTTCCTGCCCATCTTTTCTCCGTATGGATAACAATGCAGCAGCTATTAAAGCCCTCGAGCTCTATAAGATTAACGCCAAACTCTGTGACCCTCATCCCTCCAAGAAAGGAGCAAGCTCAGCTTACCTCGAAAACTCGAAAGGTGCCGCCAACTCCTGCTCTGACATAAAAATGAACAAGAAGGAAGGACTGGCAGCAAGGAACGATTTTAAAGGTAAGAGGCTTGATTGCTAGCCTGAATTTTTGACTGAAGACCAGCCAGGTTGGAGGTTGAAATAGCGTGTGAGGGTTTTCTGTGTGTGTTTTGTCAAATTGTGCGACTTCAGGACATGATAGCATAGTGGAACCAACCTTTTTTTTGGTGGTAAAGGACAACTAATAATTGAGCCAGGATTTAACTGTGTTTCTCTGTTAATGGGGTCATTGGAAATCTGAAACGTTTTCTACTAGGAAAAGTGTATTACATGGCAGTTAACCTCCTGCGCTAGGCTGTGACATCTGTCTGAAAGTGGGAGGAGCTGGACAGAACGACTAGTGTGAGTGGAGTGACCCTAGCTCTATGCAAAGGCAAAGCAGAAAGAAAAGAGGAAGGGGTGGTCTTCTGTGTCTGAAGGCAAGAAGAATTTTGTGATAGCTGCCGGAGAAATAATCTTATTTCCCTGTAATACATCTTTGGTGTGGTCACCCTGCCGGGAGGCATCACCCACCAGTGGGGTCTTTACCTAGGCCTTACTTGGCTTTCTAAAGGGTCTTCTGTTCCAAAGTTGATGAAACTTAAAAAAAATCCACCTTCATGCTTCCTTCTCCTCACTGAAGGTAATTCGTACTGATAGCAAGACCATGGAGTTTCTGAATGACTGACAGGGCTCAGGCCTGCGAGAAATTAGCAACTTTATAAGAAAGCTAATGCAGGTGCAAATAGGAAGACACTTGGTTGACAAGTT
Source organism: Noctilio leporinus (assembly GCA_004026585.1). NCBI lineage: Eukaryota > Metazoa > Chordata > Mammalia > Chiroptera > Noctilionidae > Noctilio > Noctilio leporinus. The sequence continues at coordinate 292,065 of PVIW01000797.1, forward strand.
TGGGCTTGAAAATGAGTGTTTTCGTGACGTGTGAACAACATGATAAAAGGGGCATCTTTTTGTCTAAGGCACATGGAAGGTAGAGAATACTGTCACAGCTTTCAGTAATGTAATTTGAATCAAGTTTAAACTAATTAGTGAAATGGAATTGGATTAGATCTTACATTCTTGTCACAATGAAGTTGTTTTAATTAGTTGAGGAGTTTTATTGCTGTACAGTGTTGGATTCTGTTCCGTGAATTCGCTTCCACACTGAGGCAAGTAAGGAGGTGGATGTTGTCAATATACAGGGTGCATGTGATAAATTGGCAAAATTTTAGTAAATAACATACTACAAAAGTTATATTTTGAAATAAAAGTTTTCTTATATGTAAATACATAAACATAGTCATTTTTTAAATTGCTCAAAAAAGTCTCCATTTGCTGCAATAATGGACTCAGTTGGACTTTGGAATCTTGAGCACGCTTTCATGAACTTTTCTTTATCTATGGACAGCATCATGTTTTCAGTCTTAGCTTTAATAGCCTCATTATTGGAATGAGGTTGTCTATTAACTTTTCTCTCACAAATACTTCATACATAATAGTCTAAAGGATTTGCATCTGGTGAACTATGTGGCCAGATTTCCTTGGACCAGAATTCAGGAACGTTGACACTGAGAAAGTCTTGAATCTTTTTGGCATTATGTGCTGGTGCACCATCTTGTTGGAAGATAAAGTCCTGTCCATTTGTGACTTGCTTCATCCATGGTACAATTACTTCTCAAAATGCTAAGATAAACATCAGCAGTCACCTTCAAGCCTTGTGGAAACAAATTGTGGGGTCATGTTATCTCCTTCATTGCTGACAATACCTAACACCATCACTGTAGCAGGAAATTTTGTTTTCGTGACAATTGGGATTTCATTAAGATTCTCAAAGAGCCACCCACCTGTTGTTTCTTTTGTTGACTCTTTGGTCCTGCTGAAAGTTCTTTTCATCAGAGAAGAAAATGAGAGGGTTATTTTCTTCGGGATTTTTCCATTTTATTAGCAGTTTCCTTGCTTTTTCAAAGCGCCTTTCTTTTGTCTGCTGTGTCATAAACTGGCTGCTTCTAAGAACGTATGATCTGTATCTGATACCTTCAGCAATAATCTTGCAACCTGTTGCATCTGACACCCGCAGTTCTCTTGCTATGGAGTGCGTTGACTTTCCTAGATTTTCACTGATGATGTTCTGGATTGTGTGTACAATATCTGGACTTGTGCAGGCCTTGCATACCTTGCGCGTTTTCTTGGTTGGTGTGGCGATATCAGGATCAGCATCATACACCTTCTTCATGCTGTCAACTGTATGTAAAGGGATGTTATTGAAGTCCACAATTTTCTTAGTAGTTTCCCCTTCATGCAGTCCAGAAATGATGGTTGGTCTAACATCATATTCCTTCGACATGATGGTTGCTCTCAGAATTTAATACTTTATGTCTGAAACAATGATGTTAAATCATAACCTTAGAAACATTGTTTTTCAAAATTAATAACCTTGTGAAATCAGGAGATGCCAAGTTATTGCCACTTTATCGTGCACACCCTGTATGTGAAGTGGAAGTCAGTTTACCCCGTTACACCCATTCCCTCAGCAAGTGTGCCGCACAGTTGAATGTAGCTGGCTACATGGGTCAGGGGACAGGTATACACCACCTTTCTTGTGGCCATGTGCTTCAAGTTAATGCATCTGTGGAAACAACTGGTCTAACTCTGTACATAACGCTCTTCCGAGCAGCGCCTCGCATGATTGCAGACCTCTGTCAGCTGAGCACGAGGTCCGGTGCATGGTCCCTGGAGGCTCCATGTTCTCTCAGGAGCTCATCTCGCAGCCCGGAGTTGTGGGGTGGCAGAGAGGCATGCTTCACAGTCACTTAGGTGCAGTGCAGTGGCTTTCCAAGCCGTCTGGGGCATCATCTCATGAGCCCTCAGGAGAAAGTCTTGGCCTGAGGGAGCACTGTTCTCAAAAAGCTGGGAGTGGGGGCCAGCTCTGCCCAGGGAGGGGGAAATAAATTTTGGTGACTATGCATTAGCCCTGCTGCACTTCTCAAAGGTTGCCCTCTTCCCACACTGTTTTTTATTGTCCTTAACCCTTTCCTGGCCCCCCTGTGAGCTTGATGCTGGCCTAATGGCTGGCTGCCAGTGGCAGCGGCTGTCAGCCTCAGAGCTTACAGGAACAGTCTGTTACTTCTCAGTCACCCATGGAAGGTCCACCCTGGAAGAAACCAAAAGGGAAGTTTGGAAGAAGCTGGTTAGGTTTTACCATATGGAAAAGTAGGACAAGAGCAACCCTGTCCTCAAACCTGCCTTCTTAGTCTGGAGAGCAGCGTAGTGAAGGCAAGAGTGTAGTGGTCCTGCTCCAGAGTGAGGTGGTCAGGGGTGTCTTGTGATGAAGCAGCACATGATGATGTCTGGGCTTGTGTGTGTGTAGACACGGTGAGTGTGAAAAGTGCTTAAGCTCATGCACTGCTTCGTGTTAGTGAAAGAACATGAAAGATGGGTGAGGTTCTATTTATTAAAAAATAAGTAAGCACAATACTTTGTTGAATCTAGGTATTAAATACTTTTTAAAAAGAGTTGTAAGTTATAAATGGTATTGAATGCAAAATGTTGGGCTATTTTACTTTTCATTAAAACTTACTAAAGCAAATATACATGTATTACGAAAATAAACACTTTTTTCCCCCTGACTTTTCTAGATGTGACTTACCTAACAGAAGAAATAGTATATGAAATTCTTGAATTATGTAGAGAGCGAGAGGATTATTCCCCATTAATCCGTGTCATCGGAAGAGTGTTTTCCAGTGCGGAGGCACTGGTTCAGAGCTTTCGGAAAGTCAAACAGCACACCAAGGAAGAGCTAAAATCTCTTCAAGGAAAGGATGAAGACAAAGATGAAGATGAAAAGGAAAAGGCCGCGTGCTCTGCTGCTGCTGCTGCTGCTGCTGCTGCTATGGAAGAAGATTCAGAAGCATCCTCCTCAAGGATGAGCGACGGCTCCCAAGGTGAAAACGTACACAAGTTAGGCCCTGAGGACGTGTCTGTGGATATTGAGGCCATTCGCAGGGTCTATACCAGACTGCTGTCTAATGAAAAAATAGAAACTGCCTTTCTCAATGCACTTGTGTATTTGTCACCTAATGTGGAATGTGACTTGACATATCACAATGTATACTCCCGAGATCCTAATTATCTGAATTTATTCATTATTGTAATGGAGAACAGAAATCTCCACAGTCCTGAATATCTGGAAATGGCTTTGCCATTGTTTTGCAAAGCAATGAGTAAGCTGCCCCTTGCAGCCCAAGGAAAACTGATTAGACTGTGGTCTAAATACAGTGCTGACCAGATTCGGAGAATGATGGAAACATTTCAGCAACTTATTACGTACAAGGTCATAAGCAATGAGTTCAACAACCGAAATCTCGGGAATGAGAGAAATCTAGTCAATGATGATGATGCTATTGTAGCTGCTTCAAAGTGCTTGAAAATGGTTTACTATGCAAATGTAGTGGGAGGGGAAGTGGACACAGACCATAATGAGGAAGATGATGAAGAGCCCATCCCTGAGTCCAGTGAACTGACACTTCAGGAGCTCCTGGGAGAGGAAAGAAGAAATAAGAAAGGCCCTCGAGTGGACCCGCTGGAAACTGAACTTGGTGTTAAAACTCTGGACTGTCGAAAACCACTCATCCCTTTTGAAGAGTTTATTAACGAACCACTGAATGATGTTCTAGAAATGGATAAAGATTATACATTTTTCAAAGTAGAAACCGAGAACAAATTCTCTTTTATGACATGTCCCTTTATATTGAATGCTGTCACCAAGAATTTGGGATTATATTATGACAATAGAATTCGCATGTACAGTGAGCGAAGAATCACTGTTCTCTACAGCCTGGTTCAAGGGCAGCAGTTGAATCCCTATTTGAGACTCAAAGTGCGACGTGACCATATCATAGATGATGCGCTTGTCCGGGTAAGTGGGCTGCAGCTGTTCAAAAATCAGCACTAGGTCAAATACCTAATTATGGTAATGTAGTTCAGTGAATTCATTTTATAAGTGACCCTGGATAACGAAAGAAATGGTAACATAGGAATGTAACATAGGAACACATGGACATTTTTCCTTTTACGTTGACTTTATTGGGGCAACATTAATGAATAAAATATATAGGTTTTAGGGGTACAGTTCTGTAACACATCATCTGTGTTGTTTTGTGTGTTCACCTCCCCAAGTCAAGTCACCTTTGGACATTTTAAAAATTGTAAATGTCATTATAATAACGTTTTGTTTATGCCCAACTTAATCCATGTGCTCCACAAAGTGTTGGTTGTCTTTTATATTGATTCCCCCTCTTTTTGAAAAAGAATAGATTTTCTGAGGTTTGACCACTGACCTGCAAAGTTTCTCCCATTTAGAAGAGATGTGGATGTTGGGGAAAGACCAGAGCACAGAAGTGAGGGGACTGTGGTGATAGTTAATAGCGAGACTGTCGAGTCTTCACTGGGAGAGTGGACGAGAGAGCCACATCGTGAAGTAACACGCACTATGCAAATCTTCCGTCATAAAAAGTTCAGAGCAGCTGTGAGGCTGACGAAGAGCCTGAGCAGGTCCACTGTGCTACTAGCAAGGCTTCCTGCTGGGTCACTCAGAGCGTCCTTGTGTGACACTGCTGCCTGACTCTGGGGTCTGTTCTTCCCTCTTAAATGCCCATATGGGCCATTCTCCATCTTGGAGTTGGCGGGATTGTGGGAAAACAGCAGCTTTTTCAGGAATCTTGCAATTTATGGTGCCCAATCCAGGGAGGTAGAGCTGGGAGAGTACTACGCATACAAGTGCCCACCTTCCAGCATTGTGTTTCTCCAGGTGGGTTTCCTTGGTCACTCATTTCCTCCACAGAAAATAGTTTTAGTGCCCCCATTTAAGAAGGTAGGCCAAGCCAGAAAACAGAAACCCCTTGTCAGTCTGTAACAAAATGTACATTTGTCATGGGGTGCTTGATCACAGGGCTTTCTTGTATTTGTAATAGTTGGTATTTTGAGCATTGCTACTTTTATTTAATCAACTTCAACTAAAATTCATTGTCAACTCAAACTAAGACAGTCAATCTTCCATACTGACATAGGAAAAGAACCCTGTGACACAGACAGCTAGAAAATACAGTGATACTTAAGGATTTATCTAAACCTAAGAATTCATGAAACATGGAACAGTAGAAATTGTTGACATCTCAGAAATTTAAAAGTTGTAGTTTTCTTTACTGATTTTTTTAAAATACAACATGTCTTGATAGTATTGAAGGAAGATATGATAGCACTTAAGCCACTCAGGTGGTTTTCAACAGACAGAAAGGCACCTGCATTGCATGGAGTAATTACAGTTGCTTGCTTTTTGGTGCCCTTTGCCTTCACTGGAGTAGTTTTGAGCTATATGCACTATATATAATACACTTAATGACATATCATCAGGTAACTTATTTTACAGTTTAGTGGAGTGGTAGAGTGTCGAATGAGGCCAGGAGTGAAGTTTTATGGAAAGCACATGGGGGTTTCTGGATTTCTGCTGTGAGAGCAGACGTGCACATCTCGGAAATCCAAAACTACACCTGGTACGTTTGCCTCCTTGGGTTGGGATCCTGTCACTTGTTTCCAGCAACTGCCCTTCCTGGCCTTTAGAAAGTAATGACATGACTCTGATATAAGATTCAACTTAGAGGCTAAAACATTTGCCCACTTTTTAAATTTGCCTTTTGCTCATAAATCATCTCAGCCACATTTTCCTCTCCCTAGTAACACAAGGCAAAGAACCAACAAAAGTTTAGGTACTCCTTGTATACTTGATTCTGTTTTTAAAATTGTCATCTAGGATTTTGAGGAAACCACTCATTTTGGTTTATAAGGCCTGCCTTTTTAAGCAGGCCTTAGGGTAAAAGGAACTGTGAGCAGTTAAGTAAATGTGAACAGGTTTCTTTTTTCTTTTAAAAGATTTATTATTTTTTAGAGAGAGTAAGGGGGAGAGGCAGAGAGGGAGAGAAACATCAATGTATGGTTGTCTTTCACCTGCCTCCAGCTACAGACCTGGCTGGAGACCTGGCTTGCAACCTGGTTATGTGCCCTGGCTGGGAATCAAACCAGTGACCTTGGGTTTGCAGGCCAGTGCCTTATCCACTGTGCCACCAGCCAGGGCTTGAACAGGTTATTTTTTAAAGGACCTCTACTTAATTATGTCAGAATTGAGTACACTGACATGTTGCAGATCATCATGCACTAGCTGTATTTGAATTTCAACACGACCAGTCCACCAGTCAGTCCAGGCATGGAGGGACCTTGCTGAGCTGCACTATGGGTGGACTGAGGCCGCTTCAGGGCTTCCCTGGGCTCAGGCTCGGCAGATCCCACCCCTTTCTTCATTCCTCCCTTCCTTTCTTACTTTTTTTTTTTAAATACTTATTTTTAGAGAGAGAGGAAGAGAGGGAGAGAAGCATCAACATGCAGTTCTTCTCACACACCCAACTGGGGAACCTGGCCTGCAACGCATGCATGTGCCCTGAGTAGGAATCAAACCAGGGACTTCTGGTTTGCAGGTCATTGCTCAGTCCACTGAGCCACACTATTTTTTCCCTTCAAGATTTTATTTATTTATTTTTATAGAGAGGGGAAGGGAGGGAAAAAGAAAAGGTGAGAAACATCCATGTGTGGTTGCCTTTCTTGTGCCCCCAACTGGGAACCTGGCCTGCAACCCAGGCACATGCCCTGACCAGGACCCAAACCAGTGACTCCTTGGTTCACAGGCTGGCACTCAATCCCCAGAGCCATGCCAGCCATGGCTGTTTTATTTTTTTAATAACACAATGTGAAAAGATTAGAAAATAAACATCGCAGTAGACCTTAGAAGTCAAATTGATAATCCCCCCCAACCCCCCCTTTTTACTACATGTTCATAGCAGTTAATAAAGTCATAGTATTTTTGTAATAAAAGGTAGGTCTGCAACAAAAAGTAGTTAGTTCTCAGGTGAACTGTCAAAAGTACTCAGTTGGATTTTAAACATCTTGGTCCCTAAGGATCTACATGGCTATTTTAAAGCCTCATTGTTTTGTATCACAGTTTAGCAAACAAACTTATTGATCCATTAATTTTGAACCATGGAGTGGGGTCAGGAAGACAAGAGGAAACGAGAAACTCTGCAGTGAGCTCAATACAAATAATTAAATGTTAAGGTTTCAGGATCCTAGTCGTCAATAGCCAAAAGGAGTTTTGGAATTCATCTGCTCATTAGTTTCTGAATAAGGCCCAGAAAATAGCTACCACAGATAGGACATCCTTGAGCATGTTTTCTGTTGGGTCTTATTTTTCAGTTATTAATGGTAAGACTAACTAGCTTGGAAGAGGAGAGATGGGTAATTAATAATTAGGAATACTTTTGTTTGTTTAAGAAAAATGTTTATTGCTTTCTCATCCATGTAGCAAATTATTTCCTAACTGGAGTTCTTAAAGGAACTGTCTTTGGTGACAACAGAAGAATTAGTGTTTTTACATTATTTTATTGAACCTAAGAGAACATTAATTGTAAGACATATTATTATTGCTACTAAAAAAAAAATACTGTCAATTGTATGGTATGCCCTAATTTCAGAGATGTTAAAATGTGAAAACAAAAGTGATGTATCAAAAAAATAAAATCCAAGGTTCTACTCTGTAGATACTTAAATTAGGTCTGGTATGGATCCTAAGAATCCATACTTCTGGTAGCATCCCAGGTATTCTGATAAAACCAGACTGCAAACCACTATTTGGGAAGATGAGTGTTGATACAGTTTATACTGTAATATAAAATATACCTATTTCTTTTTTTTTTCTCTCTCTCTCTCTCTTTTTTTTTTTTTTCTTTTAAAGATTTTATTATTTCCAGGGAGAGAGGGAGGCAGACATCAGTGTATGTTTGCCTTTTACCTGCTCCCAGCCACGGACCTGGCTGGAGACCTGGCTTGCAACCTGGTTATGTGCCCTGACTGGGAATCGAACCAGTGACCTTTGGGTTCGCGGGCCTGGCACCTTATCCATTGTGCTACCGTCCAGGGCTAACGTATACCTATTTCTTGAGCCCAGTTTTATACCCAGTTCATTTTTAGGAAGTCGGCAGGTTTTAAGTGGCTAAGGTAACAAACTTAAGAGAAGGGGTTGATGGTCGTCTGAAGCTTCATGCAGATGAGATGAACCAGGAATTCAGGCCTATAATCTGCAGTAGAGGTTAAAGGCAAAAGAAACAGCTGAGACAGAATTAAATAGGAAAGTCCAAAACGGTGACCCAGATAGAGCAAGATAGTAGATAGACACTGAGGCACAGCTCTGCTAAGAGGTGCTACTCCTTCCCTATGAAAACCACTAGCCCAGCCCCCAGCATTGTCCTTGGCAAGCAAACAGCCCAAGTTACTACTGAAAACAAAACTTGGTTCTTTTATTTATCAACCCACCTACAATGACTTAAGAAAGCCATAGGCTATCCTGTGCTGCACTGGGAATGGCTAGTTTACGTACTGTTGTGCTGAATGCAGTGACTGCTACTGTCTCTTATATTTATTCTAGTTGAAATAAAGAGCTTCATGCCCAATTTATATTCTCAAAGCAGAATAAGAGAAGGAACTAGATCTACATAGATTCTCAGCACCATACACTCATTTTAAACAATGAGACTGATCAAAGTCCTTAGTATTAGACACGCAGAAAGTAAAGCTCAGAGGCTGTGGCCAGCTGAAACTAATGGCTTAATTGGGAGAATTCAGGGATGTAAGATATAAAAAACTGCTTCGTAAAGAAATGAAGAAATTAAATATATCTGATAATCTAAAAATTCCATTCTAGTCAACAGTTTAAACGTCCTCATCAGCAGTGTTTGACCAGGGTCATAAGTGTGGTGTGTAACTGATGCAGCTGAATCCAGCCATTCTTAGGGATCCCAGGTATCCTGAAGTATTTATTAGGGGTTCATTTTATCTGGACAGGACACTTAAATCTCTATTGTTAAGGACAATTTTTTTCCAACTATGAGTAAGGAAAGGTTTGACATGAACCCAGAACACTTAAGATTTTAGAAATTGGGGTTTCCTTTTGTCTCTTGTGAATATGATGAGTATATTTTTATTTTGAGCTACCTGATTCAGGGAATGCTTTGATATCAGGTCAGTTTTCTAAAAACTGATCTTTCTAGGATTTCATTATCATGGCCAATTGAAAATTCAGAAATTAAAAATCATTTTATTAAACAAGTGATGAAATCAAGTCTTAGAATGAAGTGAGGAAGTTCTAAAAGGGAGAGCAGTTGTTACTACATCCAGCCTACTTTTTCAGTTTTCCACAGCAGTTTGTCTTGCCAGGCTTCATTTTAAGTCAATATAAAATATACCCAACTCTAAGAAAACATACATATTCTATGTCTAGTAAGTGAGTTTAGTTCAAGTTTACATACAAATTCGTTACAGAATGTTCATTGACATACTTTTACAATTTCTGAATATACTTCAATCAAAATAGCTTTTGATTTAAAAACCCAGTTTTAAATGGTATGTATTTCAAATGGTGGTTGCGAAGACTCACAGTGATACATTGATACCTTTACAATTTAATTCTTTAATCTGTAACTGCACAGGGGATTGAAGATGGTTATTTTTAAGAAAAATAAAAATAAACGTAGTCTTAGATAATGATGGCCTTTGCCAGAATGCTTGTTGCTAAATTTTATGGCACATATTTGTTACCAGTTAAAAGTAATTTTTTAAAAAAGATAGTCTACCTATGGGTACGTAAATTATGTAGTATATTACAGACCCACTTATTTGTGTTTGAGAATAATCATGTGAAATAGATAATGGGAAATTTTCTCCTGCAGAATTCAGTTGTTGACTGATTTTCAAATTATTCTTTTCACATACTTCCATATGAATAATCCTGATTCTAAAAGTAATATAATTATTGTAAACAATTAAAAAACAGGAAAGTGTAAAGAAAAGATGAACATCACCCACAATTCTGAAAAAGACTGCTCACCATGGAGAAGAGGCATTGAAGTATAGGGACTCCAACCTTGCTGCCTGAATTAATTGCTGTCTTCCATTTCCTAACTCAGACTTGAGCAAGTCATTGAACCTCCATCTCTCAGATGGGGTTAATAATATTACCGACCTCAGAAGGTGGTTGCGAACTCAATGAAATGATGTGTGTAAAGTGCTTAGAATAGTGCCTAGCACATAGGTGCTGTATGTTACAGTTCTGTTGTTATTACCAGGATCCTTCCGTACCAGTGTCTGGTTTAATACGTTTTCAGTTAAGCCTGAAAAACCATTTAGAACCATTAAAATAAAAATAACAAAAATAAGAATAGCTAATTCTTACAAGACACTGTGCTGGGAATTCTTCTAAGCGCTTCATATATCAATATATTATGCTCATTTTACAGTTAATGCTGAAGCAAAGAAAATTAGGTTTATAATTACCATAATAATAGAGCATATTGCCTTAAATTCTCTTGGCACTAAGGTGGAGAGAGGCAGTGGGGATTGTTAGGAACATACAGACATGTAATGTTTTATTAAGAAGAAAGGTAAATTTGCTTGAGTTGTCATATGATAAGTATTCCAGGCAGAAGGAATCCAGGAACAGACCCTCTGAACCTCCCTCTGAACCTCGTAGAGACTACACCAAATCCTTTAAAAGGTTATCCATCACAGTGACAGGAAGTCACTTTTGAATGTGAATGAGGAGCTATAGGAACCTTCATGAGAATATCAGGTCATCACTTTTGTCACCCCTGAGCACATTCCATCCAGTAGCAGGTTTGCAAGGGTGTTGGATGAACCTGGGCTCTGCTCCTTAGCACTGGGGTCCTGGGAACTGGGGGGCGCAGACCCGGAAGGGCTCCCCGGCAGCCTTGGAGGCTGGCCTGGTGGGTGAACCAACACTGACGCAAAGGTGGTGGTTCTAATTTCATCCCCAGGATCCTTTATATTCTATGTCTCGAAACAAGTTTCCATCTGGAATTATCCCCCCCCCCCAAGGTTATTTTCACAACTTGGGACTACGCTCTAAAATCACATTTTGAATCTTTATTGAAAGAGCTAAGTTGTTTTTAAGATAAATATTTTGCCCACTTTAGAACTTTCTCTTAGTTCTTGTTAAGCCTTCACAACTCTGCCATACGAAGAGTATTATCTCCTCTTTTTGACTTTGGAGATGAGGAAACAGGCTTCAGTGAGTTGCTTCATAAAGTTTAAAGGTTAACAGTTGTTAGTTAGGACTAACAGAGTATCCTGACTCAGCCTTTCCCCAGCACTGTCAAAAATCAGTTACCTTGATCCAAACAGGCATACAGCGTTTCTGTAAATGCTAGAGACCACTGTTGTACAGGACATAATGTTCTTTAAAGCACAAGATTCTCAATGCACAGAATTGTAGAGTCCAAAAGATTATTTCTGGAAGGTTATTTTGGCCTTTGTTCTTAAAATGTTTTGAACTGCAAGCCCCAGTCATGGATATTTTCCATAACATCCCAGTACACATGTGTATATCTGTACATCCAGCTAAAGCTCACAAAACAGGAGATGACATTACTATGTGGAATGCATTCTGACCCCTTCCACCCGTGTGTTGGTGACAAACCACTGAGTGGGCTGGACTACCAACTAAGTTGCAGTCGGCAGTTTGAAAAACATTAATCTAGGTCAACTGGCCTGTTTCATATTTGTATATATGTTTGCTTATTTATAGATACACTAGACTGCCCAAACTAGTGTTACTCATCTAAAGTGTTACTTTAGGACGGTAATATGCTTATTGCAATGATGTTTGCATCACTCAAAAATAGTTTAGATAGTCTATTTGGAATAGTTGCTGATATATCTGAGTACCCTTAAATATTGTTTTGGCAAATTATTTTAATATTTTAAAACATACGGAGGCATTTAATAAATAAGGTGAATGGTCAGGAATGCTGTTAGTAATTTTTGATACATAAATTGCAGTATAAACATTTCACATTAGAATATAGTGTGATTTGATGATTCATCTCATAATGACTAATGTATATATACTAATGTATATTCTATAGATACAAAGAAGTAATTCTAAAGATTTATAGTTCAAATGGTGGTAACTAGGGATTGATAACTTAAGAGGAAGGATATGAGCAAGTAGATGCAAAGTGTGTTCTAATCCATAAAAAGTGGTAATTTATACTAAGCATTATTACAAGAGATCATCAGTAACTTCTCAGCTAGTGCATTTTAAAATGGAAGTTACTTATGGCAGACTAGATATTAAAACTTGAGTTTTTATTCTAATATAAAAAAACTATATAGCAAACAATATTGAGGTCAAACCTCTACATTTGTTTTTGCTGAAATGATTTAGTTACTTAGGTGTTTTGCTGACTTTTGTGTCCTAATCCTCAGCTCTCTTTTTCTTATACACAAGGAACAGAAAATCTAACTCTGATTTTCTACTATGTTCTCAATTTGTAAGAAATTGGTGGCTAGACAGTAACCCTTTTAATATTCTATGCCAGTTTTTTAAAAGACCAAGTCTCTATCTTCACTTTTTTTTTTTTTTTTACTATTTTGCTGCTTTTTTCCAGTTCAGACAAACTAAAAGGAGCTTTAATTTGCTGCTACTTGGGTTTATTTTGCTTCTCTGTGTTTTTATTTTGCTTTTATCCTAAAACTAGCAATCATTTTCTTTTCCTTTTGTCCTTTCACTCACCAGCTAGAGATGATTGCTATGGAAAATCCTGCAGACTTGAAGAAACAGCTGTATGTGGAGTTTGAAGGAGAACAAGGAGTTGATGAGGGAGGTGTTTCCAAAGAATTTTTTCAGCTGGTTGTGGAGGAAATCTTCAATCCTGATATTGGTAAATATTTTAGTGATGTCATGGTGTCCTGTCTCTTGTGAATTAAGAATTTGTTTGCCTAGGTTCATCAGTGTGCTCAGTTATGAAGAGCAGCAAGTGGCTTCGGTAATGGAACCCCTAGGATCACAGACACAGATGGAATTTGTAGGTTTCTGGGACTAATTTACATCACTCATTTAGTCAAGTTCTTAACCGAAATTACTTAGCCAGGTATTTTAATAGGAGATGATCTCTTAGGTAAATAAAATTGGAAACACGTTAGAATGGTAATTTGGAGGATTTCTTTGTTCTTCTTAGTCTGAACCCTTTATCAGACAGCATTCCTGAGACAAGAGAGTCCCAGGACAGTGGTCTGAACAGTGGGGTATGGGCCAGTGGAGCGCATCATGCCCAAGTTTGGAAGCACTGGCCGGTACCCCTTAGTTAGGTTGACTTACCATAGCTTTCCCACACTTTCTGAACTCCAGAAGCCTTTTTCTGTCCTACCTCTGGTAATATTTGCCTCCCAGAAGAGTTTTCATTGAACGCAGTTTGGCAAAGTCGTTGTGTACTTATTAAAGAATATGAATTTATCTGATGGGCAGAGTGGAACAGGGGAAAGCAAGCTTGGATGGTGGACTGAAAAATTCTGACCTGATTTTGTTGCTACAGTAGAACCACTTGCCTTCTGGGTTTGCTTCCTTTCAAAATGGAATGAGTGACAAATTTAGGGAAAGACTTCCACTCGAGGTGTGCCCTCAGAGTTGTGAAGAACGGGACATGGAGTCGTGCATGTGATTTCCCATAAGCTGTTGATCTTCAGTGTGTACATTAATTGACTTTTCTGTTACTGTTCTTAGTTATATGTATAATTCCATAAATGGAATTAGATATTTTGAGTTCATGACATACATAGTTATGTATGGTAAGACTATTCTACTAGCTATGTTACTTAATAATCAGAAGGTTATGTCACTTGTGTGTAATTTGTTCAAAGTAAACCAAGACCGTTTTCTGAAACAGAAAATAAATTATAAATTGAGTAAACCTTAGTACTAGATTCCCATGTATCCAGAAATGTTAAACATTAGCTATAATTTAAATTGACATTATATGCAGAAATACTTAAAAGAAAAAAACGTACATTAAAGAAAGTTTTAGAAGAGTCGTACCCATTAGGGTGGTTTTTATTTTTCCTGGTACCTGAAAAAAAAATGTCTAAAGTAGAATCTCTTTGTACTTCCAGTTATCTTTCAGAGATGAGACCTCCCCTGTGCAGTAAAGATGATGGTTAATTTGTAGTGTGTTGCTTTTGAGACCAAGGGGGTATATTTGTGAAATTTCATTAAATGAATTAATGTAATTATCTTAGACTACTTTCAGACTGCTCTTAGACTGCTGTTGACCCTGTTAATACTATAACTAAAGGTTTTAGTACTCCATTGTATGTTGTAATTTGGGCCTGTAAAAAGATTAAAGGTAAACTTTGAAATTCAAGTACAAATCGGATAATAGTCAGGCTGTTATTTCATGATCATTAAATTGCATTAGAAAAATGCCCTACCTTAATATATGCTCTTAGGATCAAGGGAACATTTATTTATTTGTTTTTAATATTTTTAAAATTATTTTTAGAGAGAGGCAGAGAGGGAGAGGGACATCAATGTATGGTTGCCTTTCACCTGCCTCCAGCTAAGGACCTCGCTGGAGACTTGGCTGGCTTGCAACCTGGTTATGTACCTTGGCTGGGAATCGAACCAGCAACCTTTGGGTTGGCTGGCTGGCGCCTTATCTTGTCCACTGTGCCACCAGCCAGGGCCAATCAAGGGAACATTTAAAAGTTCCTTTTACATTTTACTCAAACTAAATGAAAATGAAGATACATTTTTAAGCTTTTAAGAACCCTGTAATTTATTTAGATACTGTATTGGTTTCTGAAGTTCTGTTTGAAATTACCCCTTTTGTCAGAACTAATTCTTCAACTGAAAAAAATTTAGTAAAATGAACAACTTGTAAATTCAATTGGAAGATTATTTAACCTTGTACTTAATGTTTGTCTAAAGGGAGGAAGACAATTCTGCCTTAGTAATGGTTATTTAGATAGGCAGAGCCATAGATTTCTATTTTTAAATGAGTGATACAACAGATACATCTCCGGACTTGGGATTTGAATAGTGGAGACCATAAGAAACTGAAAGAAGGCTGTTGTGTCTTTCTTACTGGCTTACAATTAGTGTGTATGTTAAACAGCTTTGAGTTTTGGACACAGTCTTAGTTTGTGTACTTGCATCATCTGACTTCGTTAGAAAGGTGCCAGAAACATTCCCCTGTGCAATTGAAAAAAACGAAACTTTTCCTTAAATCCGAAACATTTTTTTAAATGGTACATATGGATTAATGTTTTATAAGTGAAACATTTTCAAAATATGATTACTTTTTTTTTTCTTTTTGGCTTTAATTTTTCAACCATTTGGTGGATGAAGTATAAATGCAAATTAACTTCGTTTATGTTAGTACAGAAATTGAATTTAATGAACATTTTCCCAAACTTCTTGGAAAATGCCATAGAAAGTGCTTATTACTTTGTTTCCTTGGTGATTTTAAAATATATATGCAGAATACCTTTGCCATAGTTTATAATCATGGTATATTTGAATTTTGGTTTCTCAAGTGCTAATAAAATAGAGATTTTATATGCCTATTACATAGAAGTTCACTTCTGTAATTATTTTATATTTGTATTCATCACTTTAATGAAATATTAAGTATAATGTATTTCTAAAACATTTCTTATAGGTATGTTCACATATGATGAATCTACAAAATTGTTTTGGTTTAATCCATCCTCTTTTGAAACTGAGGGTCAGTTCACTCTGATTGGCATCGTCCTGGGTCTGGCGATTTACAATAACTGTATTCTGGACGTGCATTTCCCCATGGTTGTCTACAGGAAGCTGATGGGCAAGAAAGGAACTTTCCGTGACTTGGGAGACTCTCACCCCGTAAGTCTTTTCATTTGGCATCTTTGCTACTACTTACACCCAGTAAGATCAAGTTGTTTTAATCTGTCTGAAGTACCATGAGCACTTTTAAAATCTCAATAGGGAATTTTTTATATATAGTTCAATATATTTGAAGCCAGTTTTCTAAGATCGATTCTGTATAAAATATTTTCAAACATTTTGTTTTTCAATGAAATCATATGAGCTTGCCAGGTGAAGCCACAGCTGCTCTGAGTTAGGGGCTGGGTGGGTACAGGTAGTGTGTCGTTCCCTCCGAGTCCCCCCTAAACACTGCTAAACTTGGGGGACAGGGCCCCTCGGCAGATTGGACATGATCAGCAATGGAATCTTTAGTACCTGTGTTGTAACTAGGCGGAGGGGATGGCTATGCTTTCTTACTGTCAGAAGTTTCTTTTTCTTCCTTCCAAGAAGAGTATTACAGATTGCTGTATTTTGTAATGCATCTGTAACCGTAATTTTTCCCTTTCTGGTTGTTAGGTTCTGTATCAGAGCTTGAAGGACTTATTGGAGTATGAAGGGAATGTAGAAGACGATATGATGATCACTTTCCAGATATCACAGACAGACCTTTTTGGTAACCCAATGATGTACGATCTAAAGGAAAATGGTGATAAAATTCCAATTACGAACGAAAACAGGAAGGTAGTAAATGTTTTTGTATCATTGTTTTTGTCTCTTTGTGAACAAAACCTCAAAAATGCGCTTGTAATTGTAAAAGAAGTACCTAATATAGTCTCTACAAAGATCCAAGAAGTAACTAACGTCTTGAAAATGCAGCAGCAGCAATTTTCTAAATCTGGGGTACCAGCCGGCACAAAGGCCTGCAGTGGAGCACTCAGTCCCTTTTAGAGAAGGGAGCAGGGGTGGGAGGGGATTCGTAGCTTCATGAGGCTGTGACAGAGCCTTTTCGGGGAGGGGGGCGGTGCTTCATGGGGAAGGCCCTCGTCATCAAACACAGGTGATGGCACCTAGTGGGCATGTGTGGGTGGTAGTCTTTAAATCACATGTCTGTTTTCTCTTGACTAGAAAAGGATCTGGAAGGAAACAAGGGAATAACCCAAAACATAGGGCAAATATGATAAATATATAATTAACCTTTAAAAGTGTGTTTAGCCCTGGCTCATGGCTCAGTGGATTGACACCAACCTGTGAACCCAAAGGTCGCTGGTTCAATTCCCAGCCAGGATACATAACCAGGATACAAGCCAGGTCTGTAGCTGGAGGCAGGTGAAAGGCGACCAGACGTTGATGTTCCTCTCCATCACTCCCTTTTCCTCCCTCGAAAAATAATAAAATGTTAAAAAAATTAAATATATGTCTACAGTAGTTTTGGTAAAATATGCTGAGAATGAAAAGTACATTTCCCTTCTGGTTTGGTACAATAGCTTTTGTGTCAAGTAAAACACAAAGATTTTTGCTGACATGGGTACAGTAGGCAGCTTCCCAAATAATTCTAGAAGAGCAACAATGAGACTTCCTGGTTTGCTCACATCTGGTACATGGTGCTGTAAGCGGCTCTTGTGTTTGCACACCTAGTGGAGGGGCTGCAAAATGATGCTGTTGCCCAGCTATTGTATACAGTTATCCAGTCATATTTATACTTACTAGTTTTAAGTACATGGCCTGTTTACAGATTATTCTTGCTGTTTCAGAGAACTGAGAAATTGTTAAAGGTATTTTCCTTTGTGTGTATGTAATGTGAATTTTTAAAGACATTCTTGCATGTTTTTTTCTGTGGGAAAATAAATATAAATATATTTAACTGCTTGTGTAGTTTGTATAGGATATAAGAATTTTTTGGGGTCTTGTTTTCTACAGGAATTTGTCAATCTCTATTCTGACTACATTCTCAATAAATCAGTAGAAAAACAGTTCAAGGCTTTTCGGAGAGGTTTTCATATGGTGACCAACGAATCTCCCTTAAAGTACTTATTCAGACCCGAGGAGATTGAACTGCTTATATGCGGAAGTCGGGTAAGCAAGCCAGCCACGTGTGACTTACTGTTTGCAATGGTGTGGTGGAGAGGATGTTAAGACATTGTTTTGAATTTGCAGAATCTAGATTTCCAAGCACTAGAAGAAACTACAGAATATGATGGTGGCTATACCAGGGACTCTGTTCTGATCAGGTGAGGTGTTTAATCTTTTTAAATCCCTATCATTTTATTTAAAAATTTTTAATAGTTGACACATGTTATGTTAGTGTCAGATGTACCACCAAGCGGCTAGACATTTGTGGAACTAACCAGGTGATCACCACAATAGGTCTAGTGCCACCATATTTTTTACTATATTCCTACACTGGACTTTACATCCCCGTGACTGTTTTTTAACTGAAGATTTGTACTTCTCACTTCCCTCCTTCCTCTTTTCTATCCTACCATCCCCCTCCCTCTAGCCACTGTCAATTTGTTTTCTGTATCTCTGTTTATTTTGCTTGTTTTTCAGGTTCCACATATTAGATCATGTGGTATTTGTCTCTCTCTCTGACTTAATTCACTGAGCATCATGCCCTCCAGGTCCATCTATGCTATCCCAAACATCCAACTTTCACTGTTTTTTATAGTAGCACCAAAGTTTCTTTATCCATTTCTCTGTTGATGGCTACCTAGGTTGCTTCCATATCTTGGGTATTGTACATGATGCTGCAGTGAAATACAGGTGTATGTAGTTTTTCAAATTAATGTTTTGTTTCATCAGGTAAGTACCCACAGTGGAAATGTTGGGTCGTATGGCAGCTCTATTTTTGATCTTTTGAGGACCCTCCATACTGTTTTTCATAGTCGTTGAACCAATTTACGTTCCCACCAACAGTGCTTGCAAGCTCCCTTTTCCTCCTCATCCTCGCCGACGTGTAGTGTTTGTCTTTTTGATAATAGCCTTTCTGACAGGTGTGATTTTAAGTTCCTTGGTGATCATGACATTGAACATCTTTCCATATGTCTGTGGGCCATCCGTACGTCCTCTTTGGAGAAATGTCTGTTCAGGTTCTCTACCCATTTTTAAATTGGCTTGTTTAGGTTTTCTTGGCGTGGATGCAGGGGATGATTTGCTATTCAAGCATATAAGTTGTTTCTATACTAACCCCTTATCAGGTAGGTCTTTAACAAGTATATTCTTCCCATTCACTTAATTCTTGAAGGGAAGATTTAATCCGCAAAGGGATGTGTGCTTTATGCTCATACCTTTGTCTCTGGATATTACAAAATAAGCAAAGTCAGTTCTCAATCTAAATTTAGAAGTGTTTTTGGAATATAGTTACCAGTTTGTTAGTATTGTGAGTTATTTCCTGTTTTATATGTTTCATGTTTTCTTCTGCATTTGGGGAATAAACTGTCTAGTATTCCTAGTGATTCTGATTAGATTGTACTTATTACAGGTTAGAAGATGATGAAAACAGAACATCTCTAAATATTTGTCTTTTTAAAACTCTGTGTTTGTGAACTGTTATTTACTTACCTGCCTTCAATAAAGCATCTTTTGTGGTAGTTTTTTAAGTCTCCTGGTAATACCTATTTGTTTTTCTGTTTTACACCTAAAGAAACTGAGCCCCCAGTTCTCACATAAAAGAGGCAGCAAGTCCCAATCTTACTTGCTTCCAAGCAAATACCAGGGCCACCATCTGCCTCCTCCTAACACTGTCCCTTCCTGCGAGAGACAGGCCTCCTCTTCCCTGCAGGTGCGGCAAGGTGAGATGGCGCCTCCTGGCGGTTGTCTGCCAGGTCACCACTCAGACCTGATGAGTTCGGTTATTTTCTGTTCTGTTCTTACTTTGTACCTCACTGGTGTTTTCTCTTCCTAATAAAACTTGGTCAGTTTTAGCAGCAGTTTTGAATGTATGTTCTGCTTCTTACCTTAAAGTTCATAGGAAAACCTCACTTGTGAGTCATGGGACTATTGCAGCAGCATCTGGAGTTGGTCACCGACGCTATGACTGTAACATCTTAAGAGTTCGTTTCCCTGAGAAGAATTTGAAAGATCTTGTGCTATTCTTATGGAGAAGTAATCTTTTAAAGTCTTAATTTTATTTTTGGCTTTTTTAAAGGGTTCCTTAAGGTCACATGTGATGCATAGTTTCAAGTGTGAAGCTAGTGCTGTGTGAGATGACAGATATAATAGCTTCCAACTTATTGCTAATATCCTAATCTTTTAGACAAAATCATCTTCTTAGTTTTGTCAACATAAGCATGAAAATATTTCATTAAAAAGACTCTACAATTAGTAGGAAGTTGGAGACTTAGAATAGTGACTATAACATCAGAGTAAAAAGGTCAGTGTTGGTATCTGGGTTTGTATTTCTTACATGTTAAGGATTCAGAATTCATTGAAGTGAAATGAATAAAAGATTTTGAAACTCTTAATACCTTTCAGCTAAAAATGAACAGTATAACATTAGTATGAAATACCACTGAATTATTTTTAATGTTATAAATATATAATTCTATTAAAACTAGAAATAAAATTAATGAAAATTATTTTAAAAATCTGTATTGAAAACTGGAACTTTGACGAGTGTGATGTTAATAAAAGCAAACTGAAAATGTTGGGCTGCAAGCAGGTCGGTGCGTGTATTTTCTGATCACTGAAGTGCTCAGAGTTCGTGCGTTTGATGACTAAGATTCTCTCTAAATGCCTGTCCCTGCCTACATTTTTTGGGGTGAATGCAATTTATTTTTAAGTGACAGTGAACTTCGGTTGCAAAGGCTTGATCAGATTCAGATTTTAACCCTTTTGTTAATGCTATTAATTCCATTGAACTATGCAATGTTTATCTGTCAGCCTTTCATTCCTAGATAAATCCAACTTAGTTGCGGTTGGTTAGTTTATAGATATATTGCTCTATATGTCAAGAATTTTTCATCTATGTTCATGATGAATACTGATTTGTAATTTCCTTTTCTTGTGTCCACTCATCAAGTTTTGCTACCTTATATGAGTTGCAAAGAATAAATACTCCTCTTTATTTTCAGAAATATTGTATAAGATTGCGATGGTTTTTTTTTTCTTAAGTCTTTAATCACATTTACCGGTAAGATTATCTGGGCCTTTGAGATTTCTTTGAGGGAAAGTTTTTGTTTGTGTTTGAAAATTTAGTTTGAAATGATTATAGATTGAACAGAATTTTGTTTTTCAGTAAAGGTTGGTCATGTGTACCCTGTCTGCATTTTCCCACAATAGTAGCATCTTGCATCCCTATGAGACATTATCGAAATCAGGAAACTGACTAAGTGATGCAACCCAGAGAGCACATTCAGGTTTCATCCATTTCTCAGATTTCATCCATACTTACTTGTATGGGTGTGTTGCCCTGTGCCCCATGAATACACGGGTAGATTTGCATAAGCACCACCATAGTCAAACAGGTTCCCTTGGGCTGTTACTCTGTAGTCACCCTCCGTCCCCTCCAGCATGATGTCTTGGGGAACTGTTCAAGTTTTGCATGTTAGCAGTTCATTTCTTTTTATTGCTGTGTAGGATGCCGTGGGATGGATGCACGAAAGTTGGTTTAACCATTCGCTCTTACAGGGCACTTGGGTTGTCTTGGGAACGTGAAGCCCTCTACAAACATTTAGGTGCAGATTTTTACGTGAATGTAGGTTTTCATTTCTCTGGGGTAAATGCTGAAAAGTGCAGTCACCGGATCCTGTGATAAGTGCATGTTAGGTTTTTTAAGGAACTGCCCAACTATTTTCCAGAGTTGCTGTACCATTCTACATTTCCCTGAGAAATATGGGCTTCTTCAATGCATTGGCAGCATTTGGTGGTGTCAAAATTATTCATTTTATCCATTCTGCTAGGTATGCTTTGATATCTTGTTGTGGTTTAATTTGAATTAACCTGATGGCAATGATGTGGAATACCTTTTCATGTACTTATTTGCCATCTGTATATTATTGTTTCTGGTTTTTAATAAATTTTGACATTTATATAGAATGGGGCAAATGTAGGTTTACAGTTGTTTATATGTAAAATAATATATACTAATTAATAAATATCAGAATAACTTGTTTCCCATAGTCACAATCACTGTAAACCTACTGTTGCCTCACCCTATATCTAGTCCTTTGCGAAGTCCTTAGTTTGCAAATAACTGGCTTTCATTTTGTGGAAGCTAGTCTTTTCCATCCTTTTGTGTGTGAAGATTTTTTAATTTTTTTTTAGTGTATTTTGTTAATTGTGTTGTTAGAGTTGTTTCAATTACTCTTCCCTTTGCTCCCCTCCACCCACTACCCCCCTACCCCTCAGTTCAGGTCCATGGATCATGATGTAACTTTTTTGGCTTCACTCTTTCTTATTTTATTCTTAACATCCCCTATTTTGTACCTGCCATAATTGTGTTTCCTAATCCCTGCATATTTCTCCCTTTCTCCCCCTTCCCCATCCCAGCTGATTACCTTCCAAACGATCCCCATACCTATGATTTGGATCCTGTTCTGGTGGTTTGTTTGTTTATGTGTTAGATTCTGTTGCTGATAGTTGTTTGTTGTCATTTTAATGTTCATAGTTTTGATCCTTTTTCTGCAAGAATTCCTCTTTAACATTTCATAATAAAGCCTTGGTGACTGTGCTCCCCACTGGCCACAGTCTTTGTCCTGCTGCCCCTGTACCACAAACCACATCCCCTTGGCCCCAGCTCGGCCCCTCCCACCTGTCTGGATGAGTTGTTTCCTCTTTATGTGTGTGTGTGTTGGACTTCCATGCAGCTCGATTTTCTGGAACTTCTGGCTGACTCTACATGTATTACTAATTTATATGTATTTCCTGTTGCAGTGATAGTAAATGCTATTGTGTTTAATTTTTGGTTTCCATGTTTATTGCTAGTATACAGAAATAGGATTGATTTTTTTTACATGTTCATCTGATGTGTTTTGACCTGGCTGAACTCAGTTTTTTAGAAGTTTTTTGTAGACTTCATGGGATTTTCAGTGTAGACAGTCTTGTCACCCATGAATTGGGACAATTCTTTTCCTTTTAAGTTTATATGCCATTTATGTATTTTTTCCCTGCCTTACTGTTCTGGCTAGAATTTTTAGCACTGTGCTGAGTAAGAGCTGTAGAAGTGAGTTTTGCCTTGTTTCCAGATTTAGGAGGAAACATGCATTCTTGAGCCATTAACCTTGATATTAATGCAGTTATGAGCTGCATAGTGATGTTTCAGTCAGCACGGGCCTCATACACAAGGTGGTCCCGTGAGATCCTGACGGAGCTGAAAATTTCCCACTGCCTGGTTACGCCGTAGTCACCATACCACGGTGGCACGGGGCATGGCTCACCCCGTCTGCGGTGATGCTGGAGCCAGCAGGCTTGCCGCGATGCTGGCGTGCCCAGAACAGCAGACAACTGTGCCCTGTGCGTGAGGCTTGTTAGTGACCGTCAGTGACAGTGTTGCTGGCTTTTGTCTTTACTCCACCGCACTTGTACTTTTGATTGTACTCTTTCTACTTAAAAGCAGTTTGCTCTAGAACAGAAAGTTGTGTTGCGCAGCAGCCGCCTCCTACATCTCCAGTTTACTGTGTCTCTTGATGGTATCTCTTTCTCTTGTGCTTGGTTCATTCAGAGTTTTCTAAGCTTAGTGTAGCCCAGGTACCCACCATGTGTAGAGGCTACAGTGGTGCGCAGAACACCCTGGGCCTCACATTGACTCACACACCAGTGGGACCCACTGGAGCAACGCCCAGCAGCAGGCTCCCTTCTAGCAAGCGCCCCGACACAGGCGCAGGGCTTTTATCTTTCGTGCTATACCCTTTCAGTGTTTGCACATGGTTCCATACCCACCCACTTACATTTTGTTACACGCTGTCCAGGGACAGGAGCTGAGACTCCATAGGCTAAGTGAGTGCACACGTTACCACCTAATGACATGTTGCTTAACATGGATCCTTGTCATTGGCACATGGTTCCAGCTGGTGCTCTGTAGGGGCTCAGGTTTTCCTCTGTACCTCTTGGCTGAGAGTAGTATGTATGGGATTTTCCACCATTAATATGATGACAATTTTTCTTTATCCTTTTGGTAGGGCACATTACTTGAAGAGTTTCCAGTATTGACCAGCCTTGCATACCTGAGTCAGTCTGTGTGGCTAATTGTTGAATTTGATTTGGTAACTGGTTGACGATTTTTGTGTCTTATGTTTATGAGATACTGGTGTGTAGTATTGTCACTTTTTGTATTGTTTTGGTCTGGTTTTAATGTCAGTTAATCCTGGCTTCATGAAATAGTTGGGAAGTGTTCTACTTTCTGGAAGAGCTTATGTTAAAATTGTGTTCTTTCTTAAATGTTTGGTAGAATTCTCCAGTGAAACCATTAGGGCCTGGAGTTTTTCTATTTCTATTTCAAATTCAATGTCTTTAATGTTTGTAAGACTCTTGAAATTTATCTTTTTATATTGGGTGAGTTGTGGTGTTATTTGAGGTCTTATTGTTAAAGTCATGTATGCAGAGTTTGTAATACTTTCATTTAATACCTTTGCTGTCCAAGGGTCTGAATTGATCATCCCCTTTTTTATTCTTGATAGTGATAACTTGTGTTTTCTCTTCTTACTTATCAGTCTTACTGAGAGCTTTGTTGAAATTAATACAAAGACCTAGCTTTTTATTTCAGTTTTCCTTTCCTGTTTTCAGTTACATTGATATTAGCTGTTTTATTTTCTTCCTTTTGGCACACCCTGATATTAGCTGTTTTATTTTCTTCCTTTTGGCACACCCATTTTTTTTTTTCTTTTTTAGCTTATTGAGGATCAAAGGATGGATTATTGATTTGAGACCTTTCCTCTTTTCCAATGCAAGCATTTGGTGCTTTAATTTTATTCTCTGCCTTGCTTTATTTGTATTCCAAACCTTGTAATGCTGTATTCTAATTTTCCTTCTTTTCTGTATATTTTAAAAATTATTTTGAGATTTTGACACATAGTTCTCAAGTTTTCAGGGTTTTTGGGTATTTTCCCCTTTTTTCTGTTACTGATTACTGGTTGGATTCCTTTATGGTCAGTGAACATCCCCGGACTCCGTTTTCCTGCCTCTCTGCTCTGTTGTCACTTTCAGACCCTGTAAGTGCTCAGAGGGGATGCCGACTGAGCGCTCTGTCACTGAGAGTTTGTCTCTCTCCTCCTCTGGTACCATCAGTATTTGCTTCATATTATTTTGAAGATCCTTTATTTGGTGAATGCACATTGAGCCTCAGTATGTCTCTTTAGTGAATTAATCCTTTGATCATTATGTGGTGCCCCTCTGTCTCTTAGTGTTTTCCTTCAAAATCATATTAATGTTAATTCTCTTAAATGTTTTTACACTTGTGTTAATTGTAGATTAACAATTGTAAGAAGTAACATAGACCCTGTGTCTGCTTGCCCTCATCCCCTCACTGGGAACTTTATAAAATGTCATAGTCGGGAATGCCTCGGAGACACAGACTGTGTCACCACAAGAAGCCCTCCTCCTGCCCCTTTATAGCCACACCTACACCTGTACCCCACCCTGGTCCCTACCTTGACAGCCAGCCACTGATCTGTAATCTATTTTGTCATTTCAAGAACATGATATAAATGAATTATTAGTGTCACCTTTTTGGATTGGCTTTCTCTGCTTATCCTGTTTTCCTTGAGAGAGTCATCCAAATTTTTACCTATAGTGGTAGTTCATTCCTCCTTGTTTTAGGTAAATGGAAGTTTTCATTTCTTGCAATCAATGCCAAGAGAATAGTCAGGTTTTTTACAATTGGATTTGAGTTGGCATATTTAGCTATACTGCTCAATCTTTCCACCATTGAATCAGTTTTTCATAAATGACAAAAATGACTCTCTGGGATTTTTCTTTTATCTCTTGTCATATTTTGCTTATGGTACTTTGAAGCTTTGTCATTTGGTGTCTGGCCACTTAGCATTGTGTGCTCCTGGTGGCCCTTGCACCATTGTATAAAGTTCCTCTTTACGTCTTGTAACTTTGAAAGGGGTTTCTTACAAACAGCATATAGTTGAGTCATTATTTTTTTAAACCCATTCTGTCCATCTCTACCTTTTCATTGGTATATTTAGACCATTTGTATTTTAGGTAATTAGTGATATGTTAGGGCTTAAGGCTGCTATTTCATTTTTTTAATGTTTCTCTTTTATGGCTGCTTTTTTCTATTCTTTTGCCTCCTTTGGGTTACTGAGTTACTTGAGCATGTTTTAGGATTCCTTTCTGATTCATGTTTAGTGTTTCTTGCGTATGTATTATTTAGTATTCTTTTTGCAGGTGTTGGTGTTACCATGTTGTGCATACGTAGTACTGATATCAACATATCTTCCAGCAAAGTGTGGAAATCTTGCTTCCATTTAGTCCTCTTCCTTTCCCACTTTTAAATACTACTGTCTTGAATATTAATGCTGCTATAACTTGTTGTGTTAGTCATCAGATATATTTATGACACTCATGAGGAGAAGGGTATGTACCTGTATTTCTACTCTTTTTCCATTCTTTGTTCTTCTGTTTTAAATTGTCAGCCTTCAAAGGCAGGTCTGCTAATGACAAATTCTTTTCATGTTCCTTTGTCTGAGGATGACTATTTCCCCTGAAGAAGAGTTTTGTTAATGCTCTTTGGGATTTTGTTAGTTTCTTTAGTTCGTGGGTTTTTGTCTTTTGCCATAAATGACAGTTTTCAGTCATTATTTCTTCAAATACTTGTGTAATTGCTTGTAGAATCATTTTAACGATGATTTCCATTACAATCCTTGTCAGATAATTCTAACATCCTGTTGATCCCAATGTTGATGTCACTTGGTTTTCTTTCCTTTTGTCGTGATTTTTCTGGTTCTTGGTGGCTATTTTGGCTGTTAGGTTTGGAGACTCAGGGACCTGTCCACGTCTCTCCTGCAGGTGATCTTCCTTCCAGCACAGGCCATGGTGCGTTTCTCATGGGTTGTGGTTCTGTGACTAGTTTTGGTTTCAGAGCCTTTGTGGTGCTCTTCAGAGCCTTGTTTACGTCTTCCTGGTCCCCCACAGTGTTGTTTGAGGAGTGAAATGAGGGGGAAACCCCAGGATGAACTCCCCTGGGTGTCAGGCCTATGTTTCTTTTGGAAGGGGCGGTGGCCAGAGACTGCTCTTGGGGCCCAGCAGCTGTGTCAGCAGCCCAGGCTGCAGGGCCTGTGGGCTCTGGGTTGGGAGGCAGAGCTACGGGCACACAGGTGGTTTCATTTCTTCTTGAGTTTTACAACTTTTATTTCTTCTTTGTCTGGTGTTCTCCTGGGGCTTAATTTGCCCTGGATTATCATTTGCAATTATTGCCTAGTTCTGTTAGAACTCCTAGAATCTTCTTTTTTTCAGATGCCCTTGTTGAGATTTTCTTTTTTTTTAAATTTTATTGTTATATTACATCCATCCCCTTTTTACTCCCCCGCAAAGTCAGTCCCATTTGTTGAAATTTCCTATTTCTGAGTTGGTTTTTGTCATAGCTTCTACTATTCTTTATCTTCATTTATTTCTTAATGTTACCTCAACTTGAAGTCTGTTGGCACACCTTTTGGTATTCTTTCATTCTTAAGGGCGCCACATTCTTGTGCACATGCTCTCTGCTCATAACCTTGTTTTGGGTTTCACTGCGATTCCTTTGTGGTGTTCATTTTGAAAAACTGAAGTAAGTTTTCCATCCTTGCAAGAGGGAGACAGAGGCCAGGAGGGCTCTGTGCCTTTGTTTTTGCAAAATTACTTAAAAATATGGCCCCTTCTCCTGTTCTACATATTCTTTTTGGTTGTCTTGATTACCCTTGATGTGATCTATTTGAATGTTACCTCAGCTCTTCCTCCTAAGTGCAGAGTTTTGTTCTGGCGGGAATTTGGCTTTTGAGAGTTTTAAGGGCCCAGAGCACTTATACCCGGACCCACCTGCAGTCCTGGCAGGCTGAGCCTGTGTAGCTTCCCCTGTGCTGCTGGTGTGGGCTCCCTCTCCGCCTCCGGAAGCAGCTCCTGCCAGGCCTTCAACTGCCAGCGTGGTTTTCTGTCTGCTCGCATGCTTGTCCCGTTTTTTCGTCAGTATTATCTGTCTCATTTTCCCATCCGTTAGCTTTTTCTCATGGGGGTGGTACTGGGAGGACTGAGGAAATCAGTAACATTGTTGCTGCGGTGGTCATTCTCCCCAACCTCTTACCTGCCTTTCACCTGATTCGGGTACCTGGTAACACCCTGACCCAAACCCAGTTATTTCACTGGGGTGAGGATCATTCTACATGTAGTGTGTCCTGCCACTTTTTTCTCATCACTGGGTGCTATTTGACTACTTTGAAAAGTAGTTCTACTGAAAATGAAAGCGTGATAAAATGTTTAAGTAGTTTAGAGTATGTAGGGAACAATCATTTCAATGGTGGCAATTGAGTTTGACTTTTTAGTTGTTTCTTGCCTTTTTTCTGAGTATCATTACAAACTCATGGAGTTTTGTATAGCTAATGTTATTTCACAGTCTTTATTCTTAATGATACCAAGATTACTTAATCTTAGTATGCTTTTAACATGACTCCATTCAGTTTTGAGAGTTTTTTCCCTAGTTTACCTGGAATATTCTTCAACTTAGGCCATTTTTATAAGAAATTATTAGGGAAATGACATTTAGAAGTCAGTTACAGGAACAAAGTATGAACTTCACAATTAAATGTTTTTGCTTGCAGGCCTTTTCCATGGGACAGAGCTAGGCTGAAATAAATCCTGGAGACTACCCACGTCAAGGCAGGGACAGCTTCCCCATTCATTTATTTGGCTGACTACTGTCCTGATGTGAGGATGAGCATAGGTGATGAATGTTTAGGGACAGAGTTGTTCTTTCCAACCTTTGCTATTAAAGTGTTGTTGCAATTAATCACCTTACATAAGGGTTGTTCCCGCCCATGTAGGGACTGTTGCACCAAATATAGGTACAGGTGTAATTTTGCTGGATACTGCCAGATTGTTCTTTGCAAAACTGTAACATTTTGCACTCACTCCCACCAGCGGTAAATAGAGTATGCCTTTATCTAAAATTTCCCAAACCCAGAGTTTTGTTAAATGTGGGTGTTTGCCTATCAGTTGAGAAATGCTATTTCATTTATTCTGATGTGTTTTTTCCTCATTATGAATGAGGGTGGACAGCTCTACTGTCGTCTTGTTCTGCTGCTCTATTATTGGTTATTTTCTTTGTTCTTAGAAACTACGTAAGGATGATTAAACACCTTCACTTTCATAAATTTGCAGATAATTTACTCCTACTCTGTCATTTGTCTTTTTATTTTGAGGGTTGTTTGCCAAGTGAAAGCTTTTAAGTTCAGTTTGGTTTCTAATTGTTTTCTTGCCATTTGTTTCTGACCTGAGTCCCTGGTAGAAACTTTGGTTACATGTATGTCTTCTCATATAAATATTTTTGACTATTCCCCTTTGTGGTTGAGACTTGTCCTCTGCCTGGGTTTTGTATCTTATTAGTGGTGGTGCATTTTCCTTCATGTGGAATTTGGGGGGTTACCGGTTTCCTGTTCTTCATGACTAATTTTTTTTTTATGTAATTTTTCTGCCAGAAAGTTTTGCTACTTGTTTTGTAACATTTTTATTTGGATTTTGGACTTTCTCATTTAGGCTTCTCTATGTTGGATTTTTCATCAGCTGCTTGCATAGGCATGGGGGCCTTCCTCAAGCTGCCCTTTCGGTCCCAGGTGTCTTCTGAGGCTCTTCCTTTCAGCCACTCTGTGATCTGTGCTATTGCCTGCTAATCACAGTTCATGCTTGGGGTGGGAGGGCTGTGCCCTGTGAGGTGACCTCTGTCCCCATGCCTCCTGCGGGACTCGGCCAGTGTGGGCTGTGGTGTGGTTACTGCTCTCCCATGGCACTTGGAGTTTGCTGCTCTGATTCCTACTTTTCCCCTAGGTCTGGGTTATGGTGTTTTTAACCAGATTTTCTCTCCTTGTGATGTGCTGCATAGGCAATTGGTGTAGCTACTGCTTTTATGTAGAAATGCAGAAGCTTCTTTTTTGTTTCCAATTTTAACACTTTATATAATGAAAACACCAAAAGAAAGTCTCCTTTCTATTAACTGCCAGCAACCCCAGCATTTTACATTCTAATTTTTTAAACCGCACCAAGTAAAGAGCTCATTAACAACTTGGCCAGACTGGTCACAATGACCACTGCTGGTCAGCTACTTCCTTCAGGGTCTCTCACGGCCACCCTGTACTGTGCATGATCTTCAGGTGTGGCTGGTTCCCTTAGGGGGCGGGGTGGCTCTGCAGCCTTGACATAAGTGCCTTGCTACAGCAGACTGGCTGTTTCTTGCCTCCCCCAAAGGAATAGCTCAAGTGTGGTTTTCATTCCTTCCTGAGAGCTGAGTCTGTAGGTCCATGTCCTATGTCCTGTTATCGTGTCTCTGTTTTTACGAGAGCGAGGCAGGTGTGGCTAACTGGCTCCCCGTTCTCAGTTCTAGTGGTCACAGCAGTGGAGCCAGCAGGTCCCATAAGAGCTGCTCACATCTGTCACAGATCGTAGTGCTGCATCAACCAAACGGCCACATTTTGGTAACAGAACCTGTGTACCAGAATGCTAGAATCATAATTATGGATGTGGCCAATGTGCCTGCCATTCTCTGCCAGGATTCTGGAACTTTTCAAATCAATACTTAAATTACTTTTTACCAATTAAAAATGTTAAAATTTTTGAGCCAATAGTGTATAGTAAATTTATGGATATCTGCGTATTCAGACATAGCTTTTAATGGGCTTGCGTCTTATATCTGGAATAAGTGTAACAAGGATGGCTGGAACCAAGGCTGTAGGGAGGCCTGGGGTAAAGCCAGCATCTAGAAACGCCTTCCTGGGGCAGAGACCGGAGAATGGCACTGCTGTGCACCCCCCCTCTTCCGGTTTGTGTAAAAATTGCACAGCTTTGTATCATTGACTCTTAGGTATCTGAGCTGATAGTTTCTCTTTTTTATACTTAATCAGTGGCCAAAAGTTGAGTAGGATATAAGTAGACAGAATAAAGGTGGGCTAATAATACGTATATATCAGCCCTGTGAACTGTTTGAACTACATTAACATTGGCTTATACTTTTAGGACAGACCTTGTATACTCAGAGGCATCCAGACTTAACTTTTCAGAGTGTTTCCTTCAAGTTATTTTTGTTGATGGGATGTGGGTTTTGTCTTTTGTTACTGATATGTAAACTGGTGTAAAATACAGAATTACTGGTTTTTGCTAGACACAGATTTTACCGGTTTTTACTGTTATAAGTAACATGGCGAACATAAAGAAACAGCTTTAAAAGTATCAAAGGTTAAGGTAAATGTGCATATGTGGAATTCCTAGATCACACATTACCAGGACAGAATCTTTAGCGTTCATGACATGAACTTCCAGGTTCTCTCGCCTAATACAGTTTTTATTAAAGATCATAAACTTATAACGAATGCCAAGCTAAAAATCAGTGTTATGTTTTTTCTCCTTAGGGAGTTCTGGGAAATCGTTCACTCGTTTACAGATGAGCAGAAAAGGCTGTTCTTGCAGTTCACAACGGGCACAGACAGAGCACCTGTGGGTGGACTAGGAAAACTGAAGATGATTATAGCCAAAAATGGCCCAGACACCGAAAGGTAAGTGCTCAGTCAAGACTGTGTATCATTTGCATCACACATGTGACCTATCCGCTAGCTTGTGAGCGCTTACGCAGTTCTATCTACCTAAGAATTCAGTTAGTTCAGAGAATATAAGGTCTGTCCCGGAAGTATTGGCTACGCAAACTGTTTTAATTGCCATTGGCTTGACACTTTTGGGACAGACCTCATATTTTGCCGTGGTACGAGGACATTTCTTAAACATTGGCCTTGTTAAAAGTTACTGCAGAGCTTATGGAATTCTGCCAATTGCTATGATTCAGTTTTTAGTGCAGAATTTTAATTGAAAGCCACGTTACATAATGTTCAGAATGTTGAAACTGAGGCTCTGAAGTGTTCAGTGCTGTAGATAGTCATAATGATCAATTTTGTCATCTTAAATCGTGCAGAAAACTTAATTAAGATGAACTTTTCTACTAGTATTCTGCATTATTCAGTATGTTATACTGACGTAAATGTATACTTAGTCATAACATTTCCAGCAAATATTGAAGAGCACTTTAAAATCTTGAAAACCAAGTTTGAGCATCACCTCCACCTTTAAAGTCCCTTAACATCCCAGTGACTTCGGCTCTGCTGTGGGGATACTGCTACCCGCTCTGTAGACCTAGTGGGTGCCGCAGGGCTCTCCCCCTCCCTCTCAGGAGCATGATAGGATTTGTGCGGGAAGGACAGCTAGTGTGTGGCAGTTGTGCTGCCGGAGCCGGAGCTCACCTAGACGCCTTGGGTCCACGTGCCTGCACTGCAGACCCTCTTGGCTTCCCGCACCCTGCACAGTAGGGCTGCGTGCTGCCCACCCATGACTGACGGACTCTTCTGTTCTCTCCTCTCTGTTTAGGTTACCTACATCTCATACCTGCTTTAATGTTCTTTTACTGCCGGAATATTCCAGCAAAGAAAAACTTAAAGAGAGATTGTTGAAGGCCATCACTTATGCCAAAGGATTTGGCATGCTGTAAGAAAGAAGAAAAGGAAGACAAAAGGAAAGCGAAACGAAATCTGCCATTTTGATAAGTACCACAGGAGGGTTGAATTGAGGTGGTGGAGCCCCGAGCAGAGGCTGTAAGCTAGTGAACCGCGTAGTCGCCATGCCTGCCTCCCTTCCTCGCCGGGGCTGTGTGGGCTGGAACAGCAGCTTTCAGCTACTTCTATGAACAAATCCTTTATTATTATTATTTTTGTGTGTGAAAGTGTTACTTAATCCTTTCACTTGTATGTACAGAGAGGTTTTCTGAATATTTATTTTAATGGTTAAATCACTTTGGCTTGTGTTTATTACCGCTTGAGGTTGAGCCTTTTTTGAGTATTGAGAAAGTTACACCACCAGACGCCTCCGCGGAGGGAGCGAGCCCTGCTCACCCCTGTAGACCATGTAACCTTCAAGTAAGTACATGCTACTTCTTGTCCCTGTATCTCACTCAAATCAGGAACTGTATTTTTTTTTAACAATTTGCTTTTGAAACTTGAAGTCTTAAAAACAGTGTGATGCATTTGCTGCTGTTCTAGTCCCCAAAGAGTTTTCTGTACAAAATCTTGAAATCAATAAAGCGGAAGGGAGAACTCGGAATGTCCCCTGCAGCCCTCAGAACTCTGCTTTAGTCCCAGCACAACAGCGTCCAGCCGCCTGTGCCACAGTGTCGTCCTTGTGTGTCTCCCAGTGACCTGCTTCTGTAGCCAGTCATCTTTCCTAGTAGGTGAAGGACAGGGATTGTTTCTGTTCTTGTTGTGTTACTGTTGTTGTTGTTTTAAGTTTACTGGGGAAAAGTGCATTTGGCCAAAAGAAATGGTGAGTCGAGCCTGTTGCAAGCAAGTTAGGAAGTTCGTTGTTTTCAAACACAAAGCATGTGAAAGAAAGTGCACTTAAAGTAAATTTTGATTAATTACGTATTACCTGGATTTAAATAGACAATCCAAAGTCTTCCCTTCGTGTCGGCACCATCTTGTCTCATCAGCCCCCTGGCCTGCGGCCAGCACGGTGCCTAACGGGAAGGCTGGCTGCTGGGCCTCGTCACTGAGTCGTGCAGGGCGCACACCTGGAAACGGTAGAGTTATTACTCAGTCCACCTTCCCCCATGTGCCCCCAAAGATTAAATTTTACTTCAAAATGTAAGTGTTAACTACTTTCATGTTTTGTGCTCAAGTGCAAATAGGCTTAAATTATTAGGCTTAAATTATTGGACATTCAGAAGTAAGTAGTTTCCCCTTTCTAGTCTTCTGTGTCTATGGTGTTCATTTCTTTTATTGCAATCTAAAATAAAAGGATTATGTATTTTTAACTAAGGAGAGACATATGCTATATCCTTTTACTACAAGCCACAGCCATGGTGCTGAGCTTGGGCCTTGTTTTAATCACTATGACAGATCAGCCTGGTGATTGTTTTGTTTGGAATTGGCAGGAAAAAGAGAGCTTTCCAATCATGGGAGGGGGAAAAGGATGTCTTTCGCAATTATTTTAATTCTTTTAGTAATTGATCTAGAACTGTTATGTACCTTGATGCTAAATAAAGCAGTGACATTTTCACCGTCATTTACTGGAAAAAGGAGGACAGTGCTTTCCATGTTGCGCTTAAGGTGACATCGGGCTGGCCTGGCCCTACCCAGCCCAGTCCTGCCTGACGCCAGGGCTCCTCGTGCTGCTGCACCCCTGCAGGGGCCTCTCATCTGTGTGCTTCGTCTGTGTAATGAAAGTGAGGCAAGAAATCTCTGGGGGCATTTTCTATAATAAATTCGTGAAGAAATCTATGTTCTTCAGTTCTCAAGTTTTATTCTTGCTATACAGTTGTAATAACATTATCTGTATGAGATTTTTGAATGGTAATTGGGTATAGGTTATCAGCTATAGAATAGACCTCTAACAAACAGTTGAAAATAAACAACCCTTAAAAAGTATTTTGAGAGAAAAAGTTATTGGTGATCCAGACTATCTGCTCTCGCTTAGCAATTAGTAATTATCTTGGGCATGTGACCACTTTTCTGTCATTGCTTCCTTGTCCCCACTCTTGACTAGCATGGCCCTGAACAGTATCTTGGAAGAGGAAAATATCTACTCTTTTTACTATAACAGGTACTTCCTATACCCCAAATGTCATGCTAGGAAAGGACTTTCTGGCACAGAAATTCTCACAGGGTGGGGCAAGAGTAGGGCTACACGCTGTGACAGCACACTTCATTCTTGTGTTACTAACGCCGTGCTTGGCATATCTCGTAACTGTAAATCCTTTGTGAACCAGGCAGCTCTGGAGCAAACAGTGAATTCTAAAATAATTGCCTTCGAAAAAAGATAAAGTTTTCTTTTTGTATAGAAAATTTCAAACATACCACATAGAAACACAGCCTGTAGCCAAAGTTTCCTGGAGCCTGGCAGCTTCAGCAAATGCTGTTAGTCTCCTGACTGTGCTGCTTCCTGGGCGGCGGTTACTTGGGTGATAAAACCAAGTTTCAGTTTGCCCACCTTCACTTGCGGGTCTCTCCCTGCGTCAAACGGACCTTGCTGATGTATTCATTCCCCGCCACCTCCCTCCCCACATTGGCACACATATATCTCACTAGAACACACAGGTTTTTAAAACCAGGCAACCTCGTTTCCTCCTAAGGATTCAACTAGGCCGGGGTTTTAGGCTCCTTTTAGAGGTTTTCTCAAGAATTTCAAAGGAAGTAGTATACATCCCAAGGCTACTTGTTTGTGGTACCTGCTGACCTTAAATGTGTCTCTTAAGGACTCTTGAGACCCTTCCAGTCCTTTCCAAGCCCCCGACACATTGAAAACAGCTTCCGTTTCCTCCTTCCCATCCCTTACCCACAGTGTTCAAAAAAATTTCCTGGTTGGTAAACTCAGTACTTAGATCCTCCCACAACTGCACCAGATCCTCCCACAACTGCACCAGAACTACAACTGAAAAATAGCCATCATTTAAAACCACCTGAAACCAGATGAATGGAGGCCCCATAATTGAGGATGGCCTCAAGAATCTTGAAAGAACACAACTGGAGGCATCACACTACTTGATATCAAACTATATTACAAGGTCATAGAAAGCAAAGCAGCATGATAACTGGTATAAGAACCATGTATCTGTGGTCAAATATTGTTGGTCCAATGTAGGCAAGAATGTACAATGGGGTAGAGACACACTATTCACTATTGCTGGAAAACTGGACAATTAAATGCAGAAAAATGAAATTAGACCACCATGTTCTTAGGTCACACATAAGAATAGTCAAACTGTATTCGACTTACATGTAAATTTACCTTAGGAGTATTTTTCTGACCTCATCATGCCAGGTAAACAAAAGGAAAAGATAAACAAGTGGGTCTGCATCAAACTAAAGTTTCTGCACAGCAAAGGCAACCATCAAAAGACAACCAATCTGCTTCACAGACAATATCTGCTAATGGTATATCTGAAATTAATATCCAAAATTTATAAAGAACTAGTACAACTCAACACCAGAAAAAAAATCCACTTAAAATTATGAGCCAAGGACCTGACCAGAAACTTCTCCAAAGATGGGCCATAGACATAGGAAAAGGTGCTAAGCATCTCTAATCAGAAACATGCAAGTTAAAACCATAATGAGATACCCCCTCACACCTGTCAGAATGCCTGTCAATAAATCAACAAATAAGTGCTGGCGAGGATGTGGAGGAAAGGGAACCCTCATGCCCTGTTGGTGGGAATGCAGGCAGGTGCAGCCACTGTGGAACACGGTTTGGTGGTTCCTCAAAATAGAAATGGATCTGCCTGTGACCTAACAATTCCACTTACAGGTGTGTTTAAAAACCAAACCAACAAAACATTAATTTGAAAGATATGAACCTTATATTCAAAGCAGTGTCAATAGGCAAGATACGGAGGCAGCCCAAGTGTCTGTCAATAGACAAGGGGATAAGAAAGCAGTGGTAAGTATGTACAGTGGAATGTTAGCCATAAATAAGACAGTCTTACCTTTTGAAGCAGCATGGATGAACCTAGAAAGTATGCTCAGTGAAATAAAACCAATACCATATGACTTACCTTGTATGTGGAATCCAAAGAGCACTCAGCTCTGGGCTGGTGGGCTGGGTGGAAGACGGCATCAGAAGTGCACGCTGGCAGGTACGACACAGTCATGGGGTGCAAAGTGCAACTGAGGGAACACAGTCAGCCTATACAGTCGTCTAACTGCTACCCTGTATACCTAAAACTAATCCAAAATAACAATGAATGCCAACAGTAATTGAAAAAATCAGAAAGAAAGAAAACCAAAGGTTAGAGAAGCCATGTTGGAGCAGGTAGGATGGGTAGAGATGTGGCTGTTCCACACCAACGTGTGGTAGATAACAATCGGGAGGGGCATCTAGGTGGTGGAGCTGCCCTCTGTGGAGCGAGATGTCCCAGCCCTACTCCAGGTCCCTCAGCCCTGGGCTCTGGTGGTGGAAAAAGATGTCCCTGCACCTTCTGGATGAAAAACCAGTGAGGGTCAAAGCTGACCAAGAGGGAGGCTGCTGGAGTCCAGGCAGTTCCTCTTCAAGGGCCAGTGCAAGGACTTGGACTCATACCTTCTGGGCTCCAGCCCTGGGGACTAAGTGTGGCTTTAGGGTGAGGGCTGAGGGGGCAGCTCTGTCCCAGAGAGCGGTGCTGGCCGAGGCCACTGCTCCTTTGCTCAGTCCTGCCCGCAGGCCCAGCAGGCCCAGCAGGCCAGCTTTGCTCACACTGTCCAGCTGGCGCTCTGGCCCCTGAGGCCACACCCTCACCCAGCCTTGGGGCCCATCCCAGCTGTTTCCAGGGCTTTTCCATACAAAGGCCCACCTTGCTTCCTGCTGCTGACTTTCCTAAAATCTCCCACACAACCAGCATCCAGCTCGGTGAGTCCCGCACTTGTCAACTGGCCCAGGCCGGGCGCTTGGTTCCTAGCTTGACCTCCCATGTGTAGCTCCAAGCCCAGCACAGGCGACAGCCATCCATCCATCTGTAAATCACTGTAGCTCGT
The DNA here is from genome assembly GCA_004026585.1 of Noctilio leporinus. Taxonomy (NCBI): domain Eukaryota; kingdom Metazoa; phylum Chordata; class Mammalia; order Chiroptera; family Noctilionidae; genus Noctilio; species Noctilio leporinus. The sequence goes on from PVIW01000797.1 coordinate 329,553, forward strand.
GCTGGTGGCCGTGGTAGGGCACCAGCGGCAGCTGCCTGTGACCTGCACCTCCCAGGAGTCTCCAGAGCCAGGTGGCCTGGTGGACACAGCAAGGCATCATCCAGCCTCCAGGAGTAAAACACTGCAGGGAAGGGGAGAGGGTGTGCGGGATCAGCAGGCACCACTCTGCTAGGCCCGATCCATGGTGCTGTCCCACGCACAACAGCCTCCACAGTGGTCATGGCCGGGACTGTCAGCCAGCTGGCCTGGATGGGGGTAAGTCCCATAGATGTGCCAATAATCAAGCTCAACTGGAGCACCCAGCTCAGATGACAGGGAGGCCCCACAGGGTACCCACCGCAAAGGCCATTCTACCCAGAGACACAGCAGCTTAACCTCACACATGGACACACAGGGAGGCTGCCCAAGTGAGGAGACAGGGAAACAGGGCGCAAATGAACATGCGTCACACACACACCCACCTGCTCCAGAAAATAAAACAAAATGGAGACAAGCCATATACCAGATACAGGCTCAAAACACTGATTACAGGGACTCAATGAACTTAAGGGAGGAATAGATACATCAGTGAGAACATCAATAAAGAGGAAATAAAAGATAGAAAACAGAACCAGTCAGAAATGAAAACCACTGACAAAGGAAAACTACATTAGAGGCATCAACAAATCAGGTGACTAAAACTAATTTGGAAGATCAAGTAGAAAACACCCAGTCAAAATGGCAAAAAGAATCCAAACCCTAAGGCTATTGTACAGGCAGGGTCTCTGGAACAACTTCAAGTGCCCCAAAACTCACACCTGTAAAGGTGCCAGAAGAGAGTGAGGAACTGAGAACCTATTTAAAGAAATAATGAAAAACTTCTTACCTAGTGAAGAAAAAGGGTAACTCTATCCAGGAAGTGCCAAGAGTCTTAAGCAAGATGAACCCAAAAAGGCTCATCATAATTAAAATGCCTAAGATTAAAGACAGAATTTTTTTTTTAAGATTTTATTTATTATGTCCAGAGAAAGGGGAAGGGAGAGGGAGAGAAGAATCAATGTATAATGTTCCCTTTCATCAGCCCCCAGGCACAGACCTGGCTGGAGATCTGGCTTACAACCTGGCTATGTGCCCTGGCTGGGAATGGAACCAGTGATCTTTGGGTTCGCAGGCCGGCACCTTATCCACTGAACTACCAGCCAAGGCTTTAAAGACAAAGAATCTTAAAAGCAGCAAGAGAAAAGCAGTTTCCTCCCATAAGATTTAGCTGGTTTCTCAACTGAAACTTAGCAGGCAAGAAGGGATTGGCATGAAATAATTCAGCAAGAAATAGCAAGGACCAGCCCTGGCTGGTGGCACAGTGGATAGAGTGCCGGCCTGGGAACCCAAAGGTCGCTGGTTCGATTATCAGCCAGGGCACATAACTAGGTTGCAGGCCAGGTCTCCAGCCAGGTGTTTCTCTCCCTCTCTCCCTTTCTACCTCTCTCTCCCTCTCTTTCTGGAAATAAAAAATTAAAAAAAAAGAAAGAAAAAAGAAATAGCAAGGACTTAGTAACCAATATTACTCCATCCAGCAAGGCTATCATTTCAGACCAGAGATAAAAGCTTACCAGAGAATTAAAAGCTAAACGAGTCAGTCATAACCACAAGTTATCACAAGAAATTTAAGATAAAAATGTGAATAAAATGGCCATATATACACAGCTGTCAACAACTGCTTTTCCACTCTGATCTGCAACCACCACTCCTGGCATGTCCAGAGAGTGACCAGCAAGGGGCCAGAAAAATATCTCAACAATTACTTTAAGTGCATATGAATTAAATGCTCCAAACCAAAGACAAACAATGGCTGAATGGCTAACAAAACAAGGCCCTTACATTGGCTGCCTACAAGTGACTCACTTCAAATAAAAAAACATTAACTGAAAGTAAAGGGACAGAAAGAAAGGTATTTTGTGAGCATGGGAATGTAAAAGATTTAAAAAAAGCAATACTTATCTCAGACAAGAGAGACCATGAAACAAGGGGTATTTTATCGGAAGGAACCCAAAACATAAATTGAAAAGATATATGCGTGCTCACTTCGGCAGCACAGATACTATAAAATTAGAATGATACAGAGAAGATTAGTATGGCCCCTGTGCAAGGATGACATGCATATTTGTGATGTGTTCCATATTAAAAAAAAAAAAATTTGCCTCCCCGTGTTTACTGCACTTTATTTACAATCACCAAGATCAGGGTGCACCCCAAGTACCTGTCAGCGGATAACGAAGAATGTGAACGGAATAGGACTCAGTCATAGAAAGAAGGAAATCTTGTGTCTACAACAACACGGATGGACCTAGATAGAGGGTGTTGTGCTCAGTGAATTAAGTCAGAGAGAAAGACAAATGCTACATTATTTCACTTGTATATGAAATCTGAAAGTAAAAAACGAACAAGCAGACCAGAAACAGACTTGCAGATGTAAAGCACGTTTTGACAGTTTCCAGATTAGGGGTGGGGGGATCCCAGGTGTAAGAGAAGAAGGGAGGAAGCAGTACAAATCTGTAGCTACAGAACAGTCACGGGATGTAGCGTGCAGCTCAGGGAACGCGGTCACCAACACTGGAAACCGTGTGAGGTCAGGTGGGTGCTGGTTCAATTGGGTGATCACTTTGAATGCTATATAAACGTTCATAGTCACTGAGTTGTACAGTTGGAACGAGTACTATACATCAACATAAACTGTAACTGAAAAGTAAAAATTTTATTAAAAAATGACATGCAAGAGTGCTGGCTGGTGGCACAGCGGATAAGGCACTGGCCTGTGAACCCAAAGATCACTGGTTTGATTCCCAGCCAGGGCACGTAGCCAGGTCTCCAGCCAGGTCCATAGCTGGAGGCAGGTGAAAGGAAACCATATGTTGATGCTTCTCTCCTTCTCTCTCTCACTTCCCCTCTCTCTAAAAACAATAAAATCTTTAAAATAAAAATGGCATGCACTCAAAAGGAAAGGCTTTCCACATAGAATGAGATGCCTATTTCAACTGGCATGCAGAAGCCTAAAAAAGGCTTCTAAACTCCAAAATAGCTTCATTGAAATATTTGTTGCAGAAGGCTAGTGAAAAATTAGAGACAGAAGGTACAGCCTGAGTGCCCATCAGTAGATGGGTGTATAAAATAGCTGTGATTCATTTACATGATGTATTATTTATTACTTGGTTGTAAAAAAAAAGAAGAGAAAGAAATTTCACCTTTTGCAACAGCATGGATGGACCTGGAGAACATTAAGCCGAGTGAAATATGTTAGTGAGAGAAAGACAAATACCAAATTATCTCACTTATATGTGGATTACGATGAACAAAATAAATTCACAGAGAACAGACTGACAGCTGTCAGAGGATGGGTTCGGGGAGCTGGGTGAAAGGGGATAGGACTAAGCAAAAGAAGCGAACTCATGGACACAGACAGTAGTGTGGTGATAACAGCTGGGAGGTAGGAGGAGGCAAAGGGGGACAGGTGGTGATGGCAGGAGGCCTGCGCTGGGTGGTGGACTCACAGTACAGCGCGCAGATGATGTGCTGTAGAATCGTGTACCTGAAACCACTTAATTTTTATCAACCAGTCAATAAATTCAATGAAAATAAGACTATGACTGACAAAACTACTGCTACCCTCCATTCTTCCTTACCCCAATACTCGTCTTGAGTTGTCTTTCCACGATGGAGAGTGTGACTGTGACCAACACTCCAGTTGGAGGCCCCAGACACGCCGCATCTACCATCACAGGGCCGCACGTGCTGTTTCCCGGGGATTTTTTGGGTCGGCTACATTATGCCCTCGGCCAAAGGAAACTAAACTTAATGGGTATTTAAAATGATTTCACTTTTTTCTTTTGATCCTTGCCCAGGGACATTTTAAAATTGCTTTTAGAGAGACAGGAACGGAGAGAGAGGAACATCAACCTAAGAGAGGAACAGTGACTGGTTGCCTCACGTACACACCTGGAGCGAGGATCAAACCTGCAACCCTGATGTGTGCCTGGACTGGAAATTGAACCCGCAACCTTTCGGTTAACAGATGATGCTCCATCCTACTGAGCCAACCAGCTGGGGCTGAAAGGGTGTTTTAAAGGAGCTCTGGGCGCCTTTAAGGGTGCAGCTGGCCAAACGGGAAGCTGGTATCCAAGCCAGCTCATCACTTTTACGCCTGTAAGCGAAAATGAAGCTGTGTGCCCACAGGGGCAGAAAAAACTTCTGAAGGCTTGGAGGAGGATTTGCTAAAACATTTCACAGACAACAGCTCTCAATCCCCCCAAACACAGGACACTGGCCTTCCATCTTGGTTGGAAATCCTCCCCCTTATGTAAAGAAGCCAACTGATGAGAAGTTGCAGGTGACTTGAGTTTATGGTCTTTGCAAAGCCAGAGATGAGGCTGCAGAAGCAGCTCACAACCCATGACCCTTTCACCTACCCAGATTCACAGCCTCCCATTCACTTCAGAAAGCTCTAAAGTAATCCTGGCCTTCGGGTACAAAGATCCTGGGAGGAACTTGAATTCTTTCCCTGTACTCCTGAGATGAAAATGCTCTGTTCTCTTTTCTGGAAAATTTTTTTAAAAAGATTTTAATTTATTTTTAGAGGAGAAAGAAAGGAGAACAAGAGGGAGAGAAACATCAATGTGAGGTTGCCTTTCACATGCCCCTAACTGGGGACCTGGACCAAAACCCAGGCATGTGCCCTGACTGAGAATCGAACCAGTGACCCTTTGATTCGCAGGCTGGTGCTCAATCCACTGAGCCACACCAGCCAGGGCTTCTCTGGGAATTCTTACACAAACTGCTCCCTGGCCCCAAGTCTAGCCCACAGCTTCCGTGAGATTGATTACACATCAAGGACAAATACGAATCTGAAGTGTCTTCACAAATATTAACATTAAAAAGCTTTAGCCGTCTGAGCAGATCAACAACTGATTCCAACTACTTTTTTATGTTACTTAGCTTTGGATGATCATTCCCATCTCATTGCTAAAATTTTTAAAACAAAAACTACCAGGTCTTTTTGCATCTTTCTATGTTTACAGAGTGTGTCTGCATGTGTGTGGTAGCTGCTCTTCCTGCCAAAATTGACTTTGAAAGTACTCATGAATTAAATATCCCTAAAAATCTCAGAAATATATGAAAAGCTTATTTCAAATGTTTTTTTTAGGTTCACTTCACATGATTTAGGAATAATCAGTAAATAAAGGTTGTTTACAGATGCTTGTTTATAGTTATCTGTTTTATTTAAAATAGACATGTTAAGAGTTATCAGGAATAAATATAATTCATTCTACTGAGGTTTAGTAAGATCGAATAGGTTCATTTTCTCTCTCATGGAAGTTGTCGGCAAGAAAAGTAGCTTGGGACAGGGATTGTCTAAGTATATAAATGAATTTACAGATTTATGAAAGGCTGATAGAACAGGCCCTTCACAATTACATCTTTATTTCACCAGAAACTAGAATGGATAAAGTGCAAACAGAGTGGAGCAAAATAGGTTTCCAGGTGTGACTACGTGAAACACGTCTTCTTTATTAACTGTTGGGTCACTTTCCAAACAAACAACTTAGACCTGCTTTTGCCCCGCCCTGCATACACTGACACACAGTTCAGCCCTAAGAACCAAATCTTGCGTCTGCAAGGATGTGGACGGACCTAGACAGCGCTGTGCTCAGTGGAACAGGAAGACCGATGGCAAACAATTTCCCTCCTAGGGGGAATCTAAAACACAATAAACCAACAGGCAGAGCAGAAGCAGATTCAGACAGAGAACGTTCTGATGGTGGCCGGCTGGGAGAGGGTGGGAACGGGGGTGGAACCCAGAAGCCACCCTGATAGAAACCCAGGCAGCCCAGGGGATAAACACTCAGTGGTAACAGCCGTGTGGCGCCTGGTTGCGGTGCAAGTCCCACAACCACGGGGTTGCGCACCTGAAACTAACGCTGCGCATTAACGAGCTGAACAATTAAAAATCACGAGAAAGGAGAAAACGGCCGGGAGCGGGCCGAGTGGAGCCCCACGGGGCTGGGCTGCTGCTCCACCCCGCCCGGATCCCTCTGATTCCAAGTCAGGTTCTTTGCTGGCTCCGCTCGGTCTCACCTCCACCACGCCCGAGGCCCTAGCATGGCTTCCTAACACCTTCCCGTCAGTTCACCTGCAAAGGGACCACTTCACCTGGTGGCTCTACCTTTCGTTTCCTGGTTAGCATCCCGTTCCACCCTCCTCCCTCAGCCGTACCAATCCCCTCCCCGCAACTCTGCCCAACAGCCCCACCTTCGCTCCCCTTTAGGCCAATGTCTCAGTAGCTTCCCATCTACCCTCCCTCACCTCCTCCTCCCCCCATCTCCATCCTGCTACCCCAGCTTGCTCATTTCACCATCCCACCTCAAAACTTGTTCCCCTTTGAGTAAGTCCCCCAGGCACCCCCAGCCCTCTGACGACTAAACCTCAGCCCTTTCCAACGTTGCCATGCGTTCCAGGCACCTGTCCCTCTGTCCCCGAGTCTTCACTGGGAGCTTCCTTAGCTCACATTTCCCAAGAGCCAAGTTTACAAAGCCGCCCTCCACCCCGCAGCACAAACACGGCCTCAGCCCACCAAGTGCTTCTCACCTCAGGCGGCGGCCAGCACACTGGGCGCGCCTCTGGTCTGAGCTGTGAGAAGCTGCCGGGATTTTTCTTTTTTAAATACCATCACCTGCAGCGGGGCTGATCAGCATGGCGGGGCCCTCTCATCCCTGCCTCTCGGGGTGGCTGCATTGCAACTGGGGTCCAGGGTGTCCTCCCACCTCTCATGGCCGTGCCAGGGCCGCCACGGGGTGAACCAGTGAAATGACTCATGGCTCAGGAGGCTGTTCAATGGGCCAGTACTTTATACAAAAACTGACTGATTTTAGAGGGCGTGGGAGAGACAAAAACATCAATTCGTTGTTCGATTAAATGAATGTGCCCGGACTGGGGATCAAACACACAACTTAGTGCACCTGGACGAGGCTCCGCCCAACTGAGCTACAATATTTGTATCTGCTCACGTGTTTCTAGGAAACACTGTTCTATCCATAGTTTTCTTGCTCCATCTTTGTCTGGTTTTGACACCAGGGTAATTAACACTGGTCTCATGAAGGAGTTGGCGGCCTTCCCTTCACCTTAAACCCCATGATGCTTGATGACGGGACAAAGCTGGAGGGAAGAAGCTAGAGGCTACCGGCCAAGCCGACGACTCCAGCTGCTCGGAGGGAGTGGAAGGGGCCACGAGCCCTCACCCGCCCCCAAGGCTTGACGTCTCAGCACAAGCGCCCCAGCTGCATAAGGATCCTGTACCCCATTCTCTCCCTCCCACCCTCCCTCTCTCCCTCCCAGAAGGGCCAGAAACAGCTCCTGAGTGGGAAAGAAGGTAGAGGGAAGAAGAGGAAAGAAACGGACTGACCACAGCCCATCTCAGGCTTCCAGCCCAGGAAGGCCTAGGCACGAGTTCTGCTTCCAATTTCGACAGAAAGTGACATTTGGATGTTTCACTAATGTGGACTTAATACCCCCAAAACCAATGCTGTGATTCTTTTCTGAAAGTGACCAGGAAGCTATGTGACCTGAGATTTCCTCCCAGGAGAAGCACCGACAGCCATGGAACAGGCATGCAACAAGTTGGGTTCTGCTGCCCCCTCCCTCCCTCCCTCCCTCCCGTCTGTCTGTCTGTCTGCCACGCGCACACACACTCTCTCTCTCTCACTGTGGAGTAAAGCAGACCTACGGAAAGGACTTGGGACACAGGACGGTATTTATGGTGACGCCTGCTCCAGTCCTGTTCTAACTAAGGGTGAGGTTCTCCCTTTCATTAGAGCCTCTGCACAGTGCGGGTTTATGATGGATTCACAGCTACTCTGTTCAATCAAAGGGTCTATTACGGGGAAAAGAATCACAGGCCAGAGCTACATACACAGCACTCAGGGTACAAAAGTATGAACATAAGCTTTGGACACAATTCATATCCCTGAATTTTCCAGGCAGGAGGAGGGGGTCCAGCCGGGTCCTGGCGGATGGCTGGGTGCAGAGTAGGGGGCGAGCGCAGGGAAAGGAAGGTCAAATCATGGGGGAAAGGGTCCTGACCACACCAAGGACTTCAGACTTTATTTCGCAGACTGAGAAACAAAGACTCACTTTGGCATTTTCTATCTATTTTGTAATATATGCAAGGACCACGTGGTCTTTGTACTTAGGGAACAATTGCCATCATCCTAAAAAGGCATGGAGGGTGTGAGGACAGAAGGCAGGGGACAATGGAAGATGTGCTGGGGACCTGGACGGCGTGACGGGAGAGGAAAGGAGGCAGAGGTGGTGGCCCTGGGTCTGGTTAGGGTGAGTGGGCAGCTGGCGCTGTCCCGGATGCACAGAAAAGGTGCTGGTTTCAGAGGGAAAGTTGGCTCACATTCTGGCTGAAGTGAGAACCATCCAGAGGCAGTTACAACAGCAGAAAAGGGACAGACGTAGGGCCCTTGCGCGTATAGATATAGATCAGGGTGGAGTATGATCATTGGGGAAAGAAAGGAAGGGAGGGAAGAATCCCTGGCGAACACTAGTGTCTGAGTTATACGAGGAGCTTCCAGGAAAAGAAAACAGAGCAGCGTGTGGGTTTCTCATTTTTATCTGTGCCCCAATGGGAACCAGGCCCCATGAGGGCAGGGACTCAGTCTGGCTGGTGGCTGTGCCTCTGGTGCTTCTGCAAGGCCACCCAGCCCCCAGCCCCCACAGGTGCACCCCCTGCCGCCCCTGCTAACTTCCCCAGCCCACCTCAGTCCCGCTGCAGCTGTTAGGGATGGTGTGCCTATACACAGTGTCATCCCATAAACCCAGGTCAGCTAAAGGAACGTGTCCCAAACCTTTAAAATGGGATATAGGGTGTATTAATTGCAATACAGTTCACTGTTCACTTTGGGGACCCGCCACTGCCAGATTCAGTGCACTTCCCAGTGGGTCCCGGAGGGCACAGGAACAGGGAGACTGGAGACCAGTAAGAAGGTAGCCTGGCCCCAGAAGCCATCACAAGGGTAGGAAGCTGAGCCCTGGAGGCTCTGTGCTGACACCAGCCAGGACAGCCCCAACTCACCATGGGGAGACGGGACACTCAGGACTGTCCAGCATACGTCATTCTGGGACCAAAACATGCCTTTCAAACCAGCCCCCAAAAACCTTCAATGCGCACGGATATTTTCAGATATGTTCTCTGAAATGCTCCCTTGTTCTGTAGCTCCTCCCACAACATGCTTTTTATTTACGCCATTATCATCTAACTTCCTCCAGGACAGGACAGTATGTCCAGTATGTATTTGCTGGATGGATGGGTGAGCGAGTGAGTGAAATTACAACTGCAAAGCCAAAGGACCTGATCTGCCCACTGGCCTCCAGAGAAAGGACCAGTGAAAGGCGAAAGGCCCTGCGTGGGAGGCAGGGTCCTGGGCGGAGCTCACCTGTGCTCAGGGCTGCAGGACCTACGCTGCTCTTCTGAACGCGGCCAGTTCCCAACAGCAGCGAGAGGCACGTCCGCCTGTTTCCCGGACGTTCTGAGGCAGGTGGTGAGTAAGTAAGCGACTGGACTTTGATGAGTTTCCTGACCCCTCCAACCCCAGGCCCCCACCCCTCCCCTCTTGGACACTACACTGTAAGCCCTTGAGGGATTGAAGGTGGCTTTATGTGTCCTGTCACAGCTGCCTTTCCATGCTCCAATGCAAGGAGCCCGTAGAAGAAAGTGATACAATTCACATCCAGCCTTCTCGAAGGGGACAACACAAACCGCCTGTGGATGGGGCCTCAGTTCCGCCACCTGATCGATCACAGGTGGCACTGAACCTGAACCTGTCCTGCCATGGGCTTTAGAATATGAGTTGCACTTCGGGTGCTTTTGCTGTCAACGTGGAACTTCAATATTTAGGAAATGCACCAATAATATTTAAAGAGGCCCTTGCAAGTATTTATTTAGATGTAAAAGTGTCCCTTCTTATATAAATTTGCTTCATGACCATCTAGTTAATAATAAAAAGATTTTAACTGTATTTAGGAAAAAAGTTAGAAATGTTAACTAACCCCCTGTTGGAACAAAAGCCTGAAGGTGCTTTATTTTGCTCAAGGGCAGGCACCCAAAACCTACTTTTCCACTTTCACCTCTCTTAGTAAACATACAACTGGCAGTCTTAGCCCAAGTAATCAGACAAGAAAAAGAAATAAAAGGCATCCAACTTGGAAAGGAAAAAGTAAAACTGTTAACTATTTGTGGGTGACATGATAGAGAACCCTAAAGACTCTACCAGAAAACTACTAGAAGTGCTAAATTCAGTCAAGTAGCAGAATACAAAATAAATATCCAAAAATCGGTTGCATTTCTATACCCCAATAATGAACTATCAGAAAAGGGAACTAAGAAAATAATCCCATTTTCAACTGAATAAAAAAGAATACTTAGGAATAAACTTAACCAAGGATACTTATCAGAGACACAGAAAAATTAAAGTGAAGAAGATACAAATAAGTGGAAGCATATACCATGTTCATGGATATAAAGATTTAACATCATTAAAATCTCCATGCTACCCAATTCTTATCAAGACACCAATGGTACATTTCACAGAACTAGAACAAATACTTCAAAAATTTGAATAGAATCACAAAAGACCCTGAACTTGAGACAGAAGAACAAAGCTGGGGGCACCACGCTACCTGATCACAAATAATACTATAAGGCCATAGTGATAAAAAACATGGTACTAGCATGAAAACAGGCGTTTATGGTGAGGGACCCACAAAACCCTAAATTTATCTTTAGAGGGCGGGCCCCTTGCAGTAAAGGCTTCCCGACTAGGTGAGTGTTCTAGGAACCCATCTGGATTGGTGGATCGGTGCACCAGCTGGTGGTGTTGTGAGGGGCTGCATCCAGCCTCAGTGGATAATTTTGAAGACTCTTTCAATGCATTTGCCCACTTCATGATGGATGACTTATAAGTGCACCTGCCCACACCATGCTGACCGTTCAGCAGTTTTTGACCAGTAACAGCATGACTTTGTGCCCCACCCCCACTATATTTACCAGATCTCACCCAAGCAACTTTGTTTTCTTCCCTGGATGAAAAATGTCTTTAAACACCAATTCAGAAGAACCAATGCACCCCTATGTTCATAGCAGTGTTATTTACAATAGCCAAGTGCTGGAAGCGGCCCCAATGCTGATGAACCTATCAGTGGATGATTGGATCAGAAAACTCTGGTGCATTTACACCATGGAATACTACAGAGCAGAAAGAAAGAAGAAGCTCCTACCTTTTGCAACAACATGGATGGAACTGGAGAATATTATGCTTAGTGAAGTAAGCCAGTCAGTGAAAGACAAATACCGTATGATCTCACCCATTACAGGACAATAACGAACAAAACAAACAAGCAAAACAGAACCAGAGACATGAATATGAGAAACAGAAAAGGGGGTGGGGTGGGGTGGGGGGAAGGAGGCAAAGGAGGGGCGCAGTTTAGTCAAGGAACTAGCATGGATGACCCATGGACATGAACAACATGTGGGATTGACTGAGGGGGAGGGAATGGGGGCAGGGAGGGAGGGGAAAGCAGGAGAGAAAATTGGGTGACTGTAATACAACAATAATAAAATTAAATTGGAAAAAACAAAAAAAAAAAGTCCTCAAAGGGAAAAGCTTATCTGATGTGGAAGAGGGCAAACAACAACAAAATGGCACCAAAACTGGTGAGTTCAAAAATTGTTTTGACCAGTGGAAAAAACATCTCGATAGGGCTATTGCATCAAATGGAGAGTAATTTGAAGGTAACTGAAGTTTAAACATGTAAGAATAAATACACCGTATTTTAATAAATAAATTCCATTTTTAGGGGGTTCCCCCTCATAGATCAATGGAACAGAATAGAGGCCAGAAGTAAATCCCCACCATTATGGTCAATTAGCATTTGACAAAGGAGGCAAGAACACACAGTAGGGTAAGGACAGTCTCTTTTAAAAAATGTTGTTGGGAAAATTGGAAAAACACATGCCAAAAAAAAAAGAAAGAAAGAAGGAAGGAAGGAAGGGAAGGAAAGAAACAAGACCATCTTCTTATACCACACACATGAATAAACTCAAAATGGATTGAAGACTTAAATGTCAGACTGAAATCCATAAAAATCCTATAAGAAAAAAAATCCTACAAGAAAACATAAGCCTTAAAATCCCAGGCATTTCTTGTAGCAATATTATTTTCTGCTATATTTCCTTGGGTAAGGGAAACAAGAGAAAAATACAAAAGGGACTATATCAAACTAAAAAGTTTTTGCACAGCAAAGGAAACCATCAATGAAATGGAAAAGACAACCCACTTAATGGGAGAACATATTTGCCAATATATCCGATAAGGGGTTACTATCCAAAATTTATAAAGAACTTACAAAACTCAACACACGGACAATTCAATTAAAAACTTGGCAGAGGAGCTGAACAGATACTTCTCCAAAGAGGACACACGGATTGCCCACAGACCTATGAAAAGATGCTCAATGTCACTAATCAGAGAGGTGCAAATCAAACCACAAGATACCACCTCACATTTGTCAGCATGACCATCATCAATAAATCAACAAACAAGTGCTGGTGAGGATGTGGAGAAAGGGGAACACTCATGCACGGTTGGTGGGAATGCAGACTGGTGCATTACCTGAAAAATTTTTAAATGGTTTCAGGGATTCCGTTTCTGGGAATATATCTTACGAAACCCAAAACACTACTTTGACAAAACATAAGCACCCCTATGTTCATAGCAGCTTTATTTACAATCACTAAGCCACAGACAAAACAGCTACAGGACATTTATACATGGATATTAATTGGCTGTACAAAAGAATGAAATTTACTTTTCCAACGGCATGATGGATTTAGAGGGTGTTATGCTAAGAGAAATAAGCCAATTAGAGAAACACAGATACCATATGAGTTCATTTATATGTAGAGTCTAATGAAAAAAATGAAACAAAAATACACAGATGCAGGGAACACACTGGTAGCTGTCAGAGGGGAGGGGACTGCATGGCTGGGAGCAAAAAGGAGAAAGGATTATGCAATAATCATAGATACGAAGTATAGTGATCACCAAGAGAAAGGGGTAGGAGCAGTAGAAGAGGGTAAAGAGGGGACAAATGGTGACAGGAGACCTGACTTGGGGTCATAAACACAATACAATGTACAGATGATGTATTATAAAAGAATACCCCTGAAACATATATAATTTTATTAACCAGTGCCACCCTATTAAATTCAACTAAAAAATGAAAAACAAAACAAAAACAACGAATATCTGCTCTGTGACAAGAAGTCTGGAAGTTAGGGGGGAAAAGATGACCCTGACTGGAGAACAATCAGGTCTCCAGTTTGAAGCATTGTGCCCAACGTTACCCTGGCCACCGCACTCACATACATGTATGTAGAAGATGCTGGAAACCAGGGCCTTGGCCTCCACTGGCTTCCCTGGGCGTGGCCTTGAGCTGATGCACTGAGGGAGATCAAGAGGTCACTTCTCATTCGCAAAGCAGCGGATTTAATTTTTTTTTTTTTTTATTGTAAAAAGGGTCAGAAATCAGAGCCAGGTTCCCACTTTCATTCTCTCCCCTGGCCACCAATGAGACGAATACTCTAATGTCTCCCAAATTCCTGTTCTTTATCCTCTGTTTGCAGAACTTCCCAGGAGCATGTCCCTCTGAGGCTAGGGTCAGGTATCTGCACCCACCCAGCCTGTGCTCCCCCAAGCTTGTGTCCAGGTCTCTGTCGGAAGGGCCACAGACAGGGCTGTGGCCTGCTCTACTGCCTGCCTTGAGAGCCATGGTTTTGCTGAAGAGAAAACGTATGCTTTCCCTGAGTTCAGGGGGAAAGACTCTTGTGCTGTTAAGTGGGTGAAGTCATCACTGAGTGATACACAGGAGGAAATGGGGAGGGGCCGTGAAAACACGGTGTTCTTCATGTGGGCTGGCTTTGAGTTTGTTGTCTGGTTTCCTCAAGGACATTTCCCCCTTCTGGCCCCACGTGCGTGGACGGCCAGCGCATGTGGCGCTCCCTTGCCTGCCTTCTCCGAGGGGCTATGGGAAGAGGAATCCTTCAAGAGAGGCCGTAGGGGCTGCGGGAAGCTCTGGGTTCTGCCCTCCAGAAGCCTCACTCCATCACAGATGGGGACCTCCTGCCTCTGCATCTGGGCCACCAGGGCCATCCGTGCCTCCTGGGGACCACGAGGGCTGTCCCTGGGCCTTGGCCTTTTCTTCCTGGGGTGCTCCATGCATCTGTCCCCACAGACGATGTATTGCAGAAACTTGCCTTTCGCTTTCTCACCAGTGTCTGCATCTCTGAGGGGACTCTGGACAGTGCCCACGGGCCTGCTGTCCACAGCAAGCTTTCTCGGCCAGGCTCCTGGCTCTGGGCTCTCCAGGGAAGCTACGGGCAAAGCCAGAGCTGGCTTGTCCTCCCGTCTGGAGGGAGACCCCCTTCCAGTCACAGTTGTCATCTGTCTTTCTCTCTTCTGGTCTGCCTTCAAGGTCACCCTGGCAGCTGCTCGGGCCTCTGCTGGTGCCAGCAGCCCCCTGCTGGGGGTCAGGGGGAGTCTCTTCCCATCTGGGCTGCCTCTGGGCTGAGAACTGCTCTCCTTCCCTGCCCTGTTCTGAACTATCACCTTCACAGCTGCCTCGCTGTCATCCACCAAGGTGCTGGTGTAGTTGGACAATGTGTTCTTGGAGGTGAGCTGATGGATCAGGTCCTGATTGCCTAGCAACCGGGCATGCGCCAGCTCTAGTCTCTGGAGCCAGGAGCGGCATCGTTTATAAAAGACTTTCTGCTCCATGAGCCAGGTGTTAGCTTCGTATTTCTTCATGGACTCCAGAAAACTGAGTTTCTTTTTCAGCAGGTTCTCTTCTTTCCAGTGGAAGGACAGAACAGAGTAGGACTTCTCTCTTTCCAGAAACTTCCTGTTCTCCGCAAATGTGGGACAGCACCTGTTTCCTGGACTGCCAGCGCCGTGCATCGTGCTGTGATGCTCACTGGGATGGTAGCTCCTCCATGAGAAGCCCAGCTGGGCCTGGACCTCTGACATTTCTCTGCCCACCCAGGGAGCTGGAGGCTGCCGCTGGTGGCAGACGTGGCAGCGTGGCTGATATCATGTGGGCACTGTGACCACAAGGTTCTATTCTAGTTCCATTGTTTGTCAGGAATTCTATAGGTCACCGGGACACCCACTCTGAGAGCCAAAGTCTTCCCTCACGGACAGAGGTCCGGGAAAACGCGTTCACTGGCCTGGTTACTGCAGGCCGGGCTTTCACCTGAAAACCAGCCTCTTTCTCAGGGAACAGCGCTGGAAGGCCACCCCACCCGGTTTCTGTGTGACAGGACCTAAATCGGCAGGAGCCGGGCTGAAATACCCACGCATTTACTTTCAACCATGGAGGTTTCTTTAATTTGGTTCCCTCTAGCTTCCCGACAGGTGGTAATGGGGAAGTTTTTAATGAAGTTATTAACAGAGACATGAGATTTAGAAATACAACCTGATAGAACTTTTACGTAGGTGGTTATATAAGCTATTTATAGTTTTACTGCATGGGCCTCAGTGATGGAGCTGGTCAGTTGGCTGAATTTGGGCTTTTTAAATCTTCATTGAAGATTTGCTTACTGATCCCAGAAAGAGAAGGGAGGGAGGGAGAGAGAAACATCAATCTTCCCCAAATGGGGACTGAACCCACAGCCCAGATATGCACCCTGACTGGGGACTGAGCCCACAACCCTTTAGTGTACGGGACAATGCTTCTTCTTTAATTGTGATATGTAAGTACTTTCATTCAGAGATGAGACCACACATGGAAGCGGAAGGGGAGGTAGAGACAGAAGAGAAATTGAACCTGAACCCTTGCTGAGGGTATTGCCTGTCTGTCCCGGGATGTTGAACTGAAGGACCATGGCCCTACCTGGATGTCAGACCTCCTCTGGACATCCTCAGATAAGGTGGCACAGTGTGGGCCCCAGAGCCCCCAGGATGGGGCTGGGGCCTGTCCGGAAAAGCCCTAACTCCTAACCCTGGATCTCGTAACCCTCAAGCCACAGTCCCTGAAACGAGCTGCTGCATTTGTCCTACCAGCAGTTCGTGTGTGTAACCCAGCCGTTCTGAAAATGAAGACTTAATTGTTGGGGTTTTGTTTGTTTTTAACAAATGACCTTTTAAGAAACCCCCCAATCTCCTTCTCTGTAGGGTCCTTTGGTTGTCACTCCATCAGCACGAAAACCATCTGCACCCCTGCTCTGCCTCCCACCTCACTCACCCCTGCTTCCCAGTTCATCCCCAGCTCTCCCAAGACCAGCAGACCCAAACACTGCATTCCAGAAAGACCCCCGGGCCTTCCTCCGGCCCACCACACCTTCTTGCTGCCTTGTGTTTGTTCTCCTTCAAGAGTTGATGCTTTTCAAAATCCTACTGTGCAAACCACAAAGCCTTGATAGTGTCCTCATGTACTAGGACTTTTCCTTTGTTTACATTTAGGGTAAAGATGGTATTTTTAATAGTAAAATTAGACATCATAAAAGCGATCTCTTAAGTTTGAAAATCAGCAAGGTTATGGAAGACTTGAACAATACCATCAACCACCTTAAATGACATTTCTAGAACACGCTACACAACAGTGGCAGAATGTAGATGATTTTCAAGTGCACATGGCATGTTTACTGAGACAAACCATATTCAGGGCTATTACACAAGTATCAATACTTTACAGTGTGACTATGGAATAGTGGCACTGGCAAATGGTAGGCTAGGAAGCCTAATATTCCCCTATTGGAGACATTAGAAAAGAACCACAAATAAGCTAAAACAATCTTGTAGGAACTGTGCAAAACAAATGAAAGGTCTATAGCAACGAAGCCAATGACTAATCAAAAACCACATTAAAAACAGTAGAAAGTTTCATAGCTTTTTTCCTCCCCTGCCACACCACCTCTCCTGGCATGGGTGGTTTTGGTCTGGAGAAGATGAAAGCTCAGATCCCAATTCTCTCTCTCAAAACAGACGAAGGAAAACAGATTTTATTGAAATACTGTGACCCTCATCGGGATGCCTGAAGGACTGGTCTGTCTTACTTAACTTGGAGCCCAGGTGCGGAAAAGCAGCTGCCACCGTTGCTGAAAGCTGCAGGGTTATTGCAGATGTGCAGAAACCCAGGGCAAGAGGTTATGGGGGGAGACATATAGTAGACCTTCTAGAGACAAAAGTAAGACTCTTCAGAAAATCAAGATATTCAGGCCCTGACTGGTAGCACAGTGAATAAGGCACCGGTCTGTGAACCCAAAGGTCACTGGTTCGATTCCCAGCCAGAGCACATAACCGGGTTGCCAGCCAGGTCTCCAGCCAGCTCTGTAGCTGGAGGCAGGTGAAAGGCACCTCTCTAACTCTCTCCCTTCCCCTCTCTCTAAAAGTAATAAATAAAATCTTTAAAAAAGATATTCAAAAGAAGCTGTGTATTATACAGGAGAATTGTGTGAGAAAGTCACACATAGGCATAAGCAAGATGCACAATACTCTAAGAAGACTTTATGATTTTCCTTACCGATCCTGAAGTTCAGCTAATCAGTGATGGGCTGATTGGGTACAGAAACAGTCCAAAAAAACTGGGAAACCTTGCTGTTGCTTAAAATGTTAATTTTCCACCAAAAAAAAAAAAAAAAAAAAAATCACAAGGCAAAGAAATAGGAAAGCATAGTCAATTCAAAAGAAGAAAGTAAGTTGGCAGAAACTATCTCTGAAGAAGCACAGACACTGGACTTCCCCAATAAAGACTTTAAAGGAAATATCATATATGCTCAAATGGCTGAAGGAAAACAGACAAAAGTAACCACAAATAAGCAAAATTATGTATGAACAAAAGGGAGCATACCAACAAAGAGACAGAATTTAAAATAAGGGGCCAAACCAATCCTGTAACTGAAAAATACAAAAATTGAATTGAAATCTTTCCTAGAGGAGTTTATTAGCTGAACTGACTTGGCAGAAGAATTAGAAGGAAAGAGAATGGAGCTTACAAGACTTGTAAGCCATCATCAAATAAACTAATATAGGCATTATGGAGTTTCTAAGTGGAGAAGGGAGAGAATGTTAAGAAATAATGGCTAAAAACCAGCCACTCCGGATAAAAGACATGAATTTAGAAATTCATGAATCACAACCAACTTGAGGTAGAATAAATTTAAGAGAGACTGATACCAAGTTGCATTATAATCTGTCAAAAGGCAAAGACAGCGAATTCTGAAAGCAGCAAAAGAGAAACAACTCATTATGTACATGGGATTTTCAATAAAGTTATCAGCTGAATCCTTTCAACAAAACTCTTAATGGCCCAAAAGCAGCGTGGGATGATTTACTTAAAAGGTTGAAAGAAAAATAATATCTGTCAACCAAAAATTCTGTATCTACCAAAACTGTCCCTCAAAAATGGAGAAATTAAGACATTCCCAAATAAACAAATCTAAGGAAGTTCATCATCACTAGACCTGCTCCAGAAGAGATGCTAAAAGGAGTCTGACAATTTCAAAAGAAAAGATTCAATACAGTAGTTAAAAGCTATATGGAGATATAAAGGTTTCTGGTAAGAGTAAATACTAACAATTCTTCAATAAAGACAATTAAGTAAGGGCGAAAGTACTTAAATAGGCATTTCTCCAAATAAGATACACAAATAGCCAATAATCATATTAATATATGCTCACCATAACTGTCATTAGGGAAATGAAAATCAAATCCACAAGCTACCATTTCACATCTGTACAATGGCTATAAAAATACATATGAACAAATTTGGTGAAAATGTTAAGAAACTATAACCCTCATCTATCCATTATGGGTGAGAATGTAAAACAATGCAGCCACTGTGGAGAACAGTTTGGCAGTTTCTAAATAAACTAAATATAAAATTATCATCTGATCCAACAGTTCTTCTGTTGGAAGAACTAACAGGTATACCCCAAAGAATTGAAGTACCCAAACAAAAAATTATATGCTCATGTTCATTGGAGCACTATTGACAATAGTTAAAATGTGGAGAAAAAAGCCCAAATGTTTAATGAATGAGTAAATAACATGTGGTCTTTCCATACAATGTAATATTATTCAATCATAAACAAGAATGAAGAGCTGATACTTGCTCAACATGGGTGAACCTGAAAATCATTAAATTAACTTAAAAAACCCATATACCAAAGGCAAATAAGGACATTACATCATGATAAATCATACTCTGGTTTCTCTTCAGATCATATAAACCTTTCACCTTTTACATAATGATAAATAAATCAATCTACCGAGAATATAACACTCATTAATATCAATGCACACCATACAGGAGCATCTAAATGTTAACAGATATGAATGGAAAGACTGATAGTATGCAATTATTAGCAGAAGACTTTAATAACCCACTTATCGCAATGGGTAGATCACCCAGAAATAATATCAAGGAAACTAGCCAAAAATGACACACTAGACTATAGATAGATTTAATAGAACTATACAGAACATTTTATGCAAAAATAACAAATACACACGTTTTCAAGTGCACATGAAACATTCTCCAAAATACATCACATGTTAGGCCACAAATAAAGTCTCAATAAATTCATGTAGCTTGAAATCATGTTAAGCATCTTATATGACAATAGTATGAAACCAGACATCAATTACCAAAATAATAAAAATAAGAACAAAGTGGAAAAAACACAAAAATATGGCAAAACATGCTAGAACACAACAAATGGGCCAAAAAAGAAATCAAACAGAAAATCAAAAGATAACTTGAGGTAAATGAAAATGGAAACAATGGCTCACAATCTATGGGGTTCAAGAGGGAAGTTTACAGCAACGTTGGCTTACGCCAAGAATCAAGAATAATCTCAAAAGCAATCTAAATTTACATCCAACCAAAGGAACTAGAAAAAAGAACAAAAAAGCCCAAAGTCAGAAGAAAGGGAAAAAAAATAGTAAACATCACAGCAGAACTAAATGAAATAAAATCTAAAACAATTAGGAAAAATAAATAAAACTAAGAGTTGCCTCTTGGAAAAATAAACAAAATTGATAAACCTAAGCCAGACTCATTAAGAAAATCAGAACCCAAATAAGTAAAACAGAAATGACAACCAATTTGAATCAGGAACCATAAGCTCCCAACACAAAAAGTGCAGGACCAGACCACTTTACATGTGAATTCCACCAAACCTTTGAAGAAGAATCAATACATACCCTTCTCGAACTACGTCAAAAGTTAAAAAGAGGAAGAAATGCATCTAAACTCTTTCTCTGAGGCCAGGATTATCCTAATGCTAAAACTAGACAGACACTACAAATAAATGACATGGTAGTATTTCTGATTAATATAGATGGAAAAATTTTCAAAAACATACTAGCCAACCAAATCAACAATGCATTCAAAGGATACACATAAGCATGTGGAATCTATTCCAGCTATTCAAGGATGACACAGTATCCTGAAATCAACCAATCTGATACTCTATATTAATAAAACAAATGTAAAAATGATCACCTGAAAAGGTGCAGTAGAGGCTTTTAATACTTGAATCTTTCCCAAATGCCCCCAAACACAGCACAGGTGGCAGCCATCCTCAGCTCCCACTGCTGTCTTTTTCACGCGTCCTCAAGATGGCCAGCTAGCCTCAGTTCACACTGCAGCTCCCAGCAAATGGCCCCAAGCCCAGGACAAGTGGCAGCCAGTGCTGGCGCTCATGTAGCCGCCTGCGCTCCCTCACGCCTGCAGCAGCAGGTGACTGGTCTTGGCTCACACTGCAGCTCCTCTCAAGAAGCCCCAAGCCCAGCATAAGCAGCAAGCAGCCTCTGGCCACCCTGGAGTTTCTCCTAACAGGGTCCAGTCCCTCCCAAAAGGCTCCACATGTGCCACATCTGTTTGGCAGCCTTGGCTGGTGACAGTGCCCAAGAACGTGTCTCCTGCTCCATGGGGCAGCCTGTCCTCACAGTGAGTAGGCCTGAGGGATAACCAATGTGCCTGTGGTAATGATGGCCCAATTGCAGCAGGAAGGCATATGTAACCCACTCATGGAACATACCTGGAGTACCTGGCTTGGATGCTCATGAGGAACTGCCCCTGGTACCTATAGGACACCTACATAAGGCCGTCCTTTGTAAAGTCATAGCAAATCGACCTAACACATAGAAACAAACATAGGGAGACAGCAAAAATGAGGAGACAAAGGAGTATGTTCCAAACAAAAGAACAGGAAAAATTTCCAGAAAACTGAACTACAGAACACAGAGATAAGCAATATACAACCATGGATATAGAAAACAATGTGATGAAAGCCAGGCAGGTGGTAAGGGCTCAGTGGAAGGGGCAAAATGGGTGAAATGGGACACATACGAGAGTTAATTGATATGCAGAACTTCTTACAGCATGGAAGTAAAATACATTCTTTTCAAATGCATAAGGAACTTTTGCAAAGATAGACTACTCAGGTCACGAGGGCTTAAAACTAGAAACCAACCTCAAGGAAAAAAATCCAAAACATTCAAATTCATGGATATTGAATGGCATGCTATTAAATAATGAATGGGTAAACAATGAGATCAAGTAAGAAATAAAAATGTTCCTGGAAACAAATGAAAATGAACACACAACAACCCTAAACCTATGGGAGACAGTGAAGGCAGTCATGAGAGGGAAGTTCATATCAATACATGCCTACCTAAAAAGGACAAAAGAATCTCAAATAAACAGCATAGCCATAACTGCTATAAGAACTAGAGGAACAACAACAAACAAAGCCTAGTGAGTAGAAGGAAGAAAATAATCAAGGTAAGAGCAGAACTAAATGACATACAGGCTAAAAGAAAAATTCAAAGGATCAATAAACATATCCAGGAACTGGTTCTTTGAAAAGATAAACAAAATCACCAAGCCTTTAACCACACTCATCAAGAAAAAAAAAGGACCCAAATAAACAAAGTCTGAAACAATAAAGGAGAAATCACAACTGATATTACAGAAATACAAATGATTATAAGAAATGACTATGAACAGCTATATGACAAAAAATTTGGCAGCCTGGGTGAAATGGACAAATTTCTGGAAACATAATCTTCCAAAACTGAATCAAGAAGAAGCAGAAAGCCTGAACAGAACAGTAACAACTAGTGAAATTGAAACAGTAATCAAAAAACTCCTGGCATACAAAAGCCCCAGACCAAATGGATGCACAGGTGAATTTTACCAAACATTTAGGGAAAAACAAACTCCTATCCTTCTCAACTTATTCCAAAATACCCAAGAAGAGGGAAGACTCCCAAACTCTCTATGAGGTCAATATTATTCTATTCCCCAAACCAGGTAAAAAAGACATAACAAAAAAAGAAAACTATATAGGCCTATATCGCTGATGAACATAGATGCTAAAATATTCTACAAAATATTGGCAAATCGGATCCAGCAATGCATTAAGATCATACACCATGATCAAGCAGGATTCACCCGTTGGGATGCAAGGATGGTGTAATACTCACAAATCAATAAACATAATACACCACATAAACAAAATGAAAGATAAAAACCATATGATCATATCAATAGATGCTGAAAAAACATTTGATAAAGTATAGCACCCATTTATGATTAGAAAGCTCAACAAAGTGGGAATAGAGAGAGGGGGCATACCTCAACATAATAAAGGCCATATAGGAGAAACCTGCAGCTAACATCATACTTAATGAGTAAAAACTAAAAGTCTTCCCCTTAAGGTCAGGAACAACGCAAGGCTGTCCACTCTCTCCACTTTTATTCAACATAGTTTTGGAAGTTCTAGCCACAGCAATCAGACAAGAAAAAGGAATCAAAGGCATCAAAATGAAAAAGGAGAAAGCAAAACTGTCATTATTCGCAGATGACATGTTAACGTACATACAGAACCCTGTAGACTCCACCAAGAAACTTCTCAACCTAATTAAGTGAAATTTGGAAAAATTGCTGGATAGTCAATATCCAAAAAATTGAAGGCATTTTTATACATTAACAAACAAAGAACAGAGAAACTAGAAAAAAAAAAATCCCATTTACTATAGCAACAAGAAAAATAAAGTACCTAGGAGATAAAATAAACTTAACCAAGGAGCTAAAAGACATGTACTCAGAAAACTATAGAACACTGAAGAAAGAAATTAAGAAAGGTACAAATAAATGGAAACATATATCATGTTCATGGAAGGGAAGAATTCATGTCATTAAAATGTCCATGTTACCCAAAGCAATTTATACATTCAATGCAATACCTTTTAAAACACCAATGATATATTTCACAGATCTAGAACAAATACCTCAAAAATTTATATGAAGCCCAAACCAACCTTGAATAGCCTTAGCAATGTTGAGAACAAAATAGGAGGAATCACAATACCAGATATCAAACTAGATTACAAGGCTGAAATCAAAACAGACTGGTACTGGCATAAGGATAGACATATAGATCAATGGAACAGAATAGAGAGCTCAGAAATAAATGCAGGTCTCTATGGCCAACTAATATTTGACAAAGACAGAAGGAGCATAAAATGCAGTGAAAATAGCTTCTTCAACAAGTGATGTTGGGAAAACTGGACAGGGACATGAAAAAAAAATGAAACTAGATCACCAACTTACACCATATACCAGAATAAATGCAAGATGGGTAAAGACTTAAACATAAGCCATGCTACCATAAAAGTCCTAGAGAAAAACATATTTGGTCTATTTTTACATATGTATAAAAGTTTCCACAATTAAAAATGAACCAAAAAAAAAAAAAAAGTGTTCAAAACAATGGTTATAAAGACACTTAATAAACTTGTGAGATCAATAAACTCAGTGAGGACCTCAACACACAGAAATATTTTAAAAGAATAATCAGAACTAAGAAATATAATTAAGTAAAATGGAGAGCACTGTGGGAATGAACAGATTAGATTTTGCAGAAGAGTGAACTGGTGATATGGAAGACAAGACTGGAAATCTCCCAATCAAAGCAGCAAAAAGATTTTTAAAATTTATAAAACTGAGGAAAAGCTTAAGGGATCTCTGGGAATTAGAATCAAGCTACCAACATTTGTATCATGGGGTCCCAGAAGAAGATAAGAGAGAGGGAGACAGAAAACTTATTGAAGACATAATGGCTGAAAACTTCCCTAATCTGACAAAGGAGATAGTCCAAGTCCCCAAAGTACAACGTCAACATGAAACCAAGAGGCCCATCCCAAGACTAAAATACCAAAAATTAGAAAGTGAATCTTAAAAGAATCAAGGGGAAAACAGCTATTTATGAATGAAGGATTCCCCTACAAAACTATCGGCAGCTTTTTCAGTAGAAATGTTGCAGGCCGTAAGGGAGTGGCATGATATGTGCAAAAGGAAATAAAAAACCTACAACCAAAAATGCACTAATCAGCAATGTTATCATTGAGAACAGAAGGACACAGTTTCCTAGACAATAAAATTGTTAACATGTTAATAACTACATGTGACAAGAGAGTACTAGACTTTTCGAGGGGATTACTTTATAAGTTATATAAATGCCTAACTACTATGCTTTACGCCTGTAACTGATATGATATTGAATGTCAACAGTAATTAAAACTTTTTCCAAAAAATAAAAAGGACTTCCAGCCACAATGGACATGTAGGTAGACATGCTGTGTCTCCCTCACAACTAAGAAGACATTTACATGTACCTCAAAATTAAATAAACACAACACAAAAAGTTCAGAAAACTGAACTACATGGAAGGGCAACAAACAAAGTAGTAAAATACTCAGCCGGACAGGAGGGGCGGCGCTGGGGAAGAGAGGGGAGGAGAGCCGCGGTGGCAGCACCAGGGTTGAGGCCGCAGAGGAAAGTGCTGTTACACAATTAAACCTGGGAAGCGGTCCCAGGACCTGACCATGCAGCTCCCAGTTCCAGCGCCAGGAAACAGACAGCCAGCAGCTGCAGTGGTGGCAGGAACCTGAGGCTGTGGCAAAAAGCACAGTCACAATATGTAAACCTGGAAAGCAATCTGGGGCCAGACTGCCCAGCGCATGTTTTCAGGACCAGGGCAAAATAGAGCTACATTGCTTCTGACTGTGAAAACCAGTGGGGGTGGTGGGGTGGGGTGGGGTGGGCCGGTTGATGTGGCTCAGTGGATTGAGCACCAGCCTATGAACCAAAGGGTCACCGGTCTGATTCCCAGGGAGGGCATATCCCTGGGTCGCAGGGTTAGGTCCCCAGTTGGAGGTGTATGGGGGGCATCCACACATTGATGTCTCTCCCTCTCTCTCTCCCTCAAAATAAATACAATTAAAAAGAAAAAGAAAAAAGAAAACCTGTGGGGGTTGGGACAGAGGAAGAAACTGTGGGTCTCATTATTTCCTCCCAGACCTCTTCCCCACATACAGCACCACAACAAGGCAGAACAGGTCACACCACACCGATGAATTCCTAAGGCTCCACCCCTAATAACTTAATGGGTGTAAAAGAACTACCTAAGACCCAGAGGTAAATACAAAACACTAAGGAGACAGAAAAGTATGGCTCAAAAGAGGGATCAAGGTGTTAGAGGGAGAACTGAATGACAGAGAGACAGCCAACCTAACAGATGTAGAGTTCAAAACACTGGTGATTAAGATGCTCATGGACTTGAAGATACGATTGAGTACAGCAAATTCGGGAGGAAGAAGGAAAGGCTAGGCTATGTGAAACAAAGAAAAATCCACAGGAAACCAAGGGTGAAGGGAAGGAAACCAGGGTTCAAATCAATGATTTGGAATAAGAATGAAATAATCAGCTAGTACAGAATGAAGAAAAAAGAACAGATAAAAAACAATAAAACAAACAAACAAAACCGAAGGAGAGGCATAGAAACCTCTAGGACAACTTTAAATATGCCAATATCCAAATCACAGGAGGTGCCAGAAGAAAAGAAGGAAGTGCAAGGAACTGAAAACTTATGTGAAAAATAATGAAGGGAAACTTCTCAAATTTGGCAAAGGAACTAGACATGCAAGGGCAGTAAGTACAGCGAGTTCCAAACAAGCTAGCCCCAGGAGGATCACACCAAATCACATAATTAAAATGTCAAAGGTTAAAGATAAAGAATCTTAAAAGCAGTAACAGAAAAAAGTAAGTTACCTACAAAGGGGTTCCTATAAGATGATTAGCTGATTTCTCAAAAGAAACTTTGCAGGCAAGAGGAGCCTGGTAAGAAATATTCCAAGTGGTGAAAGCAAAGCCCTTCAACCAAGATTACTTTATCCAGCAAAGCTATCATTCAGATTGAAAGGGCAGATGAAGTGCTTCCCAGATGAGGTAAAGCTAAAGGAGTTCATCATCACCAAGCCATTGGTATATGAAATGTTCAAGGAACTTATTTAGAAAAAGGATAAAAATTATAAGCATTAAAAAGACAACAAACTTTTAACTATCAACAACAGAATCTTAAAAATAGAAACCAAAACCAACTAAGCAGACAACCAGAGTGGGAACAGAATCATAGATATGGGGAACATTTGGAGGGGTGTCAGCAGGAAGTGGGAAGGAGAAGAAGCGGGTAAAGGTGCAAGTATTAAGAAGCATAGTTGGTGGGTGCAGACTAGACAAGGAAATGTTAACAGCAGTACAGAAAAAGGTAACAGCAAAGAACTTATATGCATGACCCATGGACATGAACTATAAAGGGTGTTGGATTGTTGGACTGAGGAGGGGTGAGGGGTGGGGAAAGCAAAGGGAAAAGAAATAGGGAAAAGTGTAACAGCATAATCAATAAGAAACGTGTAATCTGACATGTATTTTGTGCATTTAAATGCACAAGACATTTATATTTTATAATAATTTTAAGACACAGGTTGCATTTTTGAAGATTTTTAATTTCATCTGTTTAATTGACGGCATATAGTAGTTTCAATATTCCATCATTGTCATTTTTAATAGGTATGAGGTTACCAGTGATATGTCATCTTTTATTTGTGATGTTGGTAATTTGTGTTTATTTTTCTTGATCACTATAGTTCTGAATTTATCAGTTTTACTTATCTTTTAAAAAATCAATTTTTGATTTTATCAATATCACATTATTTTATTTTCTATTAAATGATTTTTAATTCTATCTTTTACTTTTCCTCACGTTACTTTAGTACATTCTTTGTTTTAGTTCTTAAGTTGTGACTTAAAGCATTATGTATTTTAAAACGTAATATCTTTACTGTAATTTTTCTTAACCACAGAATTACCACCATCCAACAAATTTTTATATGTTCTGTTTAAAGTACCATTCAAATGATACTTTGAAATATTTTTAAATTTCTTTTATTTCTTATTTGATTCATGGGTTATTTAGCAGAGTGTTGCTTAACTATCCATTGTTTAACAACTTACCAATTATTGTATTGTGAGTGACTTCTAGTTTATTTCTATTGTGATCAGGGAAAATATACTGAAAAATTCCAATTTTTGAAATTTATTGTGTTTTTAAAATTACCTATTGCATGATTCACTGTGGAAAATATTCCAAGTGCACTTGAAAAGAATGTGTTTTCTGCATCTGTCAGTAAGTGTCAATTAGGTTAAGATGATTGATAAGGTTATTTAATCCTCAAAAATCTTATGTGGGCCCTGGCTGGTGGCACAGTGGATAAGGCACCGGCCTGTGAACCCAAAGGTCATTGGTTCGATTCCCAGCCAGGGCACACAATCAGGCTTCAAGCAAGCCTTCATCCAAGTCCATTGCTGGTGGCAGGTGAACAGCAACCATACATTGATGTTTCTCTCCCTCTCTACCTTCCCCCATCTCTAAAAATAATAAATAAAATCTTTTAAAAAATCTTGTATGTATACTTATTCTATCAGTTATTGGGAAAGGGATGTTAGCATCTCCAATTATGACTATGGATGGGTCTATTCTTTCATTTAATTCAGGTATTTTTTTTTTCTCTATGTGGTTTGAAGCTCTTTTGTTAAGTACATACATTTGAAAATATTTGTCTTCTTGATGAAACTTCTTATGATCAGGAAATGTGCCTCTGTGAAAATAGTCTGTTGAAGTCACTTTGATATTAATATGGTCATGTCAACTTTCTACGCTTACTGTTTAATGATACCTTTTCCATCATTCATTGATTTTCAAAAAAAATAAAATGAACCCATAAAGGTTTTTAGATAAGCAAAAGCTAAATGATTTTACCACCTTTATATGGGCACTATAAGAAATAAATGGTAAATGGAAATTTATTAAAGCAAAAATGAAATGATCAAAACTAAAAATGAAAATTTAAGAAAAGCATCACTTACAAAGGAAAACATTTAGTAGTGAATTAAGCTATGAAGCTAGCATAAAAGTTAAAGTGCAAAAGTAATAAGACCATATGTAAACATAATAGTAAAGAAAATTCACGTACAATGTAAAATATGCAAAAATCAAAATGTGGGTGCTAACTAAAAATATGGTGTTTTATTTTTTTAAGGTTATATTTATTTTCTTTTTCAGAGAAGGGGAAAGGAGGGAGATAAAGGGAAAGAAACATCAATGTGTAAAGGATATTATCAATTGGTTGCCTCTTGCACACCCTAATGGGGGAACCTGGCCTGCAATCCAGGCACATTCCCTCAATGGGAATCAAACCTGTGACCTTTTGGTCTGCAGGCCAGTGCACAATCCATTGAGCCACACCAGCCAGGGCAAAACACAGTGTTTTAAAAATGCATTCTAACTTAAGCAACCACCAAACTTAAATAGGCTGCTATACTGTTATATACTAACCTTATACGAAGCACAAACCAGAATCCCATAATAGATATAAAATATAAAGAGATATTAGTTAACTATAAAAATTAGTAGCTTTAAAAATTATCAAATTATAAGAGAAGAAAAAAGCAGAGCACTACATAAACAACCAAAACTCAATTATTAAAATGGCAATAAGTACGTATGTATTGACATTATTTTAAATGTGAATGGACTAAATGCTGCAATTAAAAGACACAAGGTGACTGAATACACTACACATGTACTATGCTGCTATGGTTCACTTAAGATTAAAAGACACACAAATGAAGAGATAGAAAAGATATTCCATGCAAACATAAATGGAAAGAAAGCTGGAGTAGCAACACTTATATCAGAAAAAAAAAGTGACTTTAAAATAAGGCTGTGAGCACTGGCTGGTGGCTAAGTGGATAAGGCACCGGCCTGCAAACTCAAAGGTTGCTGGTTCGATTCCCAGCCAGGGCAAATTAGGTTGCAAGCCAGGTCTCCAGCCAGGTCCATAGCTGGAGGCAGGTGAAAGGCAACTATACATTGATGTCTCTCTCTCTCCCTCTTTGCCTCTCTCCCTTCCCCTCTCTCTAAAAATAATAAAATAAAATCTTAAAAAATAATAAAATAAAGTAAGACTATAACAAGAGACCAAGAAGTGGATTCCATATGATCTATGGATCAATTAAATAAAAGGCTGTAACTTTGGCAAACATCTATCCAATATAGAAATGCCTAATACAGAAAGCAAATATTAATAAATAAAAGGAGACTGACAGTGATACAATAATAGCAGGGAACTTTAATACCTCACTTATAGCTGATATCTCCAAACAACAAATCAACATGGAAACAGTGCCCTTTAATGACACATTAGACCAACTTCTACCCCTGAACAGTGGTATATATTTTGTTTCCAAGTGCACATGCAGTATTTTCCAACATAGATTATTTTTTTGGCCACAAAACAAGTCTCAAAAATCCAAGAAGGTTCAAGCCATTATCTAGAATGTTCTCTAATCATGTTATAAATCCAGAAATCAATTACAAGAAGAAAAATGGGGGAAAAACACGTTGAGGCTAAACAGCATGTTACTAAACAACCAATAGGTTAACAAAAAACTCAGGAACAGAATTAAAAGATATTCAGAGACAAATGAAAATAGAAACAAAATGACCCGAAGTCTATGGGACATAGCAAAAGCACTTCTAAGAGAAATTAATAGCAACAGAGGCCTATCTCAAGAAACAAGTAAAGTCTAAATTATTTAACACCTCAAGTAACAAGATGAAGAACAGCAATGCCCTAAAGTTAGTAAACGGAAGAACGGGGCGGGGGGGATAAAAATTGAGACTGAAAAAGAAAAATAGATTAAAAATTGATATATCTTCAGCAAGACCTATGAAGAAAAAACATGGCCAAATAAAATAGAAACAAGAACAGATAAGTAACACCTGACTCCACAGAAACACAAAAGATTATGAAAAGTACACAATGAACAATATTATGCCTACAACTTGAACAACCTAAAAGAGATGGATAAATGCTGGACACATATAATATTTTAAAACTGAATTAGGAAGAAACAGAAAACATGAGCAGACTGATTGCTAGTAAAGAAACTAAATCAGTAATTAAAAAAAATAAACAAAAGTCCATGATCAGATGGATTTACAGTTGAGTTTTAATAAACATTTAAAGAATTAATATCTTTCCTTCTAAAATAGTTCTAAAAAATTAGCCCTGGCTGATGTGGTTTAGTGGGTTGAGTACTGGCCTGTGAACTAAAAAGTTGCTGGTTCAATTCCCAGTCAGGGCACATGCTTGGGTTGCAGGCCAGGTCCCCAGTTGCGAGTGTGGGAGCAATTACCGATCCATGTTTTCCTTTCACAGTACATCAATGTTACCCTGTCTCCCTCCCCTCCCCTCTCTCTAAAAAATAAATTTTAAACCTCTAAAAAAGTAAAATAGTTCCAAAAAGTTAAAGATAAAGGGAAGCTTCCAAACTCATTCTATGAGGCCAGCATGACACTGAAAATAAAAAACAAGACAAAGGCACTACAAAAAAAATTACAGACCAATAGTTTTGATAAACACAAATGCAAAAATCATCAAGAAGATATTAGCAAGCTGGACTCAGCCATAAACAAGAATATTGATTCCAGGGGTGCAAGAATAGTTCAATATCCATAAATCAATCAATTTGATACACCACGTAAGTAGAAGACAAAAATCATTATGTTCAATCTTAGTAGATGCAGAAAATTGCATTTGGAAAAAAATTAACATTAAAAATTCAACATTCATTTATGATAAAAACTGTCAACAAAGTGGGTATAGAGGGAACCCACCTTAGAATAATATAGTAGAGGTGACATATGACAAACACAGGTAACAGCATGTGAAGAACTGAAGGCTTTGCCTCCACATCAGGAATAAATGGCATATGTACTCGCATCACTGTTACGAAACAGTTATTGAAACCGATAACCACAGCAGCCACACACAAAAATAAATAGAAGACATCCAACTTGGAAAAGAAGACGTAATACTATCATTATTTGTAGATGACATGGTTCTATATATAGAAAATACTAAGACCTCCAACAACATGCTATTAAAATAAATTATGTAAATTTTCAGGATATAAAATTAATATTCAAAACTGCTGCATTTCTAGACACTAATAACAAACTATAACAGAGAGCTATTAAGAAAACAACCCCATATACAACTGCATATAAAAATAGCCGCTCTGGCTGGTAGCATAGTGGATAAGGCACCAGCCTGTGAACCCAAAGGTCACTGGTTCGATTTTCAGACAGGACACATAACCAGGTTGTGCAAGCCAGGTCTCCAGTCAGGTCTGTAGCTGGAGGCAGGTGAAGGGCAACCATACATTGATACTTCTCTCCCTCTCTTCCTCCCTCCCTGCCCTTCTCTGAAAGTAATAAAATCATAAAAAAAAAAAAAACCCACCCCCTGGTGGGTGGCATGGTGGATAGATAAGGTGCTGGCCTGCAAACCCAAAGCCCACCAGGGCACATAATCAGGTTGCAAGCCAGGTTGCAAGCCAGGTCTCCAGCCAAGTCTGTAGCTGGAGGCAGGTGAAAGACAACCATGTATTGACATCTCTCTCCCTCTCACTGGAAATAACAAACAAAATCTTTAAAATAAATAAAAATAAATCAATTTGTTCATTAAAAAATAAAATACCTAGGAATAAATTTCACCAAGATTAAAAAAAACAACCCTGTACTTGAAAAAATATAAGACACTGATGAAAGAAATTGAAGATACAAATAAATGGAAGGACTTTCTGTAATCATGTATTAAAAGAATTAACAGTTAAAATGTCTATACCACTCACAGCAACCTATTCAATATAATCCCTATCAAAATATCAATGGAGTTTTTCACAGAACTAGAAAAGATAATCTTAAAATTTATATGGAACCACACAAGACCTCAAACAGCTAAACAGTGATGAGAAAGAAAAACATGGTTGGAGGTATCATGTCCCCTGGTTGCAAACCATACTACAAAGCTTTAGTAATCAAAACATTATGCTACTGGCAGAAAAATAGACACTTAGATCAATGTAACAGAATAGAGATCTCAGAAACAAACCCATTATTATTATGATCAATTAAACTATGACAAAGGAGGCAAAAGTACACACTCAACAGAGACCAAGTCTTCAATAAATGGTGCAGGGAAAACTGAACAGATAGATACATGCAAAAAAGAATCTATAACACTTTCTTATGTCATATACAAAAATAAACTCAAAGTAGATTAAAGATTAAAAGTAAGATCTAGCCCTGGCTGGTGACACAGTGGATAAGGCACTGGCCCGTGAACCCAAAGGTCACTGGTTCGATTCCCAGCCAGTGCACATAACCAGGTTGCAGGCCAGGACTCCAGCCAGGTCTGTAGCTGGAGGCAGGTGAAAGGCAACCATACACTGATGTCTCTCTCCTTCTCTGCTTCTATCCCTTCCCCTCTCTCTAGAAATAATAAGTAAAATCTTTTACAAAAGTAAGATCTTATACTATTAAAATTCTAGGAGAAACCATTAGTCATAGCAACTTTTTGAATGTGTCTCTGAGGGCAAAGACAACAAAAACAGAAATAAATAAATAAAAGATTAGATTACATCAAATTAAAAAGTTTTTGCACCATGAAGGAGATCACCAATGAAACAAAAAGCCAACCTACTGAATGGGAGAAGACATTTTCAAATGATACATCTAATAAGGGGTTAATACCCAAAATATCTAGAGCTCATTCCAGTTAACCTAAAAAATTTTTAAATCTGATTTCAAAGTGGGCAGAGGACCTGAACAGACATTTTTCCCAAAGAACACATAGTGATGACTGAGAAACATGTGAAAACATGATCGGCAACACCAATAATTAGGATGACCCAAATCAAAAACAAGATAAGGTATCACCTGTCAAACAACCATCACCAATATATTCACAAACAACAAGGGTTGGTGAAGATGTGGAGAAAGGGAAACCTCTCATGCACTGTTAGTGGGAATGAAGACTGGTGCAGCCACTGTGGGAAATAGTATGGAGGGTCCTCCAAAAATTAAACATGGATCTATCTATCTTTTGACCCAGCAGTTTCACTTTCCAGTATTTATCCAATAACACCCCAAATGTTAATTTAAAAAGACATATGCACCCCCATTTCATTACATTATTATTTACAAGAACCAAGATATGGCAACAAACTGAGTGTCCATCAACAAACAGAAGGATAAAGAAGAAGTGATACATATCGTATATAATAGAACATGACTCAGTCATAAAAACATAAAATCTTGCCATTTGTAACAACATGGATGGACAAAGAGGGTACCATGCTAAATGAAGTAAGTCAAGCAAATACCATGTGATTTCCTTATATGTGGAATCTACGAAAAACAAAATACATGAAAAAACAAAACAGAAACAAACCTGTAAATACAGAAAACAAATTGTCACCAGATGGTAGAGGGGTTAAGGAGATGGGTGAATAAGATGAAAAGGGCTAAGAAGTACAAATGGCCAGTTATCAAAATAATTACGGGGATGTAAAGTACAGCATAAGGAATACAGTCAATAACATTGTAATAACCATGCATGGTGCCAGATGTGTACAAGACTTATCGGGGGGATCCCTTTGTAAGGCATATAAATGTCTGATCGCTGTGTTGTACACCTGAAACTAATATAATATTGTATTTCAACTGATTGGAAAGTAGATTAAAGTTCCATTGACCCTGTAGACCTCGGTAAGCCCCACTTGGCCATGAAGTATTTTGATATATGGTCGAATTCCCTTTACCACAATTCTGATTATGGTTTTTTGCCTTCATTCACATAAGAGGTATTTGTACAGTTTTAACATTTTTGGTCTTTTTTTCCTGTAAGAGCAATGCTATCCATTAATGTAAGTTGGAAAGCATTTCTTACTATTACATTTTCTAGACAATTGTAGAATCAGTATTATTTTTATTTTATCTAAAACTATAAGGACCTGGAGTTTCTTTGCAGGAAAGGTTTTAACTACAGATTTGACTTATTTCATTAAAAAATGTTATTCAGTGCTCACTTCAGCAGCACATATACTAAAGTTGGAATGATACAGAGAAGATTTGTATGGCCCATACACAAGTATGACACGCAAACTCATGAAGCATTCTGTATTTTTAAAAATTACAGTAAATTTATTAAAAATAAGTGTTATTCAGATAACCTACTTCTTCTTGATTGAATTTTGGTAGTTTGAGTCCTTCAAGAAAAATTTCCATTTGATTTAAGTTGTCAAATTTCTAAAACTATGAGTGTTTATGAACATAGATTTTTATAAATTCTCCTTGATCTTACTAAAATATCCACAGAATCTCAAATGATATTCCTTTTCCCATATCTAGGTGTTGGTAGTAGTATCTTTGTTTTCTTCTTCCCTTAATCAGCCTGGCTCAAATTTTACCAATATAATTCATTAATCAATTGATCAGTTTTCAATTTTACTCATTTTTCTCCATATCTTTATTCATTTATAATTTATTAATTTTGCTCTATCTTTATTGTCCTCTTTCTTTTTGTTGGCTGTAGGCTTAATTTGCTCTAAGTTTCTTAAGGTGAATTTACAGTTGACCCTTGAACAACATGAGGGTTAGGGGCACAGACCCCCAGCACAGTAAAATACCTGTGTATTATTTTGACTTCCCCAAAACATTACTGAAAGCCCTACTGCTGTCCAGAGCCTTACTGATAACATCAATTCTCTATTAACACATATTCTGTATGTTACATAGAGAAAACACATTTTAAGAAAATCATTAGGAAAACTTCTATAGCACTGAACTGTATTTATCAATACCATGTTCATCATTTGTTTACAAGATGAAACATCTGTAAATTGATATTGTCATATGATACAAAACACTGCACATGTATAACTAAACCCAGACATCAAAAATAAAAAGGTATTGTGGAAAAGTACATATTTATTTACAAGCATAATGATTAATAATGAAGTAGCAGCCATACCATTGCTAAATGGTAGCCTAGTGAAACAGATATAATTGCATCAAGTAGCCTAGCCCATACGTATAATGAATCATTAGTAACTTCCTGTAGCATACAGTGCTGGGTGTATTTATTTACAATACAGCATTAGAAGCATTGCTACAGTATAGGAAACACTTACCTGTGATGATAAGCTGATAATACCTACTCTCCCCAATTACAAAAGCATACCATACAGTACTGTAAGTACTTTGAATGCAAAATTACGTAACAGTAAGAAAACTAACACATCATTGTTATATTAAATATCACTCACCTCATGCCTATGTAAGTAGTCTATCTGCTTCCACAGAAGTCTTGCACACGCTGTTCAACGCGGTGACTACTTAGGTAATGATGGTCGCACAAAACATCTCCTACAGTCCTTGCCACAGAGTCACTAGATTTTCCCACGTCGTCACTCATACACAACAGATACGTTCTCCTTACTTGTATGTCATGGTGATGATTTCCTATTCACTTTGTGGAAGAGGATCATCATGAGGGTCTTTGTTCTTATCTTCATGCTGGGTGGGTGGAGGAGGAGGAGAGGGAAGCGGGGCTGGTCCTGCTGTCTCCGGCGGAGCAGGTGGAGGAGGTAGAGTAGGCGAAGGAGGTGGAGGAAGGAGGTAGAGAAGGCGGAGAAGGTGAAGTAGGTGAAGGAGGCAGAGGAGGTGTAAGAGGCAGAAGAGGTAGGGGAGGCAGGCACATTCAGTGTAACTCTACGGAAAGCCATCATAATTTGACATTCAGCATTTTCATTCCTCTAAAAAAGTTTCCATACAGTACCAGTTCTTTTTCCACCATTTGCTTTCATTTCAGTGTCCACATTGTAGAAAAGGCCCTCATTCTAAAAGAAGTCAAAAGCAGTCTTGGCTGATCAGAACCCTTCGAAGTCCCTCCGTGTTCTGGCTTTTCCCATGCCTCCTTCCTCCTTCTGTGGTCCTGGCTTGGAAGCTCTCTTCTCCATCAAGTCATCATCTAGTAATTCCTCTGGTGCGGTATCTACTAGCTCTTGAATCCCTCAAAGATCCATGTCTCGAACCCTTCACCCTCCACTTTTCCTTTTGAACTTATCTACAATCTCTTTCATGATATCTTTGATTGGCTCCCGTGATTCCTGCTAACTCATGCACAACATCTGGACACAGCTTCCTCCAGAAGGAATTTCTCGTTTCAGGCTTGATGGCTTTCATTACTCTTCCTCTAACAATCTTGGATGCTGTCATCATTTCAGACTTTCGAGGTATTTGCTTCAGCAGAGCTCTCTATCACAGCATCCACGATCCTTTCCACAGAGGACTGTGCAGGATGAACCTTAAGAATCCTCGGCACCCCCTGAAGCTGAATTTGACACACTGTGTCTGAGGGTTAGTAGACCACTTTGGTGCTTTCTGCATTGAACTCAGGGGGTTCGGGGTGTCCCATATCAAATAACTTTACAGGCAGTCCCTCATCGGCATGGTACTTTCTGACTTCCGGGACAAAGCAAGGATGGAATCAATCCAGGAAGGGTTCTCACTGTCCAGTTCTCCTTCTTGTACAACCAAAAGCCTGGCAGCTGGTGTTTTTCTCCCTTCAAGGCTCAGAGCAAACAGCCTTAGAGATAAGGGCAGTCCCAATCACAAGCCTACTTCACTTGGCACAAAACAGCAGTTAGCCTGTCCCTTCTTGCTTCAAATCCTGGTGCTCACTTCTTTTCCTTACTGACAAACGTCCTTATGGGCATTTTGCCCCCTTCAGAACGGGGTGCTTTCACTTGCATTTAAAACCTGTTCCTGTAGTCATCCTTTGTCCTCAATACTTTTCTCAGTGGTTGCCAAAAACTTATCTGCTGCCTCTTTCTCATCAGAAACTGCTTCTACCATTTTGACATTTTTTAAGCCGACCTCTTTCTCAAACTATCCAGTCATCCTTCCCAGGCATTAACTCTTCCAGTTTTACGTCCTGCGCCTCCCTTTTGCTTTAAGTTGTCGCCCAATGACTTCCCTTCTTCTGGGATCATAGTCGAGTTCAAAGGTAGGTATGCCTTTTCTACAGCAGTCCTGCACCCAAGTAAAAGCCGTACTTTTGATACAAGATTAAATGGCATTTTGCAGAAAGTGCCAGGTTTCCACGCCTGCTACAAAGCTGCTGTGACCACCTCACATATTTCCTGTTCTTTTCAATGCTCCTTACACTGGACTCTTTTACTTTGAAATGCAGGACAGCTACCACTGCACTCTTCAATCTACAGGGCGTATCAAGCGATTCAAATCCTTCTCGTCACTTCATGACCTTTGTCTTGAGGGTACTTCCAGCATCACTAGTGGCACTTCCTTTGGGTCCCATGGTGTTATTCAAGGTTTACGGTATTGCACTGAACACAATGAAAAATACACGAGAACCACAGAGATCACTTTTTACTGCAACACACAATTTGATAGACAAACTATTCACACAGAGATACTGAGCACCACATAAAAGCATCAAAAGGGAGCTACGAAATGGTGATACGAGCACAGTGAGCACCACAGTCAACTGTACACAGCTATGATTTAACACTGAATCTTTACACGGGTTTCTAGTCCTCTCAACTGTGACTGGCACCACTTATGGGCTATAAATGCTTGTGTGCTCCGTTTTGATAAATGTTAATATTTTATAATACATTTATGCATATTACATAGCAGTAAATAATGAGATTGACTAGTATCCACACATATTTTATGCATTTATGGCATACCTAACTTAAAATTTTTTTCTAGGCTTCACACTTCATCTGCAAGTTTTCCCAGATTATCACAAATTTCCAAAAATTTTATAATTTCTTTAAAAAGATCTACATAAAAGTAAGCACATACAGTTCAAACCTGTGTTGTTCAAGAGTCAACTGTAGTCATGAGTTTGAGAGCTTTCTTGTTTCTAATTAGGTATTTTAGTGCTATGATTTTTCCTCTAAATAGAGCTTTGCCAGTGTCCCATAGATGTTAACATGTTATGTTTTCAGCTTTATTCAGCTCAAAGTACTGTTTTTCTTTGTTACAAAAGAATAATTGTATTTATACTGATTAGATCATTACTACATTTAAAACACCTTTTAAAACTGAATTTTTTTGGGTGACATTGGTTAATAAAATTACATAGGTTTCAGGTGTACAATTCCACAACACATCATCTGTACAGTGTATTCTGTGTTCACCACCCAAAGTCTAGCCTCCATCCATCACCATTTATTCCCTCACTTTATCCTCTTCTACCTCCCCCCACTTTTCTTTCCCTCCGGTAATCACCTTACTGTTGTATGTCTATGAGGGTATTTTTCCTTAACCTTCCTAATCCCTTTACCTTTTTCACCCAGGCCCACAATTTCTTTTTATATCTTCTTCAACCAATGAATAGGTTATAAGGACAAATTTCAGTTTACAAGCATTGAAGGATTTTCAAGAGCTACGTCTCATTGATTTCTAATATCATCCCACTGGGGAATTAATACAGTGTATATTAATTTAATTATTTTAATTCACTGAGACAATGTAGAGCTCTCCCATCATATGCAGAACTTCAGAGAAACAGGAAGCTGTTATTCACTGTTCTATTATGTGTTGTTACTATTTAAATACAAATAAACTGGCAGAAAGAAAAGTATCAGATGAAAAAAAATGTAAGTAGCAATTATACTGAAATAGCACAATTTAGTTCAATGTCATTATATAGCACCTAAGTGCTCCAGAGTTCCTTATAATTTCCCAATATTACTAATATTACTAATAATCCTCTTTAAGTTATTTGACTCTTTCTATAACTGCATTGCCTGCCCACAGGGCTGCTCTTGGTATTAAGGAAACTGAACTCTTCAGCTTTATTTAGTTCACTAAAGCTGGCAGTATGGCAAGCTCCTAAGTGTCTGCAGGTCCACGTGTGGGTGTGGAGATGGCACTGTATGGGATACAGCAGTGCTGATGCACAAGCGCATCAGAACAGAGTCATTAATGCAGCAAGAACCCATTTTCAAAATTCAATACTTAGAGTATTAGAATAAAAAGCAATCAACACACACACACACACACACATACACACACAAACCCCACCCAATAGACAGATACCTGCCCTCAGAACCTCCGCTGGTCCTATAAGTAATGTGTCCACATATCAGAACAATAATGTACTGCCTGCACTCACCTACAGATTTTGTCCTGAGGTCTATTTTTATATTTTGACTCCATCTTCACTTCTTTAATTTTCTGTCTCCTTTAATATTTAGAAACGCTTGATTTTTTTTCTGTTTAGGGACAACAACCTGTTTCTATTACTAAAAAAATTAAAAAGGAGTTAAACTCTCTCCATAAAGGGGTCATATCAATGCTTTCTTGACATTGTTTCTTTTTCAATCTTGTCTCAGATTTGCTTAGACAAACCAGCATCATTAATTTACACTACGATCTCGAGTCCTTTATGCTAACTTGGCCACCATCTGATGATCCATTTTGTAAGAAAGTAATGAGCTCACAACATACTTAGGCTGGCCTGCAGAAAAATGACCCTGGATTTACCTTCACACTGACAATATACTCAGAATATACCGTTAACTATGAAATAGTGAACCTGGAGGTTCTACTCTAGAGCTGGGTAAGCTATGCCTGATGTGTGAATCTGAGCCAGCATGACCATAATACAAAGCACTGGCAACCAGATGCTCGTTTCCCTGTGTCAGGTTCACACATGTGCATGTGCAGTCTCTCATCTGACTAAACCATGAAATGTCTATAATAGGGTGGGTGACACAAAACAGAAGTGGGTGCTTCTGTGGCTATTTGCCCCTTCAATAGGATAATAAGCTATCATTCATTCTGCACCATCTTTTTTGAAGCTAAGGCAGCACTATGCTTAATTAAAATTACTTTTACCTTGTGTTTGTATTGACTACACCCTGGGATCATAACATATAGCTTTACATTTATTTTCTTATTGTTCATTCTCAAGCATGGCTTGTCAACACTGAGGATGAAGAAGTAAGAAGAAAATCCCATGTACCAAATATATACCTACTTAAACTGCCTGGAAAGAAGCACATACACACCAGAATCTTAAAGGTTACTGCTATGGAAGATATATCCTCATTAATATTTTTACATCAACACCTTTTTTATAATCAATCCGATCAATTTTTCCCTGTACTATAACCACTGTGTTATCAAAACATAAATTAACATTATAAACAAAAAGTGAAACCTGCATGATTTATCCAGACTATGGTTTCTGCAGAAGAACTGACTCTTAGTACACCCATCCTGCTTTGCAAGAAATAACAGTGTCTAAGTGATTGGAAACGAAACATTACCCTGGTGTGACTGCCAGTATTAAGCACCACTGTGATGCTTGATTTACCAAAAATAAATCTGTATTCAAGAGAACGCTGTTGATCTACACTGATGACTTCCATCGTTAGGCCCCAAGTTATGCATTATCCACTATTCATAGAAAAGTAATAGTTAGTATTTGGACTAGTTTCATGGGGTATATTTTGAACTTTCTATGACAATTTAACACAACTGCATCACTAAAATTTACAGCCCAGTAAGTCTGCACCATCCAAACACAGTAACTAGTGAACATGCAGGTCAAGACGCAAATATTACAAGGTTCCAAAAACCACCAATGTGTCTTACTTCCATGAGCATCCATCATATGACTTTCTGTGACTAATGGGTGCACATTCAGATCATGGATTAGTAAATTTAGAATAGACATGAACCAGGCAATTTCATAATGGAAGCAGCATTACCCACAATGCTGTAACTACATCCGAATGTAATTATGAGTGCAAATGAAATATTTGCAATTACCAAACCCTCAGCCACTACAAAGACACAAAATTACTCCAAAGCAATAAAATCATTTTAAAGTGTGTTTTCTCATAATATGGAATTATTCAAAATCAGTGATAAGGACCAAAAGAAAAAGGTCAACTATTTAGACATTAAGCAATGCCTTTTTAAATAATCCATAATCCATAATTCAAAACCAATCAACATGAAAGTTAGAAAATATATTTATGTACCAGGAAAGATGTAAAATATCAAACCTGTGCTAATGAAGCTGAAAAGTGCTTACAGGAAAACTTAGTTAAAAATAGTGTAACAGAATTGCAAAAGGCTCCAAATCAGTATAGTACATATTTTACAATAATCTAGATAATGAAAAACATGAAATTCCAGAAGAGTGCAAGAAAAGAATTGAGGTTAAGAGCAGAAATCAGTAGAAGTGAATACACACTTCGAAAAAATAAAAATAATTTGAAATAATTAATATGACTAAAACCCTCCATATCAGGTGAATCTAGAATGTGAGATAAGATGAAATATAAAAGACATATGAGATGGCAACAGTACATTACCAACCAACTTACAACAGTAAATTTGATACTTCAAATAAAATTTTCATCTGATTAGTAAAATTGTGAGCAAAAGATGCAGTCATAAAGAGAACAAAATTGTGTAATTCCATATTTGTAAACTTAAAAAAAACCAGGTAAAAAAGAAATACATTTCAGAATTAATAGCATTTGCAAACAGGCTGAAGTTAATCATACAGGAGGATTCTAATATGAAGTTAATCAGAGAGGAGGGTTCTATGTCTGCACCCTATACTATTGTAGGATAGTAATATGGCAACTTAATGACTGAATATTTCACATCAATATGCTATTACACTCTTTGGAATGAGACAGTTATCCCAACTGCATGAATCTGCATGTCTACTAGTGGTAACAAACACACAAAAAGGGATTTGTGAAACTAGACTTTTAAAGTAAACAGATGAATGAATGCCCATTTTTCCTGCTATCCACCAGCCTGCTCAAAGGTTTGTTAATGACTCAAAAGATTTTAACATTTCGCAAAATAATTTTTTTAATTTTATTATTTTTAGAGAGAGGGGGAGGAGGTGAGAAAGAAAGGGAGAGAAATATCAATGTATGGTTGCCTTTCACCTGCCTCCAGCTGGGGACCAGGCTGGAAACCTGGCTTGCAACCTGGGTATGTGCCCTGACTGAGAACTGAACCAGTGACCCTGGGTTTGTAGGTTGGTGCTCAATCCACTAAGCCACACCAGCCAGGGCCTAAATTTTCTCTTTGATCTATGACTTCTTAACAGTTGTTACTCAGATCTTTAGAATTATCTTCTATGGTTCTAGAGAATAAATGGAAATAACCACTGCATATCTAATACAAAAATAAGTGCTAAATATTTGATAGAATCTGTGACAGAGCTTTGGCAAGAAAAGTTAACCTATTCTTAGGGCATTGATCACCAGGTCCTGACTAATGCCCAACTTTCAACACTGCCTGCCAGAAAATGTATGGGCCATTCTTTCCTTAGGCACATATTTAAAGTTTTAGTAAGAAACAATGACATGATATTTGCATACCTCTCCAACTGATGCCTCTAACATATTCATTTTATAATCCCAAACAGTATTGATATTTGAACTGTTCTGTGTTTCAAAAGAAATATTGCAACCTTTTTTTCCCCCAAAGCAGATTCCCCATTTTACTCTTCCATCATTCTATGAGCATTCTGATCACACCAGATCTTTGTCAACACCTGAGCTAGTCAATCCTTATGTTTTTTAATTTCAATTTCTGGGGGGTGACATTGGTTAATAAAATTACACAGGTTTTAAGTGTACAATTCTGTAACACATCATCTGTATATTATTGCATTGTGTGTCCACCACCCAGTCATCTTCCATCACCATATATGTGATCAC
Source organism: Noctilio leporinus (assembly GCA_004026585.1). NCBI lineage: Eukaryota > Metazoa > Chordata > Mammalia > Chiroptera > Noctilionidae > Noctilio > Noctilio leporinus. The sequence continues at coordinate 372,696 of PVIW01000797.1, forward strand.
TTTACTACCCACCCCCTTCCCTCTGATCACTACCACACGGTCTGTGTGCATGAGGTTTTCATGGCAAACCCCCCGCCCCGCTCAAAAACCCCTGTCAACAAGACACAAAGGCAATCAACTCAATGAGAGAAGATATTTGCAAACAAAAGTTGTGACAAGAGGTTAATATCCAAAAATACACAAAGAACTCATTCAACTCAACACCAACAACAACCAAACAACCCAATTTAAAAATGAGCAGAAGACCTGAACAGATACTTCTCCCAAGAAGACAAACAGTCAGCAAATATAGGAAAAGATGCTCAATTCCATTAGGGAACTACAAACCAAACCATAATGAGATACTACTTCACACCTCTTAGAATAGCTATTACCAACAAGACAGATAATAATAAGTGTTGGAGAGGTTGTGGAGGAAAAGGAATGCTCATTCACTGCTGGTGGGAATGTAAACTGGTATAGCTATATAGAAAACAGTCTGGCAGTTTCCAAGAAATAAAGAATAGTTAACATTACCACAGGACCCAGCTACTCCTCTTCTGGGCATCTACCTGAAAAATTTGTAAACATTTATTCACAAAGATCTAGGCACCCTTGTGTTCACTGCATCATTCAGTGATCAAGACATGGAGACAACCAAGGTAACCTTCACTAGAGGGCTTGATAAAGAAATGGTACATGTATGCAACAGAAAGGAAAGGATGAAATGGTACCATTTGCAACAACATGAATAGACCTTGAGAATATGCTATGCAAAAAAAAATAGAAAATGTCAAGAACCATACTTCACTAATGTGAGACATAAACTGAAAGCAACAAACAAACAAGGAAAACAAACATGTACCTTTTATCACATAAAAATCCAGAGTGTTATGGAGACCAACAAAATTTCACATGACTTACCGTGCTGCAACCATGACAAACAACCCTTATTGTTTAATTGTTGAATTTTCAATGATTAAAAGTGACACAAATATAATGCAGCTATGGAGTCTCCATTCAGAAATCACAGTAATTAAACAGGGGAGGAATCTCTGGTAATACTCTGGCATGCTTGGTTTTCACTAGAATAATTTTTGATCCAACATGTAATTGATAAAAATTCTCAGTTTCAACATTTTTCCATAAAAAAAAAAAAAACAGTTTAAGTGGAAGAAATGATAAGGATTTGACAATGTAGGTAAGCTTGTGAAGGGTCTTAATAAGGAACAAGGCATATCACATAAGTATTTTCAAATAAGGCTCTAAAAAGATACAAACAGAGGCCTCAGGATCAGTTACAGAACATATGACATAAGTTTTAAAAGGCCTTGGCAAGGCATTCACTCACCCTTGTTCTTTAAAGTGGAAGTCCCGGTGGCAGGCCTCTGTCTCAACAAACCATGACACAAAGAAAAATAAAACAAAGACAGTCTTAAAACATGTTCAATGTTCTAAAAATCACAAAAAACTAAAACTGGTTCCACTGTTACTATTTGATACAGGCATGTAGTAGTCCTTTGTTTTTTAGTTCATTCCAGAAACTTGTCTCCTTCTTCATTTAATGTACTGAGAACAGTCTCATCCTCTGGTGAATTCCTCTCCACACCTATTTGCCTGTGGTGTGGCACCCAGCCACATTTGCCATAGGGCCCTGGTGGAGCTATGCCCCTCTGCCCACCAGACCTAAGTGGATACTGAAGCCCTGCTCCAACACAATCTGCAGTCATTCCTGACTACTGAGAGATGTTGCAGGAACACACCCATCTTTGCCCATGGTAACAGCCCAGGGACCTTGGCCCTACTGTGTGCAGTGACAGTGCCCTACGGCCTGAACCCAGCTCTGTTACATGGCTGCCCTATGAACCCAGCAGCCCCGTGATGCCTGCCAGTGTCCCTGGTAGCAGGTCCATTAATGTCAGCCTGGACAATAGTCCTGTAGCACTCTGAGACTCAGTTCTAGCCCCACTTTGCAACACTTGGGGGGCAATTCTGTCCACCCATAGAATATGGGAGGGACTTACTCCCAAGGCTCTGGCAGCAGCCCACTGTGTACCGGCTTCATTGTGGATAAAGGAACAACCTATGACTAGACCCCAGCCCTGTCTGCCTGTGGTCACTGTGTAAGTCCTTCATGCAGGAACCACTCCCGCCTGTACCCTTCTAATAAAGCCTCGGTAACCAATACCCCAAAATGCAGATTTATGAGTTACCTGACAAGGACTTCAAAACCACTGTTCTCAATCACTTCAGTGACATTCAAGAGAACAAAGAAAAAAACAATGAAATCAGGAAAATAATACATGAAAACAAGGAGAGGTTCAGATAAACACAGGAAAATAATGAAATTCTGGGCATGAAGAATACAATGAATAAAATAGGGAATTTTAACAATAGACTTGATCAAAGAGAAATCAGATTCTGTGAACCTAATGAAAAGTAATCTACGATTATCCATTTAAAAAAGAAAACAAATAAGTGGGGAAAAAAAAGCTATGAAATTTATGGGACACTTGTTATAGACTATCTGTGCTGTAACAAAAATACCAGACTGATTAGTTTAAAAATAGCCGAAATTAGTTTCTCACAGTTCGGGATACTAAAAAGTTTAAGATCATGGCACTAGCAGATTAGGGGTTGGTGACAATTCTATTCCAAAAGGGAGAAATATAAAAGAAAAAGTTATTAATTTGTTATTAACTTAAAATACAATGCTACAAGTTATTATATGTCATTACCCATGGTAATGACCAAGCAAACCCTACAGTGGATACACAAAAGATAATGAGAAAGTAATCCAAGAATATCACAAAGTAATCAAACTGCAAAGAAAGAAAGAGAAGGGAAAAAAACAAACAGAAGAACTGAATTACAAAATCAGAAAAAAATTAACAAAATGTCAATCAGAGACCCTGGCTGGTGGCACAGTAGATAAGGTGCTGGCCGGCAAACCCAAAGGTTGCTGGTTCCATTCCCAGCCAGGGCACATAACCATGTTGCAAGCCAGGTCTCCAACCAGATTCGTAGCTAGAGGCAGGTGAAAGATAACCATATGCTGATATATCTTTTCCTCTCTGCCTCTCTCCTTGCCCCCCTCTAAAAATAATAAAATATTTTTTAAAATGTCAATCAGTATATACCCATTACCACTTTAAACATGAATGGGCTAAATTCTACAATCAAAAGGCACAGAATAGATGAATGGATTAAAAAAACAATACCCATCTATATGCTACCTACAAACAACTGACTTTAGACACAAAGATATACCCAAAATGAAAGTGAAAGGAAGGAAAACATATTCATGCAAACAGAAGTCAAAGGAAAGTTGGGGTAGCAATAGTTACAGCAGACAAAATAAATATTAAAGTGTAGATTATAATGAGATAAAAATGGCACCATGCAATGGTAAAAGAATCAATTTAACAAGAGAATAATACAACCTTAGTAAATATCTATGAAACATAAAAGGACCTAGTAGATAAATAATATCTAACAGACCTGAAGAAAGGAGTAGACAGTGAAACAATGACATTTGGTGACTGGAACATGCCACTTACCTCAATGTACAGGTCACCCAATAGGAAAGCAAAAAAGAAATACTGGACATAAATGATATGCTAGATCAAATGGACTTAATAAATGTTTTTATCTATGAACATACACATACCTATATCTGTACGTATACAGAAATGTATATATACTAAAAAGGTTACACATTCTTCCCTAGTGCACAAGGAACATTTTTCCAGAATGAGTCATGTTAGCTGACAAAAAAAGCATTAACAAATTTAGAGAAATGAAATCATATCAAGCATCTCTTCTGATTTTAATGGATTAAAATTTAAAAATTCCAAGAAAACTACAATATTTACACACAATGACACTGAACAAAAACAAAATAAATTAAGTTAAAAGTAAAATAAGATACATTAAAAGTAATAATGGCCCTGGCTGGTAGCACAGTGGATAAGGCGCCGGCCTGTGAACCCAAAGGTCGCAGGTTCGATTCCTCAGCCAGGGCACATAAGCAGGTTGCTAAACCAAGTCTCCAGTCAGGTCTGTGGCTGGAGACAGGTGAAATGCAACCATACACTGATGTCTCTCTCTCTCTCTGTCTCTCTCCCTTCCCCTCTTTCTAAAAAATAATGAAATAAAATCTTAAAAAAAAAAAAAAAGTAATAATGAAAATATAAAATACCCAAACTATGGATGCAGCAAAAAAAGTTCTTAAAAAAAAGCTGACAGGAGCCCTGGCTGATGGCTCAGTGGACAGGTGCTGGCCTGCAAAACCAAAGGTTGCTGGTTCAATTCCCAGCCAGTGCACATAACCAGGCTGCAAGCCAGGTCTCCAGCCAGATCTGAAGCTGGAGGCAGGTGAAAGGCAACCATACATTTATGTCTTTCTCCCTCTCTGCCTCTATCCCTTCCCCTCTCTCTAAAAATAATAAATAAAATATTTTTAAAAAACTGACAGCAATAGATACCTATATGAGGAAACAAAACAAATACTCCACAAATCAACAACCCATTGCTACAACTAAATTTACTACACAAGTAAGAAAAAAATAAATCCTGAAGTTATATAAATAAATAAAAACAAATACAACAGTCCCAGCAGATGAAAAAAAGGGAAAAATACAGGTGGGAAAAGAAAATATAAATTAAACAAAAATGATGTTTCTTTAAAGGGTACAACAAGTTGAAAAACCTTTACACAGATTCCCCAAGAAATAAAATCAGGTGAAAAAGACATGTTACAACCAACAAAACAGATGTACAAAGAATAAAAAAGGCTATTACAAATAATTATATGTCAACAAACTGGACACCCTAAAAAAAAGATAAATTTCAAGGAAAAAAAAAAAACCCCAACATGCTAAGACAAAATCATGAAAAAATGTAAAATCTTTAAAATCCAATTAACAGATAGAAAGTTGCATTAATAACAAAAAAAAATCATAAAAACAAAAGTCCAGGAACATATCAACCACGAGTAAAACCTATGGAACATTCAAGGCATTAATACAAACTGCCCTTACTACCTTTTCAAATGTATTTTATGACTCAGGCATTATACTAGTAACAAAGCCAGAAAAAGACACCAATAGGGAAGGAAGCAAAGAGCCAATGTCTGTAGTAAAGAGAGACATAAAAACCCTCAAAAAAAATACAACTATACCCCTGGCTGGTAGCACAATGGGTAAGGCTGCCCTGCAAACCCAAAGGTTGCTGGTTTGATTCCCCGTTAGGGCATATAACCAGGTTGCAAGCCAGGTCTCCAGCCAGGTCCACAGCTGGAGGCAGAGGAAAGGCAACCATACATTGATGTCTCTCTCCCTCTGCCTCTCTCCCTTTCCCATTCTCAAAAAAAAAAAATAATAAAAATCTTACAAAAAACCCCAACTATATGGTAAAAATGTCATGTTTACTGTTATAAACCATAATTAAATAAAATAACTTGTATTGATACAATACAATAACTTAGAAAAGAACGCAAATGGTTTTACTGCCAAAAGAAACCAACTGCATCTTTTATTCTGGTCTCAAAGACAAAAGACATGTACTCACCTTAAACAGTGAAGAATTTTGCCACATGGTCTCACTGCAAGACACAAAGTGAAAAAAAAATGTTGGAAAAACTGTCCTCAACACAGCCACCTAGAGGAACAAGGGGACATTACCAAAGCCTATGAACATGAGCAGGCCATGTACATGAAGAAATGATGGGGTGGAGGCATGTGGATATTTCTCAGAAAATTGTCCACATCTTTGGACCTAACTAACACCCCCCACAAGGGTGCCACGAGATTGTCACCTACACTGGGCCTAAACATAACCCTACTGAGCACAAGTTTTAAGTCATCATCTCCCTTCAGGACGGTATGAGTTCTCATCGACCCAAAAAAGGCTCTTTGCAGGTATCTGTGCAACTGCACATGCATATGCTCACCAGAGACACTTCCTGGAACTGAGGACACCAAGGAGGGCTTGTGGTCTGCACCTTTCCTATTCTGACAGAAGCCTGACATAGAGAGCTCAGGAAGGTCTAAGTCAAACAAAATTCTTTTTTTGGAAAACCTGCAAAAAGAGGAGACAGACAACCATTTAGACTATTCACTCCATCACTCTTGGGGCTGGTGCTAATGCATGTTGCTCCTTTCTGTGGTAACATTCATTCTAAAAATAAATGGATAAATGAATAAATAAATAACAGAATAAAGAATGAACTAATGACAGGCAAAATAATGTTAAGTCAAGAACACACAAATAAAACCAGTCTCAGTTTCAATATAAAACACAAGAGCATTTATCAAGAAAGTGAAGACAAGGCAATCTGGCAATCACTGGTATTAAAAAATAGGTCAGAGACAAAACCCTGAGTGAGCCTGTTGCTCACAGTAAAACAATGATGACATAAAGTCACACAAAATTTACTATGTGGAACACAGATATCTGGACACCTCCCATTTTGCTCACATGGCATATTCTAGGGAAACCCAACCTGCTGTGTAAACTTGAAAGCTGAGACTTAAACAGCAGCTAGGAACTTTCACTTCAAAATTCCCTTGGTATTTGAGCACGTCCCAAGAAGCCATGCAAGTTGTTTCCTTACCGAAAACACAATAGGAGTTCTCATTTTTTTGCAAATTAAAAGTCACAATGTAGATACAACAGTGATTTTCAAATATTCCCAACCTCATACCTGTCACTATTTGTTAATGCCAATTCCCATCCAGCATCATTTATGCTTCATATCCAGGGGGGAAAAGCTACAAATGGCCCACTAATGGTATGATATAGGTGAAGAACAAAAGATCATAGAAACCAATAGAAGGCAACTCGTTTTCAAAAGCCCATCAATTTTGTCCACTGAAAAGGTGAAACTATCAATTTGTCAAAGCCTACATTCAATTAGCCCAAAACTAAACCATGCTGGGCAACAAAGGCCCATGGGAAACATCATTCCTGCACGTCAATCGCTGAAAGCAACGGGCATGGCCACCTTTTAACAAAGGTTTTATCAAATTCCAGCACTGACCATGAGTTTTTGTCCATCAAACATATGAGAATTACGGGTATTGGCCTGACCACAAACTGACAAGAAACTTGTTCAGGATCCCACAGGAAAATAATTTGCCCCTTAAGAGTCACTCATTATAGACATGAAAGAAACCTTTGGTGTTTTAAGGGTCCCATTCCTAATGGGACCAAAAAATACAAAATTTTGCCTGCTTTAATGCTGAAAGTATTAACATCTTCAGGCTTTAAAGCAAGCCTCTGACTTATTTTCAGGTTATCTCTGCTCTATCCAAGACAAGAAATATCCACTCACTTAAATATTAAGGCCACAGTGACGACCTTGCCAAATGGTCTCACTGCAAGACAAAAAGAGAGAAAAAAGTGTTGGAAAGACTAACGTCAAGTACAGCCCTCAATGAGGAACAAGGTGACACCATAAAAGCTTATGAGTATGACCAGGCCATGCTCATGTGGAAGTGAGCTACAAAGGCATGCAGGATTCCCTTAGGAAAACTGCTTGCCTCAGGAACTATGAATCCCACCACTCTGGAGGGAAATAACAGTTCCTATCATGGTGCCACAAGATGTCACCTACACTGGGCCTCAGCGTAATCCTATTGAGCATAATTTTTAAGTCATCATCTCTCTTCAGGACAGTATGAGTTCTCATCATTGACCCAACAAAGGTTCTTTGCAGTTATCTGTGCATCTGCACGTGCATATGCTTACCAGAGATGCTTCCTGGAACTGAGGACATCAAGGAGGGCTTGGGATTTGCAAATTTCCAATTCTGGAAGAAGGCTGACACAGACTGCCTGGGAAGCTATAGGCCAAATGAAAGTTTTTTTGAGAAAAAAACACCTGGAGAAAGAGGAAAAAGCAGTCATCTAAACTATTCATTGCGTCACCTTTCGGACTTAAACTCATGAATATTACTTACTCTTTTGTGAGGTAATGATCATTCAAAAATTAATAAATGAATGGATAAATAACAAAGTTAAGTCAAGTAATGTCTTAACAATTTTAACACAAGAACAGATGAAAAATATGATTTTAGCTACAGGTCAGATAGCATTTGACATGAAAGCTGAAGACAATGCATATTGCTCATTGCTGGTGTTAAGATACTCAGCCAAAGAGCAACACTGGGTGAGGCCTATTGCTGAGGTTAAATTACAGAATGGCAGCATTAAGTCACACATAGTTAACTCTCAGAGACACAGATATCTAAATACCTCCATTTACTTTACTTGCTATATTCTAGGCAAGCACCACCTACCATGGAAACTTTTGAGACAGCAGCTAAGTACTAGCTCTGGACTTACACTTCAAAGTTCCCTTTCATATCTGACTACATCCCTGAACAAGCTCTGCAAGGGTTTCTTCACCAGATTCACAACCAGAAGCCTCACTTTTGGCCTAACAGGACTCATAGTAAAGATACAACAGTGAATTTCATATATTCCCAGCATCATGCCGATCACCATTTATAATAATGCAGTTTCTGCCAGCATGTTTAGGGCAACCTAACCAGAGACAAATAACTATTAATGGACTGCCAGGAGCCTGATATTGGAGAATCTCAAGGGTTCAAAGAACCAAATGAATGCAACTTGATGTCAAGTCCTTAATTCTGTTCATGGATAGGGTGAAGTTTATTGTCACAGCCCATACTCTGTTACCCCAAAAGTCAATAGAGTTTGGAAAAAAGACCCATGGAAAAGATCACTGTTGCACTTCAACCTCTGGACATCACAGGTTTGGTCACTTTTTACACAAAGGTTTTGGGATATTCCAACACTGCCCATGATCTTTATCATCCATTAAGGATATGGAAATTATGGGTATCAGGCTGTGCACAAAGTGATATGAGGCTTGTTCAGGATCCCATAGAAATATTAGCCCTCTATTGTCTGATTTACTACAGAGAGGAAGATAGCTTTTGGAGTTTTAAAGGTCTCGATCATAATAGTCACTTAAAATTTAGCCTTACTTAAGGTTTATTAAGTCAGGACTCATGCCCAAAGCAAGCTTCTTGCTTATACTTATGTTGTTTCTGGTCTCCATTCAAAAAAAAGGAATCTACTCACCTTAAACATCAAGGCAATGGCCACCATCTTGCCACAGGGTCTTACTGCAAGGTAACAATGAGAGAAAAAAAAAGTTGGGAAAGATTGGCCTCATGAATAGCTTTCTGTGAGAAACAAGGGAGCACTATTAAAGCATACGAACACTACTAGGCTGTGTTCATGTGGAAGTGATAAGGTGCAGAAACAAGGGATTCCCAAAGGAAATGCTTGCCTCCAGAAATAACATTCCCCGTCATGGTACCACAAGGATGTCACCTACACTGGGCCTCAGCGTAATCCTATTGAGCATGATTTTTAAGTCATCATCTCTCTTCAGGACAGTATGAGTTCTCATCATTGACCCAATGAAGACACTTTGCAGTCATGTGTACAACTGCACATGCATATGCTCACCAGAGATGTGTCCTGTAATTGAAATCATGGAGGGCTTGGCATCTGCACATTTCCAATTCTGGAGGTAATATGACATACAGCACCTGAAAGCTACAGGGTAAACCAAAATCCCTTTTGGGAATGTGACCTGTAGGAAAAAAATGCAGATAACTCTCTAAATTATTTATTCTGTCACTCTTTGGACTAATGCTAGTGCATATTGCTCCTTTATGTGGAAATGATCATTCCAAAGGGATGAATGAATAAGTAATAGAATAACGAACCAGTTAAAGACTCAACAGTGTTGACAAGAACACACAAAAAAACTCCTCTCTGATTTTCACTACAAAATACATAGCAATGCTCATGAAAGGTGCATATTGCTCATACCTGGCATTAAAAATAGCTCATACACAAAACACTAGGTGAGGCTTACTGCTCAGAGTAAAACTTTGACACCAGGAAGTCACAGAGAATGTACTCTGGGAACACAGATACCTGGACACCTCCAATTTTGCTTACTTAGTATATTCTAGGCAAACCGCACCCACAATGGAAACTTCCAACCTAAAGCCTAAACACTAAATACTTCTTTGCACTCCAAGTTCCCCTTCATATCTGACCATTTCCTCCAAGAAGGAAAGCAAGGGTTTCCTCGTTAGATACATGGCCAGACATGTAATTTTGGCACAGACTGAAGTAAAAGTGAAGATACAGTAATAATTTTCAAATATGTCCAACATTGTGTCTCTGACTGTGCAGTATGAATTTCTATCCATCATTGCTCAGGGCAACCTAACCAAAGAGGAAATGCTATTACTGGCACACCAAAGGCCTGTTTTCATTGAAGGACAAGAGAGCAAAGAACCAATCAAGCACAACTAAATTTACAAATGCCCACAAATCAGTTCATAAACATGGTGAAGCCTTTCTCAAAGCTCACATGCAGTTACCCCAAAACTCAATAGCGCTTGGCAATGAATGCTCATGAAAAGATCATGGCTGCACTTCAATGTCTGGATGCCAATGGCATGCCCATTTTTACATGCATAATTCGTGAAATTCCACTACTGACCGTGGTATTTACCATCCATCAAGATATTCTCATATTGGGTAGCAAGTTGTGCAAAAAACTGACATTACACTTCATGCTCCCATCAAAAAAATTAGCCCTCTTATACATTTTTACAGATAGAAAGAAAATCTTTAGAGTTCTATAGGTCACATTTCTTAACATTGACAGCCAAAATTATTTAGCCTCGATTAATCAAGAGGTTTTGGGGCACACAGAAACATCAATAAAATCTAAAAACAATTCTCCCTCTTACTTTCAAGTTGACGCTGGTCTCTATCCAAGACAAAAGATATCCATTCACCTTAAACATTAAGGCAACGGCCGCCACCTTCCACATGGGGTTACTGCAAAACACAAAGAAAGAAACAAAGAATTGAAAAGATTAGCCTCAAGTATGGCCTTCCAAGACAAACAAGGGGGAACCATCAAAGCCTACGAACATGAGCAGGCCATGTACATGGAGAAATGATGGGGTGGAGGCATGTAGGTATTGTCCACATCTTTGGATGGAAGTAACACTCCTCATCATGGTGCCACAAGATTGTCACCTACACTAGGCCTCAGCATAATTCTATTGAACATGAGTTTTAAGTCATCACCTCTTTTCAAGACAGTATGAGTTCTCATCAAACCGAATGAGGCACTTTGCAAGCATGGGTATACAACTGCGCATACATATGCTCACCTGAGATATTTCCTGAAATGACACCAAAGAGAGCTTGGGATCTGCACATTTCCAATTCCGGAACAAGGCCAATATAGGACACCTGGGAACCTGAAGACTAAATGAACATATATTTTGGCATCATGACCTGTAAAAGAAACTTAAGACAGCTGTCTAGACTATATACTCCATCACCGTTAGGAATTAAGCTAATGCATGTTGCTCCTTTTGTGGTAATTATCACTCCAAAAAGGATACAATGAATAAATTAATAATAATGAAATGAACCAATAAAAGGTTCAAAAATGTTAATTCAAGAACACACTGAAAAACCCAGTCCTAGGATTTTCACTACAAAATCACACAGCATTGGTTATGAAAGCTGAAGACAATGCATAGTTCTCATTCCTGACCTTTAAATAATAGAAACAAAACACTGGATAAAGCCCTATTACTCAGGGTAAAATAGGGAATGACAGTATTATGTCACACGTAACTTACTCCGGGGAACAAAGATACTTCAATACCTCCCATTTTGCTCACTTGCTATATTCTAGACAAACACCACCCACCAGGAAGCTTTCAAGCTGGGGCCTAAAATTCAGCTATGAACTTTCACTTCAAAATTCTGTTTCCCATCTTGGTACATCCCCAAAAAAGTAACTGAATTCCTCATATGCATGCACTCTGAAGTTGCAGTGAAGAAATAACAGGGATTTTCAAATATTTGTAACAACATGCCTGTCACATTTAAGCTAATGTGGATTTCTATCCTGCATCAAGTAGGTAACCTAACCAGAGAGAGAAAACTTTTGATGACTCATCAGGGTCTGATATAGATGAAGGACTAGAGGTCAAAGAAACCAATGGAATGAATTGATTTTCAAAAGCCCACAATTCTGTCCAAGGATGAGGTGAAACATCATTTTGTCAAAGTCGACATTTGTTAGCCCAAAACTCAATGTAACATGGAAACACACTGATAAGAAAAAGCTATAGTTTCACTTCAATCTGTGAAGGGCACCAATTTGGTCATTTTTTACACAAAGATTTTGTAATATCCAAACATTGACCATGATATTTATTACCCATTTAGGATATGAAAATTATGGGTATCGAACTGTGCACAAATTGGCATAACACTTGCTCAGGATCCCATCAAAATAAATTAACCCTCTTATTCTCTGATTTACTACAGACAAGAAGGAAGTCTTTATAGTTTTAGAGGTACCATTCCTAATAGTCATTTAAGATTTAGACTAAATTACTACTGAGTTTTAAGTCAGCACATAAATGTCTTATACCCAAAAGAAAGCCTCCCACTTATACACATGTTGTTTCTGATCTCCATCCAAGACAAAAGACAACTACTCACCTTAAACATTTAATGCGATGGCCACCACCTCGCCAAATGGCCTCACTGAAAGAAACTGAGAGAAAAATAAAGTTGGAAAAACTGGCCTTGAGTATGGAATTCTCATGAAAAACAGGGGAACCATCACAGCCCGTAACCACAGCAGGCCTGTTAACATGGAAGTGATGAGGTGGAGGCACTTGTGATCCCTCAAGTAACTGCTGGCCACCAGAAATAACATTCCCATCATGGTGCCACAAGATTGTCACCTACACTGGGCCTCAGTGTAATCCTATTGTGCATGATTTCTAAGTCATCACCTCTCATCAGATCAGTATGAGTTCTCATGATGAAGGCACATTGCAGGTATGTGTACAGTCGCACATGCATATGCTCACCAGAGATGTTTCCTGGTACTGAGGACACCAAGGGAGGGCTTGGGATCTGCACATTTCCAATTCTGGAAGAAAGTCACCATACAGGGCCAGTAAAGCATCAGGCCAAATGTAAACCTTTCCCTGGAACCATGGCCTGAAGAAAAGAGTAAACAACCATTTGAACCACCTATTCCTTCATCCTTTTGACTTATAAGTTTTTCATATGTGGTAATAATCACTCCAAAAGTAGACAGACAGATAGATACGGACAATAAAAAAGGCAGTAAATAGCTGAGCACTGTCAATTCAAGACACAAAATACTGATCTGATCCTATGCTTTCACTACAAAAACACACAGCAGTTGTCATGAAAGGTGAAGACAATACTCCTCATTCCAGGTGATCAAACAATGGGTCAAAAGTTAAACACTGGGTGAGGCCTATGGCTCAGGGTAAAATACAGAACACCACCATGAAGTTACATGCCATTTTGTCCATGGAACACCCCCTGTTTGGCTCACTTGTTATATTCTAGGCTAAAAACACCTACCACAGAGGGTTTTAAGTTGGATCTTCAACAACAGCTATGAACTTGCATTTCAAAGTTCCCTTTCATATCTGACCACATCCTGAGTGAAGCTATCCAAGTGTTTCCTCAACAAATACAAACTGAATGCCTCATTTTGGTAAAATGAAATAAATTTCAACAGAGATTTCCAAATATTCTCAACATTGTACCTCTCACTTTGTGCAAATGCAGATTTCTATCTATCATTGTTCAGGGCAACGCTAACTGGAGAGGAAACACCATCACTGGCACACCAGCAACCTGATGCTACTACAGCATATGGAGGCAAATGCCACTGGTATGCTTATTTTTATTCAAAGTTTTTGTGAAATTCCAGCACTCAACATGGTATTTATCATCCATGAAGGATATGAGAATTATGGGTAGTAAGCTCTGCAAAAATTGATATGATACTTGCTCAGAATCCCATGGAAAATATAATTAGCCCACTTAGAATCTGATTCATTACTGATAGGAGGGAAATATTTTGAGTTTTAAGTTCCCTTCCTAAACTGACAGTCATAATGATTTAGTCTGTATCAATACTGAGGATTAAGATAAATGTCTCTGGTCTCTGTCCAAGCCAATGTCCAAGACAATATCCACCCACTCACCTTAATGTTAAGGCCACGGCAACCATTCTGCTACATGGTTTCACTACAAGACACAATGAGAAAAAACAAAGTTGGAGCATGTGGCCCTCATGTAGGTCTTCTGTGAGGAACAAGAGGGCACCACCATTGCCTATGTACATGGCAAGATGTTCGCAAGGAAGTGATGTATAGGCATGTAGGAATCAATCAGAAAACCGTTTGCCTCAGTAACCCTAATCCCACCACAATGGAGGGAAATAACACTGCCAACAGTGTTATCACCTACACTGGGCCTCAGCGTAATCCTATTGAGCATGATTTTTAAGTCATCATCTCTCTTCAGGACAGTATGAGCTGTCATCATTGACCCAATGAAGGCACTTTGTAGGCATCTATAACTGCACATGCATATGCTCACCAGAGATATTTCCTGGAACTCAGAACACCAAGGAGGGCTTGTGATCTGCAAATTTCCATTCTGACAGAAGCCCAATACAGAGTGTCCGGGAGCCTCTAGGCCAAACAAAAATCCCTTTTGGGAAAATGATCTGGGGAAAGAGCAGTAAATAACCATCTAAGCCATCTATTCTTTCACTCTTGTGATTGAAAATAATGTAATGTACATTTTTCCTACATGTAGTAATGATCACTCCAAAAGGAAATAAAAACAGTAAACGAAATAAACCACTGGAAGCCTTAAAAGCATCAATTCAAGATATAACAATACCAGTTCCAAGATTTTCACTACAAAATACTGGGTGAGGACTATTGTTCAGGGTAAAAACAGAATTACACCATTAAGTCACAAGTGACTTAAGTAGGTGGAAGATAGATATCAAGACACCTCCTATTTTGTTCACTTCCTATATTGTAGCAAACCCTACCCACCATGGAAACTTTCATGCAAGAGCCTAAACATCAGTTGTAAATTCACACTTCATGGTTCCCTTTCATATCTGACCACATCCCCCAAGAAGCAAAGCAAATGTTTCCTCACCAGGATATTCAACTAGCCTTGTCATTTTTGTGCTACTTTAAGCAAAGTAAAGATACAACAATTATTAACTATTCTCTACATTGTGTCTATTACCATTTCTTCAAAAGTGGATTTGTGTCTGACATGGTATAGGGCAATTTAACCAGGGACAAAACTCTATTAATGGGATTGTATTATCATGATTTTGTTGAAAGAAAAGACATCAAAGAAGTAACCAAAATCAATTGGATTTTCAAAAGTATATAGTTCTGTCCATGTACATGGGGTAACCTTATCATTTTGAAAAGTTCACATTCAGTTATCCCAAAGCTCAATAATTTTTGATCACTAAGACTCTGTAATGGATAACTGATGCACTTCAATCTCTAATCTTCACAGGAATAATCCTTTTTTCACAAGTATGTTTAGACATTCCAATTCAAGTTTCAAATACAGCTTCTGTGTAGTAATGCAGAACAGAAAGAAAAACATAAAGTAAAAAGGATGCCTATACTTATGGGGCTTAATCTGTTGATGTGATATCTTATCTTATGAAGCCTATCTGGATTTTCTCATGAAATTCCGTCCCTACAGAACCCTTTGCTCCAGAGGGAAATAAGGCTTTTTACATGCTGTCACAAAACTACTTCTCACCAGGGCTTAGGTTAATTTTTGGATGCAGGTTTTTCAGTACATCATCTCTCTTCAGGACAATATGAGTTCTCAGTCATTCAACCTGCTCTCTCCCCATGCATCCAAAAACTTGCACCTGAATGTGCTTACAAAGGATAGTTTCTGAATAGTAGTTCACTAGGGTGAATACAATTTATGTTAATTCCATGTAGCTGAGGAAGATTTATCTAAAAGAAGCATTTTAAACAGATTTCTCTGAGGACATTGTCTTCTGTACTCATGAGTAAGACAATTTTCAAATAACTTATTCCAGCCCTCACACAACTGTGGCTCATGCATGCTACTCTCTCATGCATTCAAAATAATAAATAAGCCAATAAATTATTCTAGTGTCATTCATTCCCTGCTTAGCAGGAGGCCTAGAACTCCTGGGCTTCACTATTTTTCTTTCTAAATCTTTCTAAATACGTGAGGACGTTTTAATTGATTTGTAGAGAAGGTGGGGAGGAGAAATGGAGAGAGAAACTTCTACGTGTAAGAGAAATCACTGATCAGTTGCCTCCCATATGCACCTGACCAGAGATTGAACCCATAACTTATGCATGTACCATGGTCAGGGATCAAATCAATAATTTTAAAAACAGGATAGCCAAACATACTCAAGCCAAGCAACAAAAAGAGAAATGAATTTTTCAAAATTCGGATAGCTCTGGTAAGGCTCAGTGGATTGAGTACTAGCCTATGAACCAAATGGTAGCCTGGGCACACGCCTGGGTTGTGGGGCAGGTCCCCAGTTGGGGGTGCACACGAGGCAACCACACATTGATGTTTCTTTCCCTCTCTTTCTCCCTTCCTTCCCCTCTATCTGAAAATAGATAAAATCTTTTAAAAATTAGGATAGTTAAAGGGACCTCTAGGAAACATTTAGTGTATAGCATCTGCATCATAGGGGTAGTATAAGGAGAATAGAAAGAGCAAGGGATTGAGACCCTATTTGAAGAAATGACTGAAAACTCTCCTAACCTAGTGAAGAAACAAGACAAATCCAGTAAGTGTACAGAGTCCTAAAAAAGATGAATCCAAGGAAGCCCACAACAAGAACCATCATAAAAATGACAAGTGTTAAAAGAAAGTAGGAATCTTAACAACAGCAAGAGAAAGACAGGCATTACCCACAACTGAGCTCCCAATTCAGCTGACTTGTCAACAGAAACATTTTAAGCCAGAAGAAATGGCAATAAACACTCAAAGTGATGGAAAACAAGGACCACACTGATATTTCTCATCAACCATAACTACTTAACCAGCAAGGTTATCTTTTAAAATTGAGAGAGAAATAAAGACCTTCTCAGATAATAAAAAGCTAAAGGAGTTCAACAAAACCAGTATTACAAGAAATGTTAAAGGAACTTCCATAAGAAGAAAAAGGAAGAGAATGGAACACAATTATAAAGAATAGCCCTGGCTGGTAGCACAGTGGATAAGGCACCAGCCTGTAAATCCAAAGGTCACTGGTTTGATTCCCCAGCCAGGGCACATAGCCAGGTTGCAAGCCAGGTCTCCAACTAGGTCTGTGGCTGTAGGCAGGTGAAGGGCAAGCATGAATTGATGTTTCTCTCCCTCTCTGCCTCTCTCCCTCTCTCCCACCTACTCTCTCTAAAAGTAATAAATAAAATCTTTTAAAAAAGAGTAAAAAAGTGGTAATAAATACATGGCTATAAATAATCACTTTAAATGTAAATGAATTAAATGTTCCAATGAAAATATATGGGGTACCTAATGATTAATAAAACAAGACTGTCCAGAAGAGACCAACCTCAGAACTTAAGACATAGAAACTAGAAATAAGGGGATGGAAGAAGATATTTTATGCAAATCAAAATGGAAAATAAGGTCAGTATAGCAATACTGATATCAGATAAAATTGACGTTAAAACAAAGGTGCTCACTTTGGCAGCACATATACTAAAATTGGAACGATAAAGCGGCCCCTGTGCAAGGATGACACACAAATTCATGAAGCACACCTCAAAAACAAACAAACAAACAAACAAACAAACAACAAAAAACGAAAAACAAAGGATCTAATGGGAGATGAAGGAGGACACTATATAATGATAAAGGGATTGGTCCTACAAGAGGAAATAACTCTTGTAAGCACCAAAGATCCACTACATACATAAGGCAAACACTAATGAACATAAAGAGGTCAACAGTAATGCAATCATTATTGTTTAATATATAATACCCACTTGACATAAATGAGTAGATCTTCCAAACAGAAAGGCAACAGGTAAACAGAGGCCTCAAGTGACCCATTAGATCAGATAGATCTAATTGACGTTTTCAGGGCATTACAGCTTAACATTGCAGACTCTCAAATTCATTTTACAAGGTCAGAATTATCTGGATTACAAAACCAGATAAAGACACTACAAAGAAAGAAATTTATAGGCCAATATCCCTAATAAATATAGATGCAAAAATCCTCAACAAAATAATAGCAAAATGAATTCAGTAATACATTAAAAATATCATACACCATGATCAAGTGGGATTTATCCCTAGAAAGGATGGTTCACTTAATGTGATACACCACCTGGACAATGTGAATGTAAAAGTCATATGATCACCACAATAGATTCAGAAAAAGCATTTGACAAAATGTAGTACTCATGTATAATTAAAATCTGTTAGCAAAGTGGAAATA
Organism: Noctilio leporinus; assembly: GCA_004026585.1. Lineage (NCBI taxonomy): Eukaryota > Metazoa > Chordata > Mammalia > Chiroptera > Noctilionidae > Noctilio > Noctilio leporinus. The sequence goes on from PVIW01000797.1 coordinate 391,110, forward strand.
GAGAAAACATGCCTCAATGTAATGTCTTATAATTTTCTGTGACATAATTGGAAGTGTCCTAACCATTCCTCATGTAAAAGATATCCATAAATGCAGTATTTTATCTATGAGATTGAAGAAACTGTCTAATGTAATCATTATTAAACAACCTCAGTATACCAGTCACGGATAGAAAGAACTAACATCATTAAAATGTCCATTCGACCCAAAGTAATCAAAAAATTAAATGCAACTGCTATCAAAAGTACACATGGCATTTTTCACATAACTAGAATAATTAATCCAAAAATTTTGATGGAAATACAAAAGACCCCAAACTGCAACAGCAATCTTAAGAAAAAAGAAAGCTGAGGTACCACACTACCTAATCAAACTATGCTACAAAGCAATAGTAATTAAAACAGCATGGTATTGGCATAAAAGGAAACATAATTACTGAAATTAAAGAGAGCCCAGAAAGAAACCCACATGTATATGACCAATTAATGTTTCAAAAAGGAGGCAAGAACATACAATGAGGGTAAAAACAGTCTACTCAATGGTCTTAGGAAAACTGAATGGATATATGCATAAAAAATGAAACTAGACCACCTTTATTCACAATATACAAGAATAAACTGACAGTTACAAAAATCATCAACAAAACCAAAAGAAAACCTACTGAAAGAGGGACAATACTCATCAACGATAAAATGATAGTATCCAAAATTTATCAAAAACACGGACACCACCACCAGAAAAACAAGCAACCCAATTAAGGTGTGGGTAAAAGCTCTGCATAGACACTTTAACAAAGAGAACATGGATAGGGTCATAGACATATCAACATCACTAATCATAAGTGAAATGCAAATTAAAACCCCAATGAGATATCAGTTCACAATGGTCAGAATGGCCATCATCAATAATTCAACAAACAAATGCTGACCAGGTTGTGAAGAAAGGGGAACTCTAGTCGTTGTTGGTGGGAATGCAGATTGGTGTAGCCATTATGGAAAACAGTATGGGGGTCTCTTAAAAATTAAAAATGGAACTGCCTTATGACCCAAAAATTCCACTTCTAATTTTATTTACAAAGAGACCCAAAAGAATGTAAGCACACCATTGATCACTGCAGCATAATTTACAATAGCCAAGATATGGAAGCAACCCAAGTGCCCATCAGCAAATGAGCAGATAAAAGTTGTTATACTCCAAATTGGAAAGGAGGAAGTCAAACTGTCATTTTTTGCAGATGATATGATAGTGTACCTACAAAACCCGATGGGCTCCACCAAAAACTTACTCAACCTAATACGCCAATTTAGCAAAATAGCTGGGTATAAAGTCAATATCCAGAAATCAAAAGCATTTTTGTATACCAATAATGAAACAACAAAAATAGAAGCGAAAAAACAAATCCCATTTACCACAGCAACAAGAAAAATAAAGTACCTAGGAATAAACTTAACTAAGGAAGTAAAAGACCTGTACTCAGAAAACTACAGAACAATGAAGAAAGAAATCAAGTAAGATACAAATAAATGGAAGCACATACCATGTTCATGGATGGAAAGAATTAACATCATTAAAATGTCCATACTACCCAAAAGCAACCTACAGATTCAATGCAATCCCAATTAAAATACCAATAACAGACTTCACAGAAATAGAAAAAATACTTTAAAAATTTATATGGAGCCAAAAATGCCCATGAATAGCCACAGCAATCTTAGGAAAGAAGAACAAGGTAGGAGGAATCACAATACCGGACTTCAAACAATACTACAAGGCTACTGTCATCAAAACAGCATGGTTCTGGCATAAGACTAGACATATAGATCAATGGAACAGAATAGAGAGCCCAGAAATTAACCCAGGACTCTATGATCAACTAATATTTGACAAAGGGGGAAGGAACATCCAATGGAGTAAAAACAGTCTCTTCAACAAGTGGTGTTGGGAGAACTGGACAGCAACATGCAAAAAGATAAAACTAGACCACCAACTTACACCATACACCAGAATAAATTCAAAATGGATAAAGGATTTAAACATAAGCAGTGCTGCCATAAAGGTCCTGGAGAAAAATATAGACAGTAAACTTTTGGATATCCGATGCAGAAATATGTTTACTGATACTTCACCAAGGGCAAAGGAAATCAAAGAACAAATCAACAAATGGGACTATATCAAATTGAAAACTTTCTGTTCAGCTGAAGAAAATATCAGCAAAATTCAAAGGGAACCAACTGTATGGGAAAACATAATTGCCAATGATACCTCAGACAAGGGACTGATCTCCAAAATATATAAAGAACTAATGCGACTCAACACCAGGGAGACAGACAGCCCAATTAAAAAATGGGCAAAGGACCTGAACAGACAACTCACTGAGGAAGATATACAAAGGGCCCA